>CP092878.1:71434307-71498700 GCA_030710605.1 Cordylochernes scorpioides
CAAATTGGAATTTTTTAATTTAGTAGAAACAACAAAACAAAAGAATTTAGAATTTTCCATACACATCACTGAATAGGATTTTTAATTTACAAAAAAACAAAATTATTTACTACACACTGTTGCCGAATTAAGAAAAAATAAACTAACATAAATACTAATAATCAATAAATATATCTAAAAATTAATAAAATACAATAACAATAAAGAATAAGAATAAAATAACAATAATATTATGATTTTAACCAAACACAAATACGCTCTTAATCTCAATTATACTCGAATATAATTTTGATGAAATTCTTTCAAAAATGTGTTTAAGTGCATGCATTTTATTACTTATTTAATAATTATACTCATAGACAAAACTTAAGGAAGTGGAAAGTCTTCGATATCGGCATTGTCTATTTTTTGAAGGAGACAGAGGCAATTTTGTTCACACTTGGTCATCTCTTGTGTCTTCAATAAAGGTAACTGTAATGAAATTTGTAACAAATAAATTTACTGGAAATATTTATATTTTATAAAATAGCATCAAATATTATCTCTACAGACCTTACTGCAATCATTATCATTGCAGTAGAACCCAAAAACAGCCTCCAGATCTGACGCAATATAATCAAATACAGAGAGTGCTTATAACAATTTGAATGTCAATTTAACGTTGTCAGATATAGATGATTATAATGTATACTGAGTGAAAATGTATGTCTGAATACTTATACGTCATGGTAAAAACTTTTCCTTTCAAAGATTCATTAAAATAATAATGGTTATAGACTAAAACCACGTACGCGTTTCGGGCTGTTGGCCCTCTTCAACTAGGTGCAGGCTGTATATCTACGACCAAAAATATTTTGGTCCCAGAGGCTTCTTGAGAATTCAAGAAATGGGTATTCAAGGCCAAACTTGCGTAAATAAGCTAAACTTATACTACTTCTCTATATTTAGCTAATACTCCATATGTAATACAGTGGAACCTCCCTATAAAAGACACCTAATTACAGAGCAAAAGTTTCCTTTAGGGAGAGGTGTCCTCTTACCGGAGAGATGCTAAATACAGTAGAACCTCCCTGTAAAGGACACCTAATTACAGAGCAAAAGTGTCCTTTAGAGAGAGGTGTCCTTTTACCGGAGAGATGCTAAATACAGTAGAACCTCCCTGTAAAGGACACCTAATTGCAGAGAAAAGTATCCTTTAGGGAGAGGTGTCTTTTTATCGGAGAGATGCTAAATACAGTAGAACCTCCCTGTAAAGGACACCTAATTGCAGAGAAAAAGTGTCCTTTAGGGAGAGGTATCCTTTTTCGGAGAGATGCTAAATACAGTAGAACCTCCCTGTAAAGGACACCTAATTGCAAAGCCAAAGTGTCCTTTAGGGAGAGGTGTCCTCTTACCGGAGTGTTGCTAAATTGTAAAAATGGTAATTTTGGAAATTAAAACTGTTCTTTGTGAAGAGGTTTCCGCTAGCGGGATGTCCGATAAAGGAATATACTATTGTATTAGTTTTACAATGTATTACGTCTGAATAAATATTTTATTCTGATAAGACAATACAGTGATAGATACATTGTCATAAATACACTTGTGGTACATTATTATCGTATCTGGCACAATACAAGTGAATTGGTTAACTTAATTTATACTGGCTTCAACGGGATAATAAGCATCCATCGTGTAATGAAGGCATGACCCACGTCAAGTAGGACTCGATGTTTACACGTCGTGCACCAGTATACGAGACGTTGATCAATCACCTTCACGATTTCCCCAGCTGCCACACGCTCCTCCTGTGAAGCCACTTCACGGACAACGAACATTTTCTTATAAATAGAACTCACAGAATATAGGAGCAAACAGTGAACGTTTTACAATACATCTATATTTGACATTGTAGGTGAATGGTCCTGTATTTTAATATATTGTGGCGAAGAAATAATTTATTATTTAATTTAATATTATTCAATGAAAATATTCAACAAATTATAAATATATATACAGTAGTACCTCGACATACGAGCGCCCCAACATACGAGTTTTTCGAGATACGAGCCGACGAGCAAGTGATTTTTTGCTTTGAGTTACGAGCGAAATTCGAGATACGAGTTCGGTTCGGTAGTGTTGAAGATATTAATCTGTGATTTTAAATGGGAATTTTGTATGGGGAAATTTGCTTCGAGATACGAGTAATTCAAGATACGAGCAAGGTTGCGGAACGAATTAAACTCGTATGTCGAGGTACCACTGTATTACTTTGTATTTGTAAAATCATTTTTAAAATATTTCTTTACTTGCTTGTTCAAGATTCCCTAGCTGTAGATAGTTTTGGGGTTGAGTTGTTGATAATTGTCGACTTATCGTGCTGACGTCATCAATAAATACTTTTACATCTTAAGGTATACAAATACTTGATTTCTACGCTACAATATTTTAAATTATGATGCAATAGCGCGCCATCTGCTGTGAAATTTCGAAACTATTTATTTATTATAGACGTGTATATTCTTTTAAAAATTAAACAATTTCTACTGCCCTTACTGCAATGGAATATGAAAATTTGAAACTATTGCATTAATTATTCCAATGCAGTAAGGGAAGTAGAAATATAATATTATAATAATATAAATAATTTTAAAATATAAATTTAATTGTCATCTTTTGACAAAATTTGTAACAAACAAATTTACTGGAAATGTGTTTCTTTTCAATAATATCATAAAATATTATCTCTACAGACCTTACTACAATGTATATCATTATTGAAAAGAAACACATTGCCAGTAAATTTATTTGTAACGTATTTCCTGTTTCGAATAGGAGCTATAGACGATCCAGGGTGTGGAGAGAGAAGGCAGGGTCACCTGCTTATTGAATGTCTTCCAGAACTATAGAAATCGGGAAAACATTGAATACAAGGATATTTTTATGTTTTTAAATTGTAAGGACTCATATTTGAAATTTTAGGAAATTTTGTAAATATATCTATGGTTTTCTCTTTTGGTTAAAAAACCGTAATTGCTGACTATGTATTTGTAGTTATTTCATTGGTTGTTCCTAGGTAGGATGTGGAATCAAGCATGATTTTAATGTCTTTTCTTTTCTTCTTCAAACTTCTACTCAAACTTGTAATTCACCAATTGTTTATGTAATATTGTTTTCTGAATTTAGTGTTGTTTTTTAACGCAAGCATCCCTTGTGGGGATATCGCGTCTGATTTAATGATAATAAATTGAAAAATAACGGCTTTTTATCCATTTATTAACACGATCCTAGTTCTTAAAAAGATATATTTCGGCTAGAAAAAGATTTATTTGAGTTGTATATGAGAAATTCAAAATTTTCTGGTCGAAGTGTCACTTATTTAAGAGCTATAAATGCCAGCCAGGAAAACTCTATCTTCAAAATAACCTGATCCTAGTACAATTCAACAACAACAACAAAAGGCTTTTATTAGGGTCCATTGCCCTGTATGGATTCGCCATACAACAACAAAACAATACAGATTTTTTTTCTCCCTTTCCCCATGTGCACGTGAGCCTTTGTTTGTAAAGGAATTTATTTACACATCTGTTCTAAAACTTTTCTCACTACCTCTTTTGTGTATGAATCAATTTACAATTGATCTGTAGAAATTATAGAGTTCTATTGCTATATTTTTCTTCTCTGAAATAGTTCTCAGCGTCTTCAGTAGTACAATTCCACTTTTGTGGTATTTTTATTAATATATACGTTTCATTCAAACAACGGATTGTCTTTAATTTTACGATGTGTGAGGCAATATTTGTGAGTAGGATGAAAACAAGATTAAAAAGGTGTGTTGTGCCAATATATCACATATGCTGGGATTCTATTCAATGTGTTAACATGTGGGGTTGATTGTTTGTTGCAGACGCCTCAACGATAACCGAATCACCAAAATCAAGAACAACGGACTTTTCAAGAAACTTCCAGATCTTGAGAAATTGTAAGCTCAAAAATTCTTTTTTATTCTAAATACGAGGTGTGTTCAAAAGGTATCGCGACTTTTGAATTTTCGCGGGTTACGTATATTCGAATTTCGATCTTTTTGTGGCTTTATGTTGGTACTCATGTCTCTCACTTATGCCGACAAGCTCGGCCATTTTGAATGTTCACTTAATTGTTGGCAGTTGCTTTGCTTGCAGGTGTTTTGGATCGTCTTCGATTTTTACCTATTAAAAAAAATGGATCAAAGAACCTGTATCAAATTTTGTGTGAAAAACGAAATTGAGTGCGCGGATGCATTCCGAATGTTGACTGTGGCATACGGAGAAACTACCTTGGACCGAAGCAACGTTTATCGGTGGTACAAAATGTTCTCAGAAGGCCGAGAAGATGTGAACGACGAAGAGCGTGCCGGACGCCCGAGCACTTCAACAACAGACGAAAAAATTAATGAAGCGGAGAAAATGATATTGGCCAATCGTCGAATCACCGTTAGAGAAGTTGCTGAGGACCTAAACATATCGATTGGCTCGTGCTATTCGATTTTTATCGATGATTTGGGCATGAGACGGGTCCCCGCGAAATTCATACCAAAATTGCTCAATTGCGACCAAAAACAGCATCGCATGAACATTGCTAATGAGATGTTGGACTCTGTCCGCGACGACCCAAATTTGCTCCAGAGGGTCATAACTGGTGACGAAGCGTGGGTTTATGGTTATGACGTGGAAACCAAAGCTCAATCATCTCAATGGAAGCTGCCGCACGAACCAAGACCGAAAAAAGCGCGCCAAGTTCGGTCGAATGTGAAAGATTTGCTGACAGTTTTCTTCGATTGCAGGGGCGTGGTGCATCATCAGTTCTTGCCACAGGGTAGAACGGTCAATAAGGAATATTACCTGCAAGTTATGCGCAATTTGCGCGAAGCAATCCGCCAGAAACGCCCGGATTTGTGGAAGAACAAAAATTGGCTTTTGCACCACGATAACGCCCCTGCTCACACATCGTTGCTTGTGCGCGACTTTTTGGCCAAAAACAACACACTAATGATGCCGCAGCCACCGTATTCCCCAGATCTGGCCCCCTGTGACTTTTTCTTGTTCCCTAAACTGAAGAGGCCCATGAAAGAACGACGTTACGCTATGCTTGACGAGATAAAGATGGCATCGAAGGAGGAGCTGAAAAAGATTTTAAAAAATGATTTTTTGAAGTGCTTCGAAGATTGGAAAAACCGTTGGCACAAGTGTATAATATATCATGGGGATTACTTTGAAGGGAACAAAATAGGTATTCATGAATAAATAAATAATTTTTGAATAAACACAAAAGTCGCGATACCTTTTGAACACACCTCGTATATTGATGAGATTTTTCATAATGATTGTATTTTTTCAAAGATTGATATTTTAATTTTATTCTGCTTATTGGTTCATTCCGATATAAATATGTATATACACTGTATATGTCTTATTCTTTCTTATCTCAAAGCCATAATAATAATGGTGGGTAGTTAGCGACTGCTTTTACTTTAAGCGCATCACATGTTTACGCATGTGAAAAGCAGTTCGACCTTGCACTTACAGATGTGCCAGAGCCCCGTTTGGTTACTTGCACTCGCTGGTGGGGTTGGACTTTTGCAAGAATCGGGGGCCATTGGAGCATTTTTTTCTTTTTTTTTTTTAAACAGAAAAAAAAGTGTCCATTGCGGGAATCGAACCCGGGTCGTAGTGGTCGAAAACCAAATGGTTTAACCAGCCTTCCACCGACCCCCCCCCCCCCCCCCCCCTGTATATGTTGTTAACGTAAGCGATAGCTACCCCAGAAATATTTGAAAATTAGGAAATAAAATATAACATATAATATTCGAGTATCCCAAATATTACAATCGAATAGCATCTCTTTATTTTGTTGCTAAATTAAAAAGAATGAAATGGCCATTTAATCTAGAGAATTTTCTGAAGGATAACTGTCTATTCATTGAGATCAACAGAGATTTATTATAAAAATAAAACTCTAAAACATAGGAAATGATACCACTGTTATATTAAATGAATATGTATTTATAATGAAACTAGTGTATATAACCATATTTCATTGTTTATAACTTATATATTCAGTATTTATGTTTGTTTTATTTTTAATTATCCCTAGTACACGTGGTACAGACCATGATAACCATGGTGGGTAGAGGTAGGCGACTGCTCTTCCTAAGTGCACCACATGTCTACACATGTGAAAAGCAGTTCGACTTTTCACTTACAAATGTGCTAAAGCCCCGTTTGGTTATTTGCACTCGCTGGTGGGGTTGGACCTTTGCAAGAATAGGGGGCCATTAGAGCATTCTTTTTTTTTAATTATAAAAAAAGTGCCCAATTCGGGGTTCTATCCCGAGTCGTAGCTGTCGAAAACCAACGGTCTAGACCATCCTTCCACCGACCCCCTATTTATGCTTGTGATATCTTATATGACTCTGAATATAGAGCAATCCATATTTAAATCATTAGATAATTTTGACCCAAATTGTGTATGTATACATCTAGATTGAATCTATAACAAAATAATTGTTAGCAATGTGTTTCTTTTCACATATATCATCAAATATCTCTATGGATATATGTGGAAAAGAGACAATTGTCGAGAATTATTGTTACAAATTTTATCGAGAGATGGCAATTAAATTTCTATACATCTAGATTAGATTTGTGTAGTACTTCGGTGGAACACATATCTCTTAAATTCTCTCTCTCTCTCTACCATCTACAAGTACCACCTTGGTCTTGAGTTGGGTAATACCAGCCATCATATCGACATGCCCACTCTGTGGGAAAGAACTCTCGCAGTCCATTGATGGCGGAGTCTTTCCCGCGGTGGGCCCCACCAATGACGACTTGTTTATATATATAGATATATATGTTTATTTATCAATTATTTTATATATTTATATCTATTTACTCATATAATCATATCATTGTTTAATCCTATGTATTCATATTTATATTTAATCTTATATAACTTATATGACAATGTGAATGTTTCATAATTATATTACAATGTTATAAAGAAGTTTCAATCTCTCTCTCTTTGTTGGGAAAAAATATATATTCGTAGAAGAGAAATAAGGCTGATAATTACCAACATCCTTTATTACTTGAAAGGTATAAAGCAATAAAAAAGGACAAGAGATAAAATTATATGTACTCTAACAGTTCAAACCTATCAGCGGTCTGCCCTATCCAATAAACATTAGACAACCAACAATCCAACAAAGCTGTGATATATAGAAAGAGATGTCAATTAACATAGACAATACTGGCACACTATGCAAATCACAAGAGTATTGTATCGTAGAATTACACCGGAATTGTCACTTTCAAGACTTCTTCTCAATTCAGAATATTATCAAGTCCAGTATCTCATGTATCTCTTTGTAACTTCCAACATTCTCTAGTTATTTTTAAATAAAATAATACACACACACAAAAGCCTTTATTAGTGACTTGCCCTATACAGACCCTCCCAATATGGTAAGGTAATAATCATCTTGTGTTATTTACATAGAAATTGAACTGGTTTTACTCTTCGTCTCAAGGTCATTCACTTGTTGACTGGTCCTTACATAATGATGATCTAAAAAATGTATAGTAAAATAATAATATTGAATACATCAATCATTGCTGAAGTGTGAATACTGAGATATAGACTGGTGTTGTTGCAGGGACCTGAGGGGCAATGCCATTGTTGACATTGAAGACGGAGCCCTGATTGGAGCTGCCTCTCTAACTGACCTGTATGTCTGATAACATTTGTTGTTCTTCATTTTTGTAACTGACTTCAATTATATCAACATCGTTTGTTATTGCTATTAATTTGAAATATAACTCAAATCTGTGTTAAAAAAGGTTTTCATTCAAAATATGAGGAACTGTTCCCTCTTTATCAGTTTAATGACATACATTTTATATTGAATTTATTAATATACTGTATATATAAATTGATAAAGAGGGAACAATGATTCGAGATATTTTTAGAACAAAAATGTGTTATTTATTTCACAAATCCAGGTGGGCCCTTTTTTATATGACTATTTTGTGTTACAAAAGTATTTTGAATATAGGTTAATGACTATTTTGTGTTACAAATGTATTTTAGAATGTGAAGAACAGGCTATATATGTACAGTGGACCCTCGGTTTACGAGCACCTTGGAGTACGAGCTTTTCGCAGTACGAGCAAAATTTTTCGAAAAATTTTACCTCGGATTACGAGTGAAATTTCGCATTACGAGCAACTCGTGATGGTTGCCCGTAATCGTGATGGATGAAAATTCACTGGGATCCCTCCCTTCAGATCAGATTCGGGAAATATGTAAAATGTGGGAAACTGTGCAATTGTTCGTAGCAAGAAGAATTGCCCGAGTTTCAATTATTAAAAATAAGAAATTAGTTTCGCACTACGAGCGTTTTGGAGTACGAGCATGGCTCTGGAACGGATTATGCTCGCAAACCGAGGGTCCACTGTATTTTTAATGTAAATTACTGACTATTTTAGTGTAAAAAGTATTTTGAATGTTAATATCTGACTATTTTAAGTTACAAATGTAATTTGAATGTAAGGAACTGACTATTTAGTGTTATGAAAATGGCATCTCCTTATCGTGCAACTGAAAGTTGCTGATGGCTTGCGGCATCTATCGGATTAAATATTAACTATTCTCGTTGATATTTATTCCGATAGATGGCGCAAGCCATCAGCAACTTTCACTTGCACGATAAGGAGATGCCTTTTTTATAATTTATGAACCTTATCCCAGTACAATATCACATTTGTACTATTTTTCACATTGTGCCGCGGTCTCACGCAATTCTGGCCTTAACTACCCGTTTCATGATTTTCAAGATGCCTGAAGACCAGTTTTTTGGTCGTTGAGGTACAGCTTGCACCATGCTGAAAAGGGCCAACAGCCCGAAACGCGTACGTGGTTAGCTTTTCTTGATTAATCAAGAATTGGTAATTGGCCAATTCTGGAACAATTATAAATCAACGAGAATAGTTTATATTTATTCCGATAGATGGCGTAAGCCATCAACAACTTTATTTGCACGATAAGGAGATGCCTTTTTCATGATTTATGAAACTTATCCCAGTACAATATCACATTTGTACTATTTTTTCACATTGACTATTCAGTGTCACCAATAGTTTTGAGTGTGAAGAACTGACTGTTTTACATCCATGTGCAGACTGTTGACAGACAACCGTCTCAAAGATGTCCGGCCCAAGATGTTCGCCGGACTGGCCAAGCTGAAGACCCTGTACGTAGTGTTGATACAGACCTTGATCCTTGCATCTACCAAACTATCAACAGATATTGATACTTTAATATTGCATTTATAATGATATTCTCTAAAAGCTTTCCACCTTTACTATAATATTTTCCTCAATCTCAATACCATGTGGTACTCAAATATCTGAAAGGAATTTCGGCCATATTAGAACGCTATTTTGCCTAGTTTTGAGAAATTCTCTTCAATATTTACGCTCATGGACAAACAAAAGGAAGTGTAAAGTCTTTTTTGGGTCGTTTGTCTTTTTTTAATATTTTTTTTTTTTGAAGGAGACAGAGGCAATTTTGTTCATACTTGATTATCTCGTGTGTCTTCAATAAAGGTCATTGTAATATCTTTCAGAGTTATTGTCTGAATCCCGATATACATGCTAGAAGGTACAACTTACTTGAGTTTTGTCCATGAGTGTATACACACTTGGTTATCTCGTGTGTCTTCAATGAAGGTCACTGTAATATCTTTCAGAGTTATTGTCTCAATCGTGATATACATGCTAATAGGTACAACTTCCTTAGGTTTTGTCCATGAGTGTATACACACTTGGTTATCTCGTGTGTATTTAATAAAGGTCACTGTAATATATTTCATAGTTATTGTCTGAATACCAACATACATGGTAAAAGGTACAACTTTCTTAAGTTTTGTCCATGAGTGTATACACACTTGGTTATCTCGAGTGTATTTAATAAAGGTCACTGTAATATCTTTCAGAGTTATTGTCTGAATCCCGATATACATGCTAAAAGATACAACTTACTTGAGTTTTGTCCATGAGTGTATACACACTTGGTTATCTCGTGTCTTCAATAAAGGTCATTGTAATATCTTTCAGAGTTATTGTCTGAATCCCGATATACATGCTAGAAGGTACAACTTACTTGAGTTTTGTCCATGAGTGTATACACACTTGGTTATCTCGTGTGTCTTCAATAAAGATCACTGTAATATCTTTCAGAGTTATTGTCTGAATTCCGATATACATGCTAATAAGTACAACTTCCTTAAGGTTTGTCCATGAGTGTATACACACTTGGTTATCTCGTGTGTATTTAATAAAGGTCACTGTAATATCTTTCATAGTTATTGTCTGAATACCGACATACATGGGAAAAGGTACAAACTCCTTAAGTTTTGTCCATGAGTGTATATACAATTATATTCTCTAAAAACTTTCAAATATACTATAATCTTCATCATGTAGTACAAAAATTTATTATAGGAATTTTGGCCATTTTGGAAAGCTATTTCACCCAGTTCAAGAAAATCTCTTTACCATTATTGTCTTTCTCTAGAACATTTTATTAGATCATCAAGCCAATCCTCCCTTGGGATCTACCATTGCTTATATTCTCTTCTTCCTCAAGTAGATATAAATAATGTAAATATATAAAGGTTAGATCTCTATAACAACGAATTAAAAGCCAAAAGGTAAATTTTACTTTATTTATTATATTTTGCCATGCATCCGAGCGTTATTTCTACCTCAGACCTACTGAATTGGCAAATAACTTCAGAATTATTTTTAGAGATATTTTAAAGTATTTAATTAGGTTTCAATCATCATATGGAAGCTTGCCAAATTTTAATGTGAAGAGAGAAACCTAGTGCAATTTCATCGCCTATTTACGTTAATTACCAATATATAAATACTTGTAGGGTTAAAAGTTTGCAATCACTATTTTTTATTAAAGCAGAAACTTTCAAATTTTCACAGATTCTAAAAGTATTCACCTTTAGCACCTATGCATGATATCATCCGTGAAAACCAATTATCGAAGCACTTACACCAGTCATCTTCGGGGCTGGAATTTACGGCGTTGATAAAGGCTTCATCATCAGTGTCAAATTTTATCCCTTTCAACAATAACTTAACTTTTAGTCTATGGGTATGACCCAGAGACCAAACGACAATCGAGTAAGTTGCTTCCGAAAAATGCCCTCAAACCGAAAAAAAAACAAGAATGTCCGAGTCAAAAACAAAGGGTCACTTAGTGACCAAGGCATTGTGTATTATGAATTCATCACACAAGGGCAAACAATTAATCAACACGTGTATCTTGTGATTTTACGCCGTTTACGGGAATCAATACAGAAGAAACGACAAGAAAAGTGGATCTCAGGCGAATGGATGCTTCATCACGATAACGCCCCAGCACACAGAGCTCTTTCCGTTGGTGCTTTTTTGACTAAAAATAGCATGTTGACAATGCCTCATCCCTCGTACTCGCCTGATTTAGCACCAAATAACTTCTTTCTTTTTTCTAGAATGAAGTCGGTTCTAAAAGGACATAGATTTGATGACGTTAATGCCATAAAGGAAAAATCGCTGAGCGTTTTGAGGGGCATTACTTCTGACGAATTTTCTGGGTGTTTCCGGAACTTGGAAAAAAGAATGAAACGCTGTATAGATTCCCTCGGACAGTATTTTGAGGAATATTAACAATTTTTTGTATATATTCATCTAATAAATCTTTTATAACCCAATTCCCCGAAATTTTATGATCATACCTTGTATATTATTATTATAACTTGTAGACGTAAACGTAAATACTTAAACGTAGGCAGTTCCAAATGAGGAGGGTGTTGCAGAATGCTGAGGAACAACCATCTCTCCTATGTTGCTAACGACAGCTTCACTGACCTCAACTCCTTGCAGATATTGTAAGTACCTCATTTCCTATACTTATCTCTGGGTTGTTACATGTACTTGGACTCTTTCATACCCTGAGGGATATCCCAACTTTATGGTCATGTAACCTTTCCTCAAGAGATTTAATAACATCTCTACCATGATAACACTCTATTGGACTTTCTAGTTGACCTCACGATAATGCCCTAGCACACAGAGCTCTCTCCGTGGGAGATTTTTTGACTTAAAATAGCAGGTTGACAATGCCTCATCCCCCGTACTCGCCTGATTTAACACCAAATGACTTATTTCTCTTTCCTAAAAAGAAGTCAGTTCTAAAAGAACATATAAAAGCCAAAAGATAAATTAAACTTTGTTTATTCATTATATTTTTCCATGCATCCGAGCGTTATTTATACCTCAGACATACTGAATTGGCAAAAACTTCACTATTTTAAATGGAAGATCTCTTAGTGATAAAAAATTGAAATTTTACTTTCATTTCTAGCTTGGGCTCTGCGGTCGTTGATTTATGTATAGCTTCCCCAGCAAGACCTTCTCTCCTCCTTATTTGGCACATTGTAAATAACATTGCTGATTATTGTAACTATTATTCCTGTATATACCCTCTTATACTTGGAGAAACTGTATAAGACCAAATGGTCTTAACAGGGACTTTTGTTGTTGTTATTGCTGTTTTTCTTGTATGAACTCTACATTTCTGTGATTGGAGAATCCCTATAAGACTAAAATATGTCTCAATAAAGCTTTTTATTGTTTCTGTTACATGTATCTCATCTGGTATACTCATCATGAGGTTGTTACATGTATGTTTAATCATCTGGCATATGGTCACCGAGGAAAATGCAAAAAAGATAAAGAGCCTTGCCCACACTGCAGTGATAAATGATTTGGAAGGCTTGGGTCATCAGTGGTGAATTCTCCCATTCTATATACAGTTACGAGCGTCATTCTTCGTCGCCTCTGTCACGGTTTGCTTTTTTTTTTTTTTTGGAATGGCGCCCTCCTATTGGTCGGCTACGATACAGCCCCCCCCCCATCATTTGGTGCCGCCAATGCGCGAGACACTTCTGTCACCGTTTGCTTTTGGTTCAATGGTAGAATGCTCGCCTGCCACGCGGGCGCCCCGGGTTCGATTCCCGGCCGATGCATTTTTTTTTTACAATTTTAAAAACACATTTATATATTATAGTGGCGGGCGCCCCGGGTTCGATTCCCGGCCGATGCATTTTTTTTTTACAATTTTAAAAACACATTTATATATTATAGTGGCGGGCGCCCCGGGTTCGATTCCCGGCCGATGCATTTTTTTTTTTTTTTTTACAATTTTTAAAACTAATTTATATATTATACAAAAATGACATCCACGGCGCCTATTTATAATTGTAACGAATAGTATTTTAATAAAAGCATTTAATCGGGTAAACCCCGGGCGTTGCCCGGGTCATTCGGCTAGTTAATTTATAATTGCACTACGGGCAGAGTAGGAAATTGTTTCATTCTAAAAGGAATCATAAACGTCAGAAATAGTTTTAATTTCTTATTACAGATGGTGTTGCTAATGCATTTTAATGCTCGTAATTTGTGACAGCAGTAAAATAATTCCATTATTTTTGTTCAAATGATTTCTAAGGATATAAAGAAGAACCTAATAAGCAAATTTTGTATCTTTTCTCTCAGAATTTTTATGTGAATGACCTATTTGATACTTTTGTATTTGCTTTCGTGTATAATTCAATTCGACTTTTTATAACTATATTTGTGTGTGTGTGTGAAACTATTAATCAATATTAAATTTAATAAAACCAGATTTAAAATTATTATCAACAAATATCGAAGAAAAATGCAGAAAATATTAATAAAACCCACCTTGATTATAAATAGTTTCATTTTCTAATGATAGATGGCGACACAGTTTCTATATTTAATAAAATTTCACTAAAGGTAAAAGTAACTGTTGAAGGGTATATAGATTGATTATATCTTTAACCATAGTAAATATAATAGTGAAATAAAAATATTCAACGATCATTTAAAACATAGTTTATGTATAAATATGACTGCGTTTTTATTCAATGTGAAAAGGCGTGAGTTTACTTGAGCCCTTTTAAATTTTACAAAATTGTTCTAGATTTTGAAAATTTCTGATCGATTGTCAAGTAATTTGGTGTATTGTGCAGATCCCTGAATGACAATAAGATACGTTGTGTGGCTGGAGGAGCCTTCAACAATCTGCCAGCTCTTACCACCTTGTAAGTTACCTTCGATACATAAAAGAAGACGAGAGGAAAACTGTTTTTTTTTTTTTTTTTTAATAATCCATCATTTGATTGTTTAAACCAATTCGGGCATAACATGCTTTCCTAGTATATTGAAGATTTGCCTGGGAGGTTTTGTAGATATCTTGCTTGTTCTGGTCTGAAGTGCTGTGGTCTAAACAAGCAAAATATCTACAAAATTCCCCACCAAATCATCAATGTACTAGGAAAGCATGTTCTGTGTTAGTTGTTTTAGGTTATCAACTGTTATATTAGAAGAAAAAAAAACGATTTACCATATATCACACACACACACAGTGATTTATTATAAAATAAATAAAGCTTCCAGGGTTTAAGTTTCTTGAGCAACTTTTTTATTTTCAAGCTTTCGAACTTGTCAATCCTTCAACAGGATTATCACATTAACAACTTAAAAATAAATACCATTTTTATATACACATTATTATATACATATTTTAAATACTTATTAAATATTGAAAGAAAAATATATTACATTATTCAGTTTGAAAGACAATTTTCTTTGAAAATATACGTGCGTGGTGGATGATACGTGCTGGTTGAACGATATCTCGAGACTTCAAATTTAATTTAATAAATTCGTGAACTATTGTGTTATATATAGAAGAGTGCCTACATCTATGGGAGAGTATTTGTTAATAATCAGTGATTTATGTTTATTGTATCTCCAGGTTGTTATGTAACATGGTGTAAAGGAGTATGTGGTGCATCAGGAACGTGGTGTCCAATCCTCTGTCCTGTAACTGTCACTCCCGCGGGTTTTCTGAGTGGCTCCAGCGGACGTCCGTGGTGACAGGCAATCCACGCTGTCACTCCCCGTCCAGACTGAAGGATGTCCCGCTACAGGACGTCGAGCCGGGAGATCTTATCTGCGAGGACGGTATGACAACTAGGATGTCATCAAACAGTGTATGCTTAAACTAAATAGATACAACTAACAATTTAACACAATCTTATTGATTCTTCTAATCCAATATAAGATTGTCCTAAAAGTTCATGTTTTTTTAAAACGTTGTTTTTCTTTTTACTTCGCGAATAATATTATTACGGCGAATACATAATAATACATAATACAATTACTTTATACATAATACAAAGACATTATACATAACGGCGAATAATATTGGTATTTCAATTTTTTGCAAGTATTTACGAACTTTTGGGACAACCTTGAATTACAGAAAAAAAGACAAAATAATGGATAATATATAATAAAAGAGTAAAAAAAGGCAGAAAAATGTAGGAAATAAATATAGTTGTATATTACGAATTTATTCAGCATGGAAGGTTTCTCCACCTTAAGAGAGTTCTCCTCCAGACAAGGTCTTCTTGAACATTCCTCAGTTCCACGCCTAAGAAGTACCTATAAAATTTATAATTTAAACAATATATATATATATAATTATAACAATAAATAGTTGTATAGTTTTATAGTTAAGTTTTCTATTAAAATTATCTTCATTATTTTGATTATTTAAATTCAAATTATAAAATTTGTAAATTGTTATTATTTAGTATAGATAGAGAGAAAAAATAAGTCCTTTACTTCTAAAACATCATCTAGTTAATTATATATTTATAATTAATAACAATAAAATTTAACAACGTAACGTCTTTTGCATCGGCTTTTACACGTCATTTAGACATACTCTATCCTATATATAGAATAATAGAAGTGAGAATATATATAATATTATAAATTTTAGTAGTTAGAGAAAAGAGAGAAAGACAGAACCATGCACTTTTAATCAAACTAATAATAAGAAAACAAAAAGTTTTGTAAAGAAGGTAGATAAGATTGTTAGTATATATATATATATATTTTTATAATTTTATATTTTATCCTTTTTTTTTTTTTAAATGATTTTTTAATTTTTTTTTATTTTAAAAAATCATTAAAAAAAAAAGGATAAAATATAAAATTATAAAAATATATATATATATATACTAACAATCTTATCTACCTTCTTTACAAAACTTTTTGTTTTCTTATTATTAGTTTGATTAAAAGTGCATGGTTCTGTCTTTCTCTCTTTTCTCTAACTGCTAAAATTTATAATATTATATATATTCTCACTTCTATTATTCTATATATAGGATAGAGTATGTCTAAATGACGTGTAAAAGCCGATGCAAAAGACGTTACGTTGTTAAATTTTATTGTTATTAATTATAAATATATAATTAACTAGATGATGTTTTAGAAGTAAAGGACTTTTTTTTCTCTCTATCTATACTAAATAATAACAATTTACAAATATTATAATTTGAATTTAAATAATCAAAATAATAAAGATAATTTTAATAGAAAACTTAACTATAAAACTATACAACTATTTATTGTTATAATTATTTTAGATTTAGCTTGCTAATCTAACCAAATCTACTTGATATGATTTATCATTCTTATCAGTTTGCTCCTTGAGTTTTAAATGTGGAATCACTGTTATATTTTTGTTATATAGTTTTTACACTATATATATATATATATGTTGTATTGAAATATTTTATTTTAAAATGTTATGTATTAAAATGTTATTTTATTTAAAATTATAATTTCATAGATATAAATACTCTGTTTTAATCGACCGCCAGAGGTCACGCTTTTCCCTATAAATACTTATTGTTGTTCTTCCCCGCTGGTCGACCCCAAAGTTTTGTAATTATGTAAATAATCTTTTGTTTTATTTATTTATACGCCTTAAGACAGGCATTACTTTTGTCAAATTGTTTTATATATATTCCATGGGTTCACAATTAAAACAATATCTGATCAAGACCATTTTATTATTACTCTTTCAAGAAATTTAGCCACGACTGCACCACCATTACAATAATCCTCAACAATGATCCAATATCAAGCAGAAACTCACTCAAAAATCATTTTTAAAAATTAATATAATATAAGTCGACAGGATATTTACCTGTTCGTTCAAAATTTCAAAAGGAAAATTATTTAATATCAAAGATGCAAATACAAAGATTTTTTTCAACCTGATATCCCACTTCAACCAGACATCGCCATATACAGTTAACTTAGGACAACTCCGGATATCTCCATCTCCAGCAGTTTCTAGCTACAGTCTTCTTCCATACAGCCATCTCCGAAGATCAACTCCACCCAACATCTGCAACACCAGTCAACTACAGCCAATTCCAGCCAGCATCATCCAACCCAAGGTACTTTGTATCCACCATCTTTCGTAGTTTTCCTCATTTTAACTTTGTTATCACCCATTATTTACAATAGTTTTCAATCGCATATTTGCTTAGATATATCTTTTTTGTCATATTATTTTTATATATCAATTTTACCATAGCTGTTTTTTTTCCTTTTAAATAGTATCATACCCTTCAATCCTTTTAAACCTTATTTTCCTTTGTATAATTAGTTACTAAATATACCTCATTCTATGATTTACTTTTAAATATTTACATTTAAGTTAAACCATTTACACCCTTCAAACAATTTTAAGATATAGTACCATATGTAAAACAGTCGGCCAGGAAAACAACAACAAAATAACATTACCTATTTCTCAAATCTTCAATAGTTTATTAAACTATAGTTAACATTTTTTTTAAATCATATTTTCACTATATATTTTCGTTAATGACCACAATACCCTATAGCTTCACATTTCTATCCAATTTAAAAATCCCTAACTTTTGTAATTTTGATATTTTCTTATTTAATATCTTTCCACGTTATTATCAAAATTTGCATTTTTACCCCCATTACTTATTTCTAATATAAATATCCGAAAGCGTACCTAACTAATATGTAAATTTAGCGATACCAACATATGTAAATTTTAACTTTTGTTTTTGTTCACCTTGATTCTTTTTTCAATACCCATTCTTTATTCCTACCATTACCTTTTTTTTAAATCTTAACACGTTCATTCCTAATTTGCACATTTTCCTTTTTGTACATAATATTACCATTTGCCTACTGTTTATTGCCTTTTCACAAATGCCATTCTTGTTATAATCATCAAATGTTTCCACCTACCTTTTACTAATGTAATTTTCATATTGTTTTCAATGTTAGTCATCGTTTTTCATTTGTATACTTTTGTAATTTATTAATTCATTTTTTTTACTTCCTCATTATATAATATGTGTATTTTTTTGTCTATTTCCAATCTATTGGCTCACAACAAGCCAATATGATCAAGGAATATCACCCTTTTATTTCTCACTTTTTAAATAATCATTCATTTTATTTTCCGTCCTCATTTTTTATTATATGTGTATTTTTTCATGTCTTTTCATATCTATTGGTTAACAACAAACCAATATGATTATGGAACACTTTTATTTTCTCTCTTTGCATTTTCACTCTATGCCACATTTTCACTCTATGTCACATTTTCACTCTATGCCACATTTTCACTCTATGTCACATTTTCACTCTATGCCACATTTTCACTCTATGTCACATTTTCACTCTATGCCACATTTTCACTCTATGTCACATTTTCACTCTATGCCACATTTTCACTCTATGTCACATTTTCACTCTATGCCACATTTTCACTCTATGTCACATTTTCACTCTATGCCACATTTTCACTCTCCACCAACAATATTTGTAATCATTCACACTTTATATCATTTTGTATTTTCCTGTCTATTGGTTACCATATAAAAAAACCAATATGATAAGTGAATATCACCTCACGTTATTTTCTTTCCATCAATCCTTTTAATTTTTTTTTGTAACTATATCACTTTTCCTTCTACCCATATTATTTTCTTCACAGGGGGGAAATGTTGTATTGAAATATTTTATTTTAAAATGTTATGTATTAAAATGTTATTTTATTTAAAATTATAATTTCATAGATATAAATACTCTGTTTTAATCGACCGCCAGAGGTCACGCTTTTCCCTATAAATACTTATTGTTGTTCTTCCCCGCTGGTCGACCCCAAAGTTTTGTAATTATGTAAATAATCTTTTGTTTTATTTATTTATACGCCTTAAGACAGGCATTACTTTTGTCAAATTGTTTTATATATATTCCATGGGTTCACAATTAAAACAATATCTGATCAAGACCATTTTATTATTACTCTTTCAAGAAATTTAGCCACGACTGCACCACCATTACAATAATCTTCAACAATGATCCAATTTCAAGCAGAAACTCACTCAAAAATCATTTTTTAAAATTAATATAATATATATATATATAATAATGATTCTTCTATTCAATTATTATAGAAGGAAAGATCAAATAAAGGGTAAAATATAATAAATTGGTTAAAATAAAGGTGTATATTAAACTTAGAAAAATATATGCAGTTACATATTAAAAATAAAGAAGGCATATCCTGACTAGAAGCACATGTTCTTTTTTGATATCAACACATGATTTTTTTCACACAGTTATATATGTACACATTTATTTAGCGAGGGAGGTCTTCACACCTTAAGAGAGTTCTCCTCCAGACAAGGTCTTCTTGAACATTCCTCAGTTCCATGCCGAGGAAGTACTTATAGATGTGGGTCTTGGAAGACGCCAGGCTGGCCAGGGTGTCATCATCCATTAAACTAAATAGATATTTGGATATTTTGCCAAGAAAAGAGATTGTTATCGATGAAAATACAGGTCACCTTTCCGTCAGAATAGATACTAGAAGTTAGCGCCATCTATTGACCATCTCCGCAAACAAGAAAATTCTGGTTGATAACAAAGCCACAACACCTGCTTTGGCAAATTTACAACACCCATCTGTTCTTCATATTAAAGACATTTCGGCCAATAAATCTTTTTTAAAAAGATTCACTGGCCGAAATGTCTTTAATTTGAAGAACTATGAATGCTGGCCAGGCAGCCTATATCTTTACGATAACACCCATCAGGACACCAAATTCTGAAGATATAATTTGAACTCTTGTGGATCACATGCAATTAAAGCCCACCTTGGGCTGACGAGGGCCATTAACCCGAAAGCATGGTCTCCGGGTGGGTGCTCTGAATTTGCCCAGAGCTGGTGTTGTTTTGTCACCAACCCAAGTCCTACTTGTTTACGAAGACGATCAATAGATAGCGATTAGTTCTAGCATCTATTATGACAGAAGGGGTGACTTGCATTTTTATAAATATTGTTATTAATATATTTATAACACTCAAGTTTTTTTAAATAAAAATCATTAAAACTACAGAGCTGTACCTTAATGAGAGGCTAAAAAATATCATTTGAGAGGGATTGGCTCATCAGTGGCAAACCCTCTCCGCGGTACCGTTATGTATTGAACTGTTTTCTCATATAATCAACATTCCATTGGAAGACGCATTAAAGCTGATTGGGAAATTCATGGAAATAAAAGTAGGTCTGCAGAAGTGTAGACATTACATGTAAATACACTCATGGACAAAACTTAAGGAAGTGTTGCCTTTAGTGTATATATATTAAAAATAAAGAAAGCCTATCCTGACCAGGAGCACATGTGCTTTTTAGATGGCAGAGCGCCATCTAGTGGAACAGAAATCAACTAAACGTAATTTAAACTGTTCCCTGATATTTGGTCAACCCAATTTCTTGATAAATCATGAAATGCATCAAAATTATTTTTGGTCGCAGTGGTACAGCTTACTCCACGCTGACGAGCGCCAACAGTGCGAAACGCGTTCGTGGATGGCTTTTCTTAATTTATCAAGAAATTGGGTTGACCAAATATCAGGGAACAGGTTAAATCAACGTTTAGTTGATTTCTGTTCCACCAGATGGCGCTCTGCCTTCTGAACAGCACATGTGCTCCTGGTCAGGATATGCATACTTTGTTTTTAATATCAGCACCTGACCCACTTATTATTTTTTTTCTATTGTTTTTTTTTCAAATATATATATATATTGTTTTGAAAATAGAGCAATCCATACTTAATTCATTAGATAATAAAAGGCATATATTGGATTCAATAAAATATTAATTTTGCCAATATTTCGGCTGGCTGAACGCCAACCTTTATCGAGGCATTACATTTTTGTATATTGTATTTTGTATACAAAAATGTAATGCCTCGATAAAGGTTGGCGTTCAGCCAGCCGAAATATTGGCAAAATAAATATTTTATTAAATCCAATATATGCCTTTTATTATCTAATAAATATATATATATAGATATATATATATTAAAATAACCATTACAAAAAAATATATATAAGACGACGCAACTCTCTTTATTTACTTGATTAAAATAGCTTTCGGGCAAGCCCTTCTTAAACTTTAGTAAGCTGAAGTAGGGCTTGCCCGAAAGCTTCCTTTAATCAAATAAATGAAAAGAGTGTCGCGGAGTTATAGATGTTTTCTTGTATTTTTCAAAATCCAAAATCCTGTAATAATGGTACTCAGCCATAATGACCCAATCATTAGCTTGGAAGAATATTTTACAAGAAAACTTGAAATACCTTTGATTGAATGTAATTAAGATGATAGAGAAAAATTCTCCAATAGTCCCCTATTCTTGCAAAAGTCCAACCCTACCAGTGAGTGCAAGTAACCAAACGGGGTTCTGGCACATTTGTGAATGCAAAAGTCGAACTGTTTTCCGTATGTGTCGTCTCTTCTTCTTCTTCTTTCTTATCTCCACTCAATCATATCAGGATATCAAGCTTGTAAAGCTTGAGACTTTTGATGGTGTTTTGCGGGGAAGAGTAGAGCTCATCAATGGACGAGTCAATACAGTCAATAATGTGTTTTAGGGTTGTAGGTTGAGAATTGCACTTAGTACATAGTGGGAAAACCTTGCAACCATTCTGGAAAGTCATTGTCCGTAGATGACAAGACTTAAGTCTGGAAATCAAAGACTGTTGTTCCCTTGGGAGTAGAGAACTGGTGCTTGTCCCTCCTGCTTCTTCTGTAAACATATAGTACACTTACACACACAGTAAAAGCAGACGCCAACTTCTACCCACCATGATTATCATGGCCTGTACTACGTGTATTAGGGATAATAATAATATTAATAAGATGATATAAAAATTGTCACTTTGCCATAGATGACGTGTGTCACTCATGACGTACGGCTGTCACAGAGGCCGAGCGTCAGCAAGTCTGTGGACCCGAATCCGAGTGTCCGATCCATTGCTTCTGCTCAGGTGCCTCTGTGCACTGCAGTCGTCAGAAACTCAAGTCTGTGCCGAGGAACATCCAAGTCTCCACCACAGAGCTGTGAGTGCTATATTTATACACATGTGTATAATTGGCTGGATGTGGTACTTCTAGGTTTCCTGTTGAGGTTAAAGTTCTAAAGAGACAAGGGTCGCCTCTCCCGTCAAAATAGACGTCAAAACGAGACGCCATCTATTGACCGTTGCCCCCAAACTAGCGGCCTCAGGTCGGTGACAAAGCCACAACACCAGCTTTTCAGTTTGCCAAAGCTGGTGTGGTGGCTTTGTCACCGACCCGAGGCCGCTAGTTTGCGGCGACGGTCAATAGATGGCGTCTGATTTTGACGTCTATTTTGACGTTAGAGGGGACCCATGTCTCTTTAGATCAATATCCTCCCAGCAAAATTTCCATCTATAAAGTTAATGTTGAACCGAAAGTTTGAAAAATAAAAAATATATATATAATGAACATATATAATGAATAAAACGCCGCCTGATGCCAAAAACAGTTTTTAAATAAAAATAAACTCCGGAAACCTTTTTAATTGTTTAATTAATATATATAAGATTTAAATGAAATGATGTGAAATTTATCTAGATAAAGTCAGAACAACGTATATTTGGGCTCCACCTTCTGTTTCCTAGTGTTAGATACTCTGTGACATTCTGCCATTTGTCCATTTCCACGGCCCGACAGTATGTGTGTCACAGATACCTGGATGTCAATGAAATCTCCGAAGTATCTCCCTACATCAACTCCTTGGTGGACCTGCAGAGATTGTAAGGACCCTACTCAAGAACTACACTTTTTACTAAACTCTACTCTATATACTATTTCAATTTGTAGATGGGAGAAATGTTGCTATATAAACTTTTGCTATCAGGAAGTTGAGAAATTTTCCTATGGATTACATAAACTATAAATCCCCTTATCCCCACCAGGAATTCGAGAGATGTTCCTATACAATCCCCTTATCCCCACCAGGAATTTGAGAGATGTTCCTACACAATCCCATCTTATCATCACCAGGATGTTGAGAGATGTTCCTATACAATCCCCTTATCCCCAACAGGAATTTGAGAGATGTTCCTACACAATCCCCTCCAATCCCCACCAGAAGGTTGAGAGATGTTCCTATACAATCCCCTTATCCCCACCAGGAATTTGAGAGATGTTCCTATACAATCCCCTCCTATCCCCACCAGGATATGTGAGATGTTCCTATACAATCCCTTCCTATCCCCACCAGGATATGAGAGATGTTCCTATATAATCCCCTCCCATCCCCACCAGGAAGTTGAGAGATGTTCCTATATAATCCCCACCAGGAAGTGGAGAGATGTTTCTATACAATCCCCTTATCCCCACCAGGAAGTTGAGAGATGTTTCTATACAATCCCCTTATCCCCACCAGGAATTTGAGAGATGTTCCTATACAATCCCCTCCTATCCCCACCAGGATATGTGAGATGTTCCTATACAATCCCCTCCTATCCCCACCAGGATATGAGAAATGTTCCTACTCAATTCCCTCCTATCCCCACCAGAATTTGAGAAATGTTCCTATACAATCCCCTTATCCCCACCAGGATATGAGAGATTTCCTATACAATCCCCTCCTATCCCCACCAGGATATGTGAGATGTTCCTATACAATCCCCTTATCCCCACCAGGATATAAGAAATGTTCCTATACAATCCCCTCCTATCCCACCAGGATATGAGAGATTTTCCTATACAATCCCTTATCCCCACCAGGAATTTGAGAGATGTTCCTATCCAATCCCCTCCTATCCTCACTAGGATATGTGAGATGTTCCTATACAATCCCCTCCTATACCCACCAGGATATGAGAAATGTTCCTACACAATCCCCTCCTATCCCTACCAGAATTTGAGAAACGTTCCTATACAAACCCCTCCTATCCCCACCAGGATATGAGAGATGTCCCTATACAATCCCCTTCTATCCTCACCAGGATATGAGAAATGTTCATATACAATCTCCTCCTATCCCCACCAGGATATGTGAGATGTTCCTATACAATCCCCTCCTATCCCCACCAGGATATGAGAGATGTTCCTATTCAATCACATCCTATCCAACCAGGAAATGTGAGATATTCCTATACAATCCCCTCCTATCCCCACCAGGATATGTGAGATATTCCTATACAATCCCCTCCTATCCCCACCAGGATATGTGAGATATTCCTATACAATCCCCTCCTATCCCCACCAGGATATGAAAGATGTTCCTACACAATCCCCTCTTATCATCACCAGGATGTTGAGAGATGTTCCTACACAATCCCCTCCTATCTCCACAAGGAAATTGAGAGATATTCCTACACAATCCCCTCCTATCCCCACCAGGATATGAGGGATGTTCCCATACAATCACATCCTATCCCCACCAGGATATGTGAGATATTCCTATACAATCCCCTCCTATCCCCACCAGGATATGAGAGATGTTCCTACACAATCCCCTCTTATCATCACCAGGATGTTGAGAGATGTTCCTACACGATCCCCTCCTATCTCCACCAGGAAATTGAGAGATGTTCCTACACAATCCCCTCTTATCATCACCAGGATGTTGAGAGATGTTCTCACACGTTCCCCTCCTATCTCCACCAGGAAATTGAGAGATGTTCCTACACAATCCCCTCTTATCATCACCAGGATGTTGAGAGATGTTCCTATACAATCCCCTACTATCCCCACCAGGAAATTGAGAGATGTTCCTACACGATCCCCTCCTATCGTCACCAGGAAATTGAGAGATGTTCCTATACAATCCCCTCCTATCCCCACCAGGATGTTGAGAGATGTTCCTACACGATCCCCTCCTATCTCCACCAGGAAATTGAGAGATGTTCCTACACAATCCCCTCTTATCATCACCAGGATGTTGAGAGATGTTCCTATACAATCCCCTACTATCCCCACCAGGATGTTGAGAGATGTTTTTGCAGGGACCTGAGCAACAACCAGATCGCTATTCTGCCCAACAATTCCTTCAGAAACCTCACCAACCTTTCCACCTTGTAAGTCCTCACAGATTCCTATGGTTCTAATGTATAAACTCAACTGAAGAATAGAGCAAAGTCGCCGGTATGCAATACTACCCCACACCTCTCAATTTGAAAGTAATTATAGAAATTAAAATCGTCCCCATTTCCGATCACCTTGAAGTCTGAAACTTCGTCAATTCTCAGTGTCATCATATTCGAATAGGTGTATCAGATTTCAAACACATATAGGTTCTCTGTAAGTATGGTGAAAATTGATTACAATATTTTCGGACAGACAGACGGACAAGGCTTTTCTTGCCGCTCAAATGAGCATTCAAATATTATATAACGCCATCTATCGGTACAAATAAGTATTTATTTGATTTTATTCTTGGTTATTGACCCCTAAATTCTTGATACATGTATATATAAAGGGGTACCTCTCCCCTTTAAATGTATGAAGACAAAGCATTTTGAAGAATGAAGTGCTTCCTTTGTTACATGAATTCGACATTAAATGAAAATAAATCAAATCGAGAAAGGTGAAGGTGATTTGTACCAAAAGAGGCATCTCTACAATTCAATATTTGTTGTTGTCGTGTCCAATGAAGAATCTCAGATGTCTCCGTACATTTCTATCACAGCAGTCGCAATGTCCTCTATCTTGGGTGTGTAAAGCTGATGTTCTAGTTACATGTCAATTTTCTGTTGTTGTTGTTGTCGTGTTCAATGAAGAGCCACAGAATGTTTCCACACATTTCTATCACAGCAGTCGCAATTTTCTCTATCTTGGGTGTGTAAATATGCTGCTCTGGGTCTATATCAATTTTCTTCAAGGCTGCGGCCATTGCTGGACATGAGAATATGTGGGTAGGTGTTAGTTCTACACCAGGACAATTGTTACATGTCCTATAGGTTATTGTGTCATCTGGATGTATTCTTTAAAGAATGAATAACAATATATTTTTCTCTCATATCTGAAAAGAAAGGTGAGGAATTTGTTGATAATCGTGAAAATACGAAAATATTGAAACCTATAAATTTCGTTTTGTTCCAGAATCCTTAGTTACAACAAGCTCCAGTGTATCCAAGTTGACAGCTTTAACGGGCTACGATCTCTGCGAATTCTGTGAGTGAATTTTCTAAATATTTATTGTTCATGAGAAGAATATGTTTCTATACATCCATTATTGTTTTAAGGATGTTTTATAAATCTTTATAAGTATGTTTATAGTTATAAAATATACACACATACAGTTTTATTAAGACCGCCCCGGTCTTATAAAGATTTACTACAGGAAAGAAGCTTAGATGGAGCTCCTATACTCCAGGCAGTCAGAACCCAACTGCCTCAAGGTCCGACACATGCCCAGTGGCCACACCGTACATAGGTTAGCGCATTACTGAAAAGGAGAGTGTGGAATCACCCGCGTTTTAGTCTTCGCTTTCCTCATCCAAATTGACCACGAAATTCGGCGATTCTATTAATCTCCTCCGAACGGTGAGCCAGTGGTCTTGTAGAATTTATATAATTAAAAACTTTGATCAAACATCATTGTATTCATCCAATTATATATTTGTTGACTATCGGATTGAGACAAGGATAAGTCGCCAAAGAGTTATTTTCTCTGTTTCTCCAAGAAAAAGCAACCAAAAATTATATGCATGATAGTTATATAATTTAATGATGTAACGTATTCTCTATATTCAAATAAATATTTTAAATATTATATTTAATATTTCAAAGCGCATGCGCAATATTGTTTTGAAAGATTATCTTTAATTTTATTTTATTTTTTTTATATAGAAACGTTATCGCTGTACACTCATGGACAAAACTTGAGGAAGTTGTACCTTTTAGCATGTATATAAGGATTTAGACAATAACTCTGAAAGATATTACAGTGACCTTTATTGAAGACACACGAGATAACCAAGTGTGGACAAATTACCTTTGTCTCCTTAAAAAAGGAACAGATTACCGGCTACATTAAAGACTTTCCACTTCCTTAAGTTAATTATAAGGCAATATAACGTGTCATCTAAATATAGGAAATAAAATTATTAAACCATGAATGTTTCTTTTACAGATAGAACAAATTCCTACTGTCCTTAATGCGATGAAAAATGTTGGTAGGGCTTCTATTATCAGTGGTGAAACCTCCCAGCGGTTTCGCAAATTTCTAGAGCTCTAATACTGTATTGAACGATTCTGCTTATATATCCTACACTGAAAGGTGAAATCTCAGAAATGGTATTTCAGAAAATAATGGCCATAAACTTTCAGGAGAGAAAAATTACATTTTAAAATTACAAAATATTTTCTCACAAACCAAATGCCACTACAAAAATATTAAGAACAAATATCAACGGTTACTTTTAGAATCTTTCATTTCTAATGAATATAACAGAGAACATAAACAGGAAGATCCCAATACCTTAGATATCTTAGAATAAATCAATAGATCAATTTTATAGGTTCTGGTTGCCCTGAAAATATAAATAGACACATATTCCAAATAATTGTTAAATTACATATCAATTTTAAAATTTCAGTTGTAAATATCCACGTATGTATTTGTAAATATTTCTTGTAAGATATAGTCGATGTTTTTTTAATAAGCCCGTTGAAGAGCGATTATCGCTTAAAAGCTAGCGTTTTGTAATAAAAAGAAACTCATTGTGAGAAAATATTTTGTAATTTTGAAACGCTTTTCACAATTTTATCATGAATAGAGAATTGCATTTAAATATATCGCATCGAGCAATACTCTTCCACAAACAATAAGAACAAGGCCAGTTATGCATTAATTAATTATAAGGAAATAAAGCGGGCCATTTATATATAAGAAATAAAGTACTAAAGCCCCCTACCAATAGTTTTCGTCGCAGTTAGGAGAGTAGAAATTGGTTTTATCATTGAAAGAAAGATTCCTGCTCTAATACACAGATCCTTAAGTGTTGTCCATGAGTGTAGTTTTCCAACGAATACGAAAGAATGCTGACATCTTTGTGTCAGTTCTCTCCACGGCAACGACCTATCGATGATCCCGGAAGGATCCTTCAGTGACCTGGCTTCCATCTCCCACATGTAAGTTCCTACCACCCAGTCCCTGGCATCCGTCCGTCACTGCACGATGTCCAGAGCTCTGGGCGCCAACCCGCTGCTGTGTGACTGTCATCTACGCTGGCTAGCCGAGAGGATCAAGAAAGACTTCGTGGAACCCGGCATCGCCCGCTGCGCCGAGCCGCACGCCATGCGGGACCGTCTACTGCTTTCAGCCTCGGCCAGCTCCTTCATCTGTACCAGTCAGTACCAGACTTGTCCTACCTTTTGTACATTGAGAGCAGTGACAAGCTCGCTAAAAAACCTGGGCTCAGCTGGCAATGCTGATAGTACCCTGTAAGGGTTCCTGATCCAGGGATACAGGATGAGTCTGTACTCCATGTTAGGAGCAGCTGCACATGGCATCTGTTCCTCATATCAGAGGCGGCCATTTCATAATTGAGCTAAGTCGGCCTGCTATTGAGTAGTGATCTCAGTCTTAATGATAAAAGCAAACACATTCGACTTCACCCAATCATGATGGTTGTCGCTTGATACCCTGATTTGATTGAGTGGAGATAAGAAAGATGATCCATCACTCTGGAGTGGCATAGATCCCGGAAGTCGTGTTTTCTCACTTTGTTCAGAATTCCTATAATACATTATAAAGGACTGCGGCGTATGATTATAAAACAACACTTAAAGTTTCACCGCATAAGTTTATTTTCTGTGAAAAATCAATATTTATTTCAAAGAGAAATATTTACTATTTCTAACTTTTTTGGATGAAGTATGAAAGGGTGAAAATATGAAGAGTAATGACGAACGGAAAAATAAAAGTGTCCAGGGGCGGGAATCGAACCCACAACCTTCCGCTTACCGGGCAGATGCCATGTCCACTAGGCTACCCTGGACGTATTTTTCCGTTCGTAAATAATACTTAAAGTAACTTATAATACATTATAAAGGACTGCGGCGTATGATTATAAAACAACACTTAAAGTTTCACCGCATAAGTTTCTTTTCTGTGAAAAATCAATATTTATTTCAAAGAGAAATATTTACTATTTCTAACTTTTTTGGATGAAGTATGAAAGGGTGAAAATATGAAGAGTAATGGCGAACGGAAAAATAAAAGTGTCCAGGGGCGGGAATCGAACCCACAATTGAGTGACCCTATATATCATCAAAAATATATGCTCTACAAGCTTGTTACCCTGATGTAATTGAGTGGAGATAAGAAAGAAGAAGACCATGTCATAGGCCATACTCTCTAATGTATACTCTAGTTGGCCGTGTTACAAATAATTCCTTACGATCTCTATGTAAACATGAATTATATAATCTTATAACAAATAAAAACATTAAGACGCGAATGTTTCTTTTCACAAACAACTAAAACTTCTACTGCCCTTATTGCGATGAAAAAATATCGGGAGGGCTTGGCTCATCAGTGGTAAATCCTCCAAGAGGTTTCGCCAATTTAATCTACCAGACCGCTTCTTTAGAGCTCAAATACTCTATTGGATCATTCTGCTTATATATGCTATACTGAAAGGTGGAATTTTAGAAATGGTATTTAAGCAAATTATGGATATAAGCTTTTAGGATAGTAGAATTACATTTAAATTGTTGCATCGAGAAATGCTCTTCCGCAAACAATAAAAACAAGGCCAGTTAGGTATGAATTAATACAGAGCAATAACGTGCCATCTTATTTGCTATATATATATGGCGTGTTTTATTGCTTTGTATTAATTATATAATCTTATTATCTTCTCAATGTTTATTTACATACTTTCGTTTAGTAGTTGTAGATATTTTATATTTTAAAATATAACAAACACTAGCGCTATTAATGATTGTAATTTATATCACAGATAGATGGCGCTGAATTTTATTATTAAATGCTTTCTATTAAATGCCATTCAAAGCTTAGAAGTCTGTGGCAGTATTCCTGTGCCAATATTTGTATAGGTCAAATCAACATTGAAAAAACATATATCAGAGAGAAAAAGCGCATTTCCTTATCGTGCAACTGAAAGTTGCTGATGGTTTGCGCCATCTATCAGAATAAATATCAACTAATCGTTGATTTTTAATTATTCTAGAATTGGTCTTCAAGATGTGCCAAAGACCAGCTTTTTTGGTCATTGAGGTACAGCTTGCACCACGCTGACGAATGCCAACAGCCCGAAACGCGTACGTGGTCAGCTTTTCTTGATTAATCAAGAAACGGTATTCGGCCAAATCTGTAATAATTAAAAATAAACGATTAGTTGATATTTATTCCGATAGATGGAGCAAGCCATCAGCAACTTTTAGTTGAACGATCAGGAAATTTCCCTTTTCTCAATTTATTCCCTTTTGATCCAAGTACAAATTCATTTTGTTCTATTTTTCATATATCAAAGAGTTTCGATTTGTTATTTTGGTATTATTATAGTTTATTGCTTCTTTGCCTGCCTTCTTTGGTGCCTCCTCTAAGGAAAATGTGAATTCAATATTTGGTGACCGGCTATAATATTGCCACGTGGAAAATTAGGGAAGACAAAAACTTCAGGAGGAAACAAAATTTATTTCAGGCAAGGACAAACTATCAAAGGTAAACAAAAGATAAGCCACGAGGGAAATTTACAGAGTCGCAAGATATAAAACATAAAAATGACCACTCTGTTAAATAAAAAATAATAAAATTAAGAAATACCATGTCACATAAATAAAATTAATAAATATTATGTTACATAGCTTCTTCCCTATGGGAGCTGTGACCCACAGCTAGCAATTATTGTAGATACTGACGTGGATTTGACGTGCTTCTGCCAAGGATTCCATCGAAGTCTTGAAACTTTGTCCCTAGTACCTTTGCGTCCATTTTCTTTCGGCGTGAAGAGCGGCTTTGTCGTCGTATCGTCTATAGGGACATCGTCATCTTCGAGGGAAATCTTGGCTTTAGCACGGCGGTGGAATCCTGATGTCAGTCTCCGAAAATGTAGATCACAGCACCCATGGCTTATAGGTCTTCTCGGCGATCTTCAGTTTGTTTTCCCTAACTTACCCAGCATCTCCACCAAAATGGCACGTGGAAAATTAGGGAAGACAAAAACTTCAGGAGGAAACAAAATTTATTTCAGGCAAGGACAAACTATCAAAGGTAAACAAAAGATAAGCCACGAGGGAAATTTACAGAGTCGTAAGATATAAAACATAAAAATGACCACTCTGTTAAATAAAAAATAATAAAATTAAGAAATACCATGTTACATAAATAAAATTAATAAATACTATGTTACAATATTGTTGTACCAAGTTTGGCCGACTCTTCAGCCTTGATTCTCTCCTCAGACATGTCTTGTATCTTTCAAGAACGTTTTTCATCCATCCCACAAGGTTAGATAAAGAGATAACTCACCTTAAGTAGTCTCCGGGATAAGTTCTTTCTTTCTTACATCAAGGTTTAGAGACTTGTGATGTCACACAATGTACCAAAATACAAATGGTGATTTTATAATAGATAATCTATTTTTAATTAAAAGGCCATATATTGGATCAAAATATCATTTATTTTGTTTATTAAAATAAATAAATTAAAAATATCAATTTGAATTTATAATACAGTAGATCTTTGAATAATTCGAAGCCTTCAATTCGAAAACTTCTTTAATTCGAATATTTATCTTTTTTTTTTTTTTTTTTTTGCTTAGTACACTTGGAATAGGCCATGATAATCATGGTGGGTAGAAGGCGACTGCTTTTACTGTAAGTGCACCACATGTCTACACATACGAAAAGCAGTTCGACTTTGCACTTACAAATGTGCCAGAGCCCCGTTTGGTTACTTTCACTCGCTGGTGGAGTTGGACTTTTGCAAAAATCTTCTTTTAGATCAGAAAAAAAGTGCCCAACGCAGGAATCGAAACCGGGGTCGTAGCAGTCGTAAACCAACGGTTTAGACCACTCTTCACCGACCCCCCAATATTTATCTTGGTCCCCAGAATTTCCATTTTTTATTCGAATTTATGAATAATTCGATCTTTCTTTTTTTGTCTCTTGTGTGTGTGGGCTTATAATTATCCAACTTCTACTGTGTATGAAAAATAATATTACAAATGGATATAAAATAAGTGTATTAGCCATGATACATCTGTATTTGAGACCTATAAAGAAAGGGGATATATGCTCAGAACCCCCCGACACCTATATCCTGGCCAAGTGCGACGCCTGCTACACCTTCCCCTGTCTGAACGGGGGCTCCTGCGACTCCATCCTCCACAACCGGACATTCCAGTGTCACTGCCAGCCAGGGTACCACGGCCCACGTTGCCAGTACGCCATCGACGCCTGCTACGGAGGCCCCTGTGAGAATGGAGGCATCTGCAAGGTGCTGGAGGCTGGACGATTCAGGTGAGTTCAAATCTTTACATTTGACCTGAACTTCTATCTGTTAATTCGACACGTTCCAAATACGTCAAATTCTTCTATTGCTGAAAAAACGTAAACTCTCGAAGTGTTTCTTTCATTTACAACGTTATGCAAGATAATATTTGATGTAGTTTGAGAATATTCTCCTAAAGGTAACTTTTTTGTTTCATTTTGAAAGCATTAAATTTTACGCAGTTGAAACTTTAAATATATAATGGGAAGCCTCGAACTCTTGAACACAACACAAAGAAAGTGGAGTGTATTTGATGTCGCTAGTCGTCTGATTTTTTAAAGAGATAGAGGCAATTTTGTTCACACACTCGGCTATCTCATGTGGGCAATAAAGGTCACTGTAATATCTTCCAGAGTTATTGTCTGAATTCCGATATACATGCTAAAAGGTACAACTTCTTTAAGTTTTGTCCATGAGTGTATATCTAATATGATGAAGTTCTGGTAGCTCTTGTAGAATCCTGTCGACTAGAAATGTGATCTGGTGAGGTATCCAGTCGACTTAAACTATGTGATGGGATCCGAGAGGAACAGTCAGGATAAGGAGTTTTCCAGTACTTCTCTACACCTTGGAAGACCTTTTACAGTTCTCACAAAGTACAGGCAGTCGTGGTCGAGGCAGAGTGGAAATCTTGGGGATGTCCACACAAAAAACGAAGACACAGTTGCACTAAGAAAGTCCGTGAACAGATAACAGTTGAGCTAGGAGCGAAAGATGGAGAGATAGATGATTTCTTACTGGTCTACATGATGGATGAGATGGACCTGGGGTACAATCGACGCGGTCTCACGCCGATGGCGAACTAACTGTATTTTTAGCTAGGACGGGGGCTTTATATACCTTTTCTGAGAAAGGGGGTTTTGCATTTCACCAGATGTGAAGAGTATGGGTCGTCTGGTGACATTCTAAACTGGCGCCGTCCTGACAGCTTCCAATCTATCTTTAGATGTTGTTTGTGACTTCCATCTATCTCGAATTTAGACGTTTTTGACTTCTATCTCTCTAGCTCAACTCTTAATCTATTACAGAGTTTTATTTATTTATCCTCAGTTTGTACAAAGTACATCACATATGATGATGTAATGACACATGTCAATCATGCGTATAATCATTTACAGATGTGTTTCTATGATACAACATGAAAATCTTGTTATAAGTTATATACAATATGGGGTTGTTGGTTTAAATTACCATTTATACACACTTAGTTATCTCATGTGTCTTCAATAAAGGTCACTGTAATATATTTCAGAGTTATTGTCAGAATCCCGAAATACATACTAAAAGATACAACTTCCTCAAGTTTTGTCTATAAGTGTATGCTGATCTATTTACTTCTAGGTCTTCTTCTATAATCGTAGCCCTGGGAACATCAGTTTCTCCATTCTTTAGTTGTCTAATTTGGCAATAGGGCAGATTGATTATCCTTTATCAATTGAAACTTCATTTTATTGAATTTACCTTAACCTTTCTCTATTCAACAGGCAAAAAGTGATGTTTAGAGAGTTTAAGAGATCTTAATTTCCTCTTTTGACTTTTGAAAATCGCGTAATCTCGCTGTTAAGAAAATGAAACTCTATTACAAAAAGATTCATATTTTATAATTCCTATCGCAATTATCCATAATATATTCATTGTCATATTTATAAATTATCTTTCGGCCATTATATATTTCTTCTAACACAATCTATAGCAAGCAGTTTATCTTCTTACGGGGTGGCTTAGCCATTCGATGCTTTATCTTTGCTATGATAGAGATAAGTAGGATGCACATATAGAATGTATAGAGATTATAATTACAGTTTATCGTCAATTTCGTGAGGAAATATTGTAAAAATGTTTAGAAAGAAGAAAGTACTTCAATGGGGTCGTGATATAGTCATTGATGAGAACTAATTTGAGAAAATGAAGGTTTATACGGAATAAAACATAGGAACAATGCTGTTGGGAAAAGAAAAAAGAAGAAAGAAAAAAAGGTGAGTTCTATAACTGAACACTGTAATTACAGTATGGATAGGCTGGTGGCAATCTGGAGGAAACGAGCTACAAGAGATATTGAATTAACATTTATGAATTTTGTTACAATAAGAAAATATGATTTAATAAACAAATTTATTTCTAATCAGAGCAATTATCTGCGAATATCTAGCTTATTACCAACCTCTTTATCGTAGAGAAGATCCGTTTCTGTTTTCCTTCTGAGCTTGATTCCTTGTCTTCCTCGCTCAGGCACTCCAATCTGATTCATAAATTCCTTTTCGGAAGTTCTGAAGAAGCGGGATCGGTTTTCTTTCCTTTGTCGTATTGTAAACTAAGCAATCCCGTTTACAAATTCAACTGATCAGTCCCTATAAACTAAACAATCCGCCGCATGCCATCCTTCTGTAGTTTTTATACCGTGCTTGCGCAGTATTGTTTTACCTCATTGATTCATTTTAGCCTGTGATCAGTAAATAATAAAATATACAAATGAAATAGTTTTAACAAATGCTATCAAAATTAGATTCCCAGAGTTGTGAATGTGTATGTCTGCAGTTGCCACTGTCCCGCGGGGTTTGAAGGCGAGCGCTGTCAGACAGACGTGGATGAATGCCGCGCGCACAAGTGCCAGAACAACGCCACGTGCCGCGACCTGGTGAACGGCTACAGCTGCGAGTGTGGGCCGAGCTACACGGGTAAGTGGCCCAGTACCTATACTTTTCCGTGTTTGTATTAAGCTGCGTATAGTATTATATGGTACAATTTGGATTATAGCTTAGAAACAGAAGGTAACAAGACCACATCCATGATAAGGTACAATTTGGATTATAAATTAGATACATTAGTTAACAAAACCAAATTTGTGATAAGGTACAATTTGTATTATAGATTACAAATATAAATTAACAAGACCAAATATATGATAAGATACAATATGTATTATAGATTAGATACATAAGTTAACAAGACCACATCCATGATAAAGTACAACTTGGATTATAGATTAGATACATAAGTTAACAAGACCACATCCATGATAAGGTACAATTTGGATTAGAGATTAGAAATACAAGTTAACAAGATCAAATCCATGAAAAGGTACAGCCTGGATTATAGATTAGAAACTTAAGGTAACAAGACCACATCCATGATAAGATACAATTTGGATCATAGATTAGAAACATAAGGTAACAAGACCAAATACACGATAAAGTACAATTTGGATTATAGATTAGATAAATAAGGTTAAAAGACCAAATCAATGATAAGATACTATTTGGATTATAGATTAGATATATAAGGTTACAAGACTAAATACATGATAAGGTACAATTTGGATTTAAAATTAGATACATAAGGTTTCAAGACCATATTCAAATAAATAAATAGTGTGAGACGTTTCGGTAACTTCTTTTGTTTGATAATAATATCAACACAATTGCCAAAATATCACCCACTATTTATTTATTTGGATTTGGTGTTGTTATCTTATTATAGTTATCAAAACTTTACTACACTCCGAATGAATAGGCCAAAAACAAAGCTGTATTCTAACCACAATCAGAAATAATATTTTGCCTTGATTGCTTCCAGGTCAATACTGCGAGAAGAAGATTGAGTTCTGCTCCAAAGAGATGAATCCCTGTAAGAACGGAGCTACCTGTGTCAACCATGGAACCCATTACAGGTAAAACCTTCCTCAATTTATAAATACATCAATGTGCAGAACTATAGTATAGTGCTGCACTATAGCACATAGATGCTAATTGTGAAATAGATGTTGTTCTTCGTGTTCTACATTCATGAAAGATGCATTGACCGACTGAGGCTATTCTGCCTGAGAGAGGATTTTACCAAGGGCATGAACTCAGAAGGGCTGGTGATGCCCAATAAGGAAATAGATGCTTGATTTATTTGTGGAAAGAAAAAATCGCGTCTTAATTTTTCATTTTTTACATATAGATGGCGTGTAATTGCTTTATATTAGTATACGAGGTGTGTTAAAAAAGTATCGCAACTTTTGAATTTTCGCGGGTTACGTATATTCGAATTTCGATCTTTTTGGGGCTTTATGCTGGTACTCATGTCTCTCACTTATGCCGACAAACTCGGCCATTTTGAATGTTTACTTAATTGTTGACAGCTGCTTTGCTTGCAGGTGTTTTGGATCGTCTTCGATTTTTACCTATTAAAAAATGGATCAAATAACCTGTATCAAATTTTGTGTGAAAAACGAAATTAAGTGCGCAGATGCATTCCGAATGTTGACTGTGGCATACGAAGAAGCTACCTTGGACCGAAGCAACGTTTATCGGTGGTACAAAATGTTCTCAGAAGGGCGAGAAGATGTGAACGACGAAGAGCGTGCCGGACGCCCGAGCACTTCAACAACAGACGAAAAAATTAATGAAGTGGAGAAAATGATATTGGCCAATCGTCGAATCACCGTTAGAGAAGTTGCTGAGGACCTAAACATATCGATTGGCTCGTGCCATTCGATTTTTATCAATGATTTGGGCATGAGACGGGTCGCCGCGAAATTCGTACAAAAATTGCTCAATTGCGACCAAAAACAGCATCGCATGAACATTGCTAATGAGATGTTGGACTCTGTCCGCGACGACCCAAATTTGCTCCAGAGGGTCATAACTGATGACGAAGCGTGGGTTTATGGTTATGACGTGGAAACCAAAGCTCAATCATCTCAATGGAAGCTGCCGCACGAACCAAGACCGAAAAGTGCGCGCCAAGTTCGGTCGAATGTGAAAGTTTTGCAGACAGTTTTCTTCGATTGCAGAGGCGTGGTGCATCATGAGTTCTTTCCACAGGGTAGAACGGTCAATAAGGAATATTACCTGCAAGTTATGCGCAATTTGCGCGAAGAAATCCGCCTGAAACGCCCGGATTTGTGGAAGAACAAAAATTGGCTTTTGCACCACGATAATGCCCCTGCTCACACATCGTTGCTTGTGCGCGACCTTTTGGCCAAAAACAACACACTAATGATGCCGCAGCCACCATATTCCCCAGATCTGCCCCCCTGTTACTTTTTCTTGTTCCCTAAACTGGAGAGGCCCATGAAAGGACGACGTTACGCTACGCTTGACGAGATAAAGACGGCATCGAAGTAGGAGCTGAAAAAGATTTAAAAAAAAAATATTTTTTGAAGTGCTTCGAAGATTGGAAAAACCGTTGGCACAAGTGTATAATATCTCATGGGGATTACTTTGAAGGGGACAAAATAGGTATTCATGAATAAATAAATAATTTTTGAAAAACACAAAAGTCGCGATACTTTTTGAACAAACCTCGTATGTAGGTATATTGGGAATATATTTACTATATTGTAATATTATGACAGGAGATGTGACATTATGTGTGTAGCTGCGAGTGTGGTCCTCACCACACGGGACAGAACTGCACACAGAACGTCGACGTCTGTGCCACCCACGAGTGCCAGAACGGGGGAACCTGCCTGGGCCAGGCGGGCGGGAGCTACGAGTGCGAGTGTCCGCCAGGGTTCGGCGGGGGACGGTGTGAGCTGGTGCCTGAGGTCGCCCACCTCTACCCACAGACCAGCCCGTGCCAGCACCATGACTGTCTACACGGGGAATGTTTCCAGCCCGCTCCTGGCACCGCCGACTACATCTGCCGGTACCCTCAGCGTTATTGCCCTTTGTATTTGGACGATTATGAGCTTTTATGGAGGTGACAGTCAGACTTTGCCCTCTATTATTACACTGTTGGCCACCCAAATTGCAACACCAAGAAAGACAAGAGATATCACAACAAAATTTATTTTGTAGATAACATGTTGACCAAGTATCCAATGATTAAATTTATAGGTATCTGCGAAGTGTGGTTCCTGCCAGAATCAGTAGCCAGAGTAGCTTTGAGAATGAGAATTCGAGTTCCTAGGAATTTATTTGATTAATTATAATAAAATATTTTTCTCTAAATATTATTTTTCAAATATACACTAATGGACTAATTCGAGGAAGTTTTAACTTTTAATATCGTGATACAGCCAATAACTCTGAAATATATTTTAATACACAATGGCCTTTATTGAAGACATAAAATAACTAAGTTGGAACAAAATTGCCTCTGCCTCCTTAAAAAAAATACCACCAGTATCGTCAAAGACTTTTCACCTTCTTAAGTTTTGTCGATGATAGTATATATATATATTTAAAGAGTGTTCTACAAGGATTATCATAATTATAAATGATAGCGTTGTTTTTTTCCACCTATGACACGACTATCTTTCACCTGTAGAGATTTTCAATAAGCAATCGTGAGACCAAGTAGACGAATATACAAAATTACTGAAGCTGGCCACGCAAATATGGATAAACCAGTCACTTTCTAACTTGAATTGTTGATTTTGAATATTGGGGCCCACTTGATGAATTGCAGTTTAATTGAAGGTATAGAGGTGTTTGTGTCTTTCAGGTGTCACCCCGGGTTCTCCGGCCCTCGCTGTGAGGCCTCAGCCAGCGTCACCCTCCGAGCCGGTTCCTACTTGGAGTTTGCCGGACCTGACTTCTCGGAGGAGGTGAACGTTACACTGACGTTCTCCACACTGGTGAACCACGGCGTGCTGCTGTACACGGGTGGCGAGCGGCATCTGGCCGCCGAGCTGTACCGGGGGAGGGTGCGGGTCAGTCTGGACGTGGGTAACCCACCACCTTCCACCATGTTCAGCTTCGAGGAGGTCGCGGATGGCATGCCGCACGTGGTACAGCTGGTACTGTCAGGCAAGAACTTCACGCTGCGAGTCGACGACGGCCCTGCACGCACCATCGTCAACGAGGGCCACCGCCTCTACCTGGAGGACCCCGGCTCGCTCTTCGTTGGCGGGGTAACACCTGAGAAAGCTTCGGTGGCCGTGCGGCATTGGCAGCTCTGGAACGTCTCCAGTCTCATCGGTAGATACAGTTCCTTTATATATACCTCAGTTCAGGGTAGATCATAGAATTCTTTATGAACATCAGGTAGATCCTCAGCACAATCCCTTTACGCATCAACACACTAAATAGACCTCTATTGCAACACATGTCCAAGGATATGACTATTGGACATGTCGCAGTTCATATTTAGAATCAGGATATGGATCTTCATTGCACTAATTTTCATCATGGATACACTAAAATTTACATATATTTACATTTCCTATTTTCTGGATAAATTGAATGAAGCCACATTGTTACAATTGACATTCAGGATATACTGAAATTTGTGAATTATAATTTTCTAATAGAAACCTATCCCTGGAAGCCTGATGTTTTCACCTTAACCCGGAATTGTTGAAATTTATATCCAAACTACACAGATAAGTCTTATTGTTGATATTCGTATCCAAGCTACACAGATAAGCCTTCGTTGTTCAAATTTGTATCTAAGCTACACAGATAAGCCTTCGTTGTTCAAATTTGTATCTAAGCTACTCAAATAACCTGATATTGATGATCTGCTGATTCTTATCAATCGTCTTAAGTATTTCATCAATGATCAAATGCTGCAAGATTTTATTTTGGTAGCGCCCAAAGAGGCCTTGCCGCGTTCTTTCTTACAGTAGCAATCCCCCTAGGTCAATACTGTTCTCCCAAATCTTGTACCATCTAACTGGGATCTTAGTTGTTTTTTTTTTTGCTTATCTCTAGTACACTTGGTACAGACCATGATAATCATGGTGGGTAGAAGGCGACTGCTTTTACTGTAAGTGTACTACATGTCTACACATTTGAAAAGCAGTTCGACTTTGAATTTACAAATTTACAAATCTTAGATGGTGGTTTCCTTCCACATACTGCAGGAACGTCATTCTACCGACAGCTCCTAACCGGACGGTGTGGCTCAGGTTGTCTGAGTGAGGTAGCCTTGAACGGCGTGCCCCTCGACCCCCAGCGGGCCTCCCACCGCCAGAAGGTGAGCCCCGGCTGCTCGGACCGTGGCGGGGCCCCCTGCGCCAACCACCTGTGTCAGCGGGGGACCTGCGTGGAGCTGGGATGGCGTCAGGACTACGAGTGCCGATGTGAGCGTGGCTGGAGCGGACCATTCTGTGACCAAGGTGGGTGACCCATCACCTGTCTATCGTGGCTTTTAGATGACAAATAGTATGACTGTTGCACATCACTATGAAGTTGCTTGCATATATCGAGTCCTAAAATATACATTTAAATCAATTACGAACCGATTTTTAAAATATCCTATTGATGATAATAAAAATTGAGCTAACGATAATATATCATTATCCGTTAATAGCAGAGAAATCTCCCAAAAGACAGGGAGATGAGTTTATTTCATTTATAGATGATCATACGAGCTTTCGGGCAAGTCGATCTCTACAGGCACAATACATCAAAGAAGCACCTCTTTAATGAGGAGAGACTTGTCCGAAATCTCGTACGATCTCATATAAATGAAAGGAACTCTTCTTCCCGGATTGTGATTTCTCTTATTTGAAAAATATATATTGAATTCTAAAATATACATTTCAATCATATATTTTTGTGTACTCTATTCTTAAATATTTCTTCAATTGTTGATGACTTTGGATAGGGTTGATACTTACGTTTATAATCCTAATTGCATATGCATATAAAATGTTCCGTAAATAAGAGAATTGTAAAACCCTGATTTCGACTGTACCTACACATCTATTTATAGCTCATTTGTTCTTGGGTGACGGTTTACACAGGTTACTGAATAGCCTACGTAGTGATGCTATTGATTTGCGACAATATGCCAGCAATGTGATGAAATTGGTGTTGGTGACAGTCCTTACTTGCCAGTCATGTTCTAACATTGATGTTTGGGGACAGTACTCACGTGTTATAAATGTGAATTACCACAGATGCTATCTATAGTGGTGATGTGATCGGCACGAGCAATGGGCTGACATTGATGTTTGCTGACAGCCCCCACGTTCTAGCAATGGACTGACATTGATGTTTGCTGACAGCCCCCACGTGCCAAAGAGAGCACTACCGCGACTTCCACAGCGAGGCCAACGGCTGCAAGTCCTTGCGGAAGGTGAAGCTGACCCGGTGCGTGGGATCGTGTGGCACCCAGTGCTGCCAGGCGGCCAAGACCAAGCGAAGACACGTGCGCATGGGCTGCCCAGACGGCCGCATCTACCAGAGCCACGTCGAGTTAGTGCGCAAGTGCCGCTGCGCAGATACCTGCTAGATCTCTCCGCTACGCCTGTCTTGAGAAATTTTTCTTTCAGTTCTTCGTTTCCCTCGGAAATCTTCGAATTCGTCCATGCCGACAATCTCCCTCAGAAGCTAGGTTTCCATATTTCCCCATTTTTTTAATTAACAAATCCGAAGCATTCATCCAATTTTGACGCTATATTAGAAAATATAGACAGATTTATTTGCATACGGGTATTTGGCTCCACACATTCAATAGATTTCTTTGTAACTTAGCAGACGCTTGTAAATAGAAGAATCAACTTCCGAACTCTCAACGCGGCGTCAGCGGAAGCTCTATATTTTTATCAAAATGGTGGACAAGCAAACAGCCAACATGTAAATATGTTACCTTAATTGCATGTTTCTCAGCTCTAGCTACATTCCAGCATGCAGCCTTTTCTAGTGCGCCTAGATGTTGGTGATTTTTTCCTTGCAAATTCGGCTTTCAAAATTCGGTATTAAATTATATTTCTTATATCCACACAGACAAAACCGTTAAAATTGATATTATAATTTGAAATTACAAATTTCTCTCAAGTGAAATCTATATTTCACATTAACGGCAAGGATTTGTAAGATAGAAATATGTAAATTATATGGATTGAGGCTAACTTCCAACCTCCCTTCTCTTTATCTCGTACAGTACGGTTTTTCGATTTGCATACCCCCACTTTGGGCTCTCCAACACACTTACCATACACACATATATACATATATTCAACTAGTTAACAAACTTTATAGGATATATCGAATATCTATCAATTGGATAAAGGTTTCTTCCAAATAAATTTTCTAACAATTTCTTTTTTTTTGTATTGTTGGTTATAAACAGCTTTTTTTGTTATATTACTTTCACCTTTCTTAACGGTTTGTAAATTTGTTTTTATAATAACTCTTTATAATTATTTACATTCTCTCTGGAGAGCAAAATATGTAAATATGCAAATTGATATCTATATAAGTTTAATAATTTGAGGATTTTTATTATATTATGCTTGACAAAGAACTAATCGCTCGAAAGAGAACACGTTTTCTTTTACAACTAAAGAAGCGATTTTAGTATTTTCTTTAATTATAGATTATATTGCTCTTTTGTATTACATACTCTTTAGTTTTCCAATACTCACTCACGGAATCTAAGACTAAATTCTCGCTATTTAACAATGACTTCAGTGCATCTACACAAGCTGAGATGTTCGTTCTACAGTTGGGAAATGAAAAAAATATTGCCACGTGGAAAATTAAGAAAGACAAACTTCGTGATAACACAGCAATTTATTTAAGGCAAGAACAAACTATGAATGATAAACAAAAGATAAACAATGAGGGAAGTTTCAGAGTAGCAAAATATGAACATAAAAAAATGATACTCTGTTAATAAAATAATAAATACTTTGCTACAATATCAATAAATATACAATAACTGCGTTAATGAACAAATAATTGATAATATAAAAAACATATAAATCTTTACTGAAACTTTTATGTTTATGGTGAATTATACACAGTATGCAAATAGAAGCCAAGAGTTTTATCTGTATACGTTCAACTCTTTTTTGCATATTTACATCAATGTGCATTGTGCAATGTGTCCTTTAATGTATACCATGTGAGTAATTAGTACATCGCTTATATTTTACACCTATTATAACAATGCTAAGAAGAATATGACGATCAAACACCAATAGACAAGCGCTATGTATCTTAAAGTGAAAATAACAGTTTTTAAATAAAATTTATCTCTCCATTTCGGGAAGTTATATGTAACTTCAAATAAGATACTAGAGTAAATGATTATTTTCATTTTTAATATATATTTTCATTTGAAGTTGACGCTTCTATATAGCTATAAAAAAACCTCGAATATATTGCCATGTGGAAAATTAGGGAAGACAAAAACTTCAGGATGAGACAACAATTTATTTAAGGCTAGAACAAACTATGAGTGATAAACAAAAGATAAGCAAAAGAAGGAAGTGTACAGAGTATAACAAAATATAAACATAAAAAATAATACTCTGCTAATAAAATAATAAATACTTTGTTACAATATTTATAATAATACTAATATTATAATAAAGCTGATATTATTACAATACCTTCTGATATTGTATGGAACTTCAAATAAAATATTAGATTAAACGATTATTTTCAGTTTTATATAAATTGTCATTTGAAGTTGACGCTTCTATATAGCTATAAAAAACTTTAATATTTATAATAATACTAATATTATAATAGACTATTATTATTTTATTACCATATGATATTGTATGAAACTTCAAATGAGATATTAGAGTCAATAATTATTTTCATTTTTGATATAAATTGTCATTTGAAGTTGACGCTTCGATATAGCTAAAACTTGTATAATTATAAAATTCTTATTGCGCACTTCTCACCGTACAAAGACCGTTATTAAATATAAAGGATTCCTAAAGAACAATAGACAAAAGAGGTATTGTCCCATTAATAATGGCGGTTTGGAAGCGACCAATTAAAGACACCATATCTAAGCCAAAAATGAGTTTATTTAAACAAAATAGACACCATATCTAAGCCAAAAATAAGTTTATTTAAACAAAATAGACACCATTAAAATCACAGCACTTATGTTAACGTGATGGTAACATTTTCTATGCCATTTTAATAAAAGTCTGGTTGTTTAGAGGCCAAAGAATCCAAAAAGGCGTTTTTCATATTTCTCCAGTTGATCAGCCGTTTTCCATGTAAAAAAATTATCCAAATCCTTGTAAAAAATGGAAATCGGTAGGGGACAGATCAGGTGAATAAGGAGGGTGATCTAGAACTTCATAACCTAATTGAGCACATTTTGTTGGGTCGTAAATGCAGAGTGTGGCTGTGCGTTATCGTGAAGCAGAATAACGCCTTTCCTATTGACCAAACTGGGCATTTTTTCTGGCAATTTCAGATGCATGGCTTGTAAATCTTGACAATGCACTTCTGAATTTATCGTTTCGTCACTATTAAAAAATCTGTAATGCAATAATTTATGTATTTTTTTTTTATTTCAAAAATGTGTTTCCAAAAACGGCCCATATTTATGGGACAACCTGATGTATCCAGAGAAATCTCACCACAGTATCTATAGTCTCAGAAATTCTTCACCCAGTTGGCTGAAAGAAATGTACAAGCCATCATCCTATGTAAGGTTTATTATCTTGTAGGACCCTCTTATTGATTCTCTTAGCCATGAAAAACACTTGATTGCTTTATTTGAACATCTCTACCTTCTACATTCTAGAAAAAATTTGGTCAAAAATAATTTAATACCGAATTGATTGATTTTTTTTGCTTTTTGCTGTAAAAAAACGATGTATACACACACCCCAGAGATTCTCATGTATTGTAAAACATATTTCTATAAATTTTATAAACTTTCTACTCCCCTTGCTAGTATATCTCGAGTAGACAGTGTTAGTACACCACATTTAACCCTGGTTTTGTCAGTGTCGTTTTTTGAAACTACTCTGCATGATGTGTTGTTTACCTTCCCCTCAATTTTTGTTGGAATTCCCTTCTTTATTTTGCCTCTGTGAAAATAAACTATTCTATTGTTATATTGTTTGTTTTATTATTGTATTATACCATAAACACGATGGTTTATTCCAAACATTATAGATTGTAATTCTATTATCAGATTTGTGGTTGGAAAGGAAGATAAAATGTAGGAATAAATATACATTTGAATATCTGTACGTTTTTCTTCAGCAAAGGAGGTTCCCCATCTTGAGAGAATTCTTTTCCAGACGAGGTCTTCTTGAAAACTCATCAGTTCCACGCCGAGGAAGTACCTATAGATGTGGGTCTTGGCAGACGTCAGGATGGCCAGGGCGTCAACCTCCAGATCATGCCCGAAGACCCAAAAAAGGTGTATTTGTAGTTTCTAACAATAATAAACATACAGCTCTCATTTCAATATAACAGTATTCCAAACCCTTATCCATTATCCCACCAACATACACTCATGGACAAAACTTACGGAAGTGTAATGTCTTTAATGTCGCCTATCGTCTGTTTTTTTTTTTTTGAGAGAGAGGGAATATTGTTCACACTTGGTCATCTCGTGTGTCTTCAATGAAGATCACTGTGATATCTTTCAGAGTTATTGTCTTAATCCCGATATATATGCTTAAAGGAACAACTTCCTTAAGTTTTGTCCATGAGTGTTTACACACTTGGCTATCCCGTGTGTCTTCAATAAAGGTCACTGTAATATCTTTCAGAGTTATTGTCTGAATCCCGATATACATGCTAAAAGGTACAACTTCCTTAAGTTTTGTCCATGAGTGTATACACACTTGGTTATCTCGCGTGTCTTGAATAAAGGTCACTGTAATATATTTCAGAGTTATTGTCTGAATCCCGATATACATGCTAAAAGGTACAACTTCCATAAGTTTTGTCCATGAGTGTATACACACTTGGTTATCTCGTGTGTCTTCAATAAAGGTCCGTGTAATATCTTTCAGAGTTACTGTCTGAATCCCGATATACATGCTGAAATGTACAACTTCCTCAAGTCTTGCACCACGCTGATGAGGGCCAACAGACCTAAACGCGTACGGGCTTAACTTTTCTCTTTTAATAATGAATGGATATTTGACCTATTCTGAAATAATTAAAAATCAATGAATATTTGATATTTATTCCGAAAGAAGGCGCAAGCCATCAATAAACTTTAGTTGCACGAACAGGAGATGCATTTTTATTAATTTATATGTATACCGATATACATAAAGTTGCAGTAGAATAATATTCATGTAAAAAAAGGGCACCTCTCCCTTTAAATATGTTACAGAACGATGCACTTGGTCATCAACCTAGTAAAAGACCTCACTAGTGACGATGAAGGTTGATCAATAACAACATTTACTAATGGTGATAAACAAGTGCATCGTTCTGATGCACAAAAAAGGGAGAGGTGTCTCTTTTGGTACATGAATATCATCCTCCCGCAACTTTATGTTATATTCTTGCCTGAAAATCGGCCCTGAAATAGCCTAAACGCCAGTTTGGTAAATTCAACCTATTTCATAACTCTTCTCCTAGGAGGTTATGAAATCGAAGCCTCCTCTGTACTTATGAGGGCCATAGCACGAAACCATGGTATACAGGTTGGTTTTTTGTCTGACTTGGTCATCTCTGACTATGTGACTGTTCCATATTCTCTTAGCGTCCTTACTACATTTAATGGACTGTCCTGTAGGACGAAGTACGGTGTCGCGAGCCCCGAGCCGCTACGGTAACCGTGAAGGCCTACAGGGAACTCTGAAATGAGGCTGACTAACGCGGCAATGGCACCCCCTTTCCATGGAATGGACATGACACTACCACCGCTACATTTATTGATTACTGGAAATTTTACATATTTAAGTGGTAGAGAAGTTCATGTACATTTGTTTTTTATGATTCAAATATACATAATACCGGCTTTATTTTGAAAGTTTTTTGCTCTGAAGACAAGATAAAACCATAATATAGTGAATGTTTTCAGTCCTGAGTGTTTAGAGGATCTAAATATGTGGAATATATATATTATAAATATAAATATTATTATATAATAGAAAGATCTTCTGTTGATTTTTGATTGTCTTGAGAATTAAGCTATTGTAATGCAGTCGTGGGAATAATAAAATAGTTTTGATCAGAGATTGCTTTAAATACTGCCTGGCTCAAGGCGTAAGAAAAAAAATGGGAAACTTATTTACCTAATGTACAAAAGGTTTAGGCCGGCCATCGGGAAACAACAACAATGAATTTTTATAGGGGAAGCGTGACCTCTGGCGGTCGATTTAACAGAGTATTTGAATCTATGAAATATAATTTTAAATAAAATAATATTTTAATATAACATATATATTACAAATGACAGAACTTCAGGCTGATTTGTTGTCAAAAGGCGTTGAAGCATTTCTTGATGTTGCAGTCAGGTTGGCCAGTAGGTATAGCTAGGCAAAGATGGCAGTGGGATATGTCAAATTATATTGACAAACGTTTTCACTTTTATCTTATCTCAGTTCTTAGTGGGAATAATGTTATTTTTTAGTAAACTAATATCTTACGTCTTCTCATTGAACGAATGTGGCCATGTCTGTATATAAAAGGGGGCTAAGGGAATGCGAGAGGCCAGTGTGGTTGATATTTTGTGCGGAGACGCTTAAAGTGTTCTCTGCGTGCTTTATCCGTGCCTGGAGATCTCGCATACCTGTGTAACCCCGGTCTGATCCCTACCAACGCTACAATAAAATATAAGTACTGTTTTTATTTTATTTTAAAAATCGTGAGTTTCTATTAACATCCTTTTTGTTATCGTAAAGATAGAGCTTGCCTGGCCGGCATTCATAGTTCTGGGAAAAATAGAAACTTCGGCCAGTTAGAGTTTCATTTTCTCAAAATGAAGCTATAACTGGCCGAAGTGTCTATTTTTTCCAGAATCCTTTTTGTTGTTGGTGTTGTACTCATGAGTGTATTATTTTCTGTGTATTAAGTTATTCTTACTTTAGGGTCTAGTATATTGCATTTTTGTGTGATAACGAAAATGTTAACACATCTATGGCTGACTCTTTCAGCTTCTTAGAAGTTAAGAGATAGGTGAGTAACTGGGGAAAGGTATAAATGGTGAGGACCTCCAGAAACATTTCACACGCTATGTCGTGAAGCAATGTATGTGAATGCCTAAATATTCTAATATGAGCGATGTCCATCAAATCCACCGGAACTACAAGAATCCTTTAGAATGCTGTGGAAGAGCAAAAACAGGGTTCACGTTAATGTGTAATCTCAGCCGACTTTGTAGATCGAGAATCTAAAGAGAAAATAATCGCTGAAGAGATAACTACAGACTCAGCTGTCGATAGGAGATGGTGGTCCATCCATAGGATCTACGCAGCGATATCAGAATGTTCATCGACTTCCTGAAGAAGAAAAATGCTGCTACCGTAGGAGCAAGACACTTGAAGCATCTCACAGCCCGACGTAGGTGATTTCTCTCTTAGAATTGATAGAAACGTTGCCGCTGTAATTGTCAAGAAATCTTTGAGCTAGAGGTTCCATGCCATCCTTTGAAGATTGACAACGCTAGGAAATGGTCTGTTTGGTAATGCTTTAACCGAACTGCATAAGATGTTTCGGCTTGTTTTTCCTCTAGATACTTCAAAATAATTTTTAATACTCTTAGTTAATTGTTACAAAAATTAATCAGGATATAAAAAATAAATGATATTATTTATAATGTGATGATAAAATATGAAAAGCTGTTCTCAGGAAAAGAGCCTCCTTCACTTGAGAGTCGATTTCTGGACAAGAAAAAGGTCAATTTGAACAGCTCTAAGTTCAATGTTAAGATGATACTTATAGAGAAACGCCTTGGCAGACGCTAGGATGTCTTTCAGATCTTGAGCAGCCGGAGACGGCGCTACGAGAGCCAGGACCCGGATGGAGTGGGGTAGAGCCACTCGCCGCACTCTACCAGCCAGGAGTAGGCGCTGCGGCCGCCACGCAGCGCGGTCTGTACACCCTTCAAACACGACAATAGAAACCGAGTCTTGATGTCCATTAGTCCGAATCCTTTTAGAGAAACAGGTCCTACCAAGACGCCTCCGGGAAACCAGGCGGTGCACTCCAGCCCCCAGATAAATCGCTCTAGACGAGTCTGAATCTTCTGTATCGTGTAGTTGTTGGGCAAATAATCGTGAAGGTGACCACCGATGAAAGCACCAAGGAGTTGGCAGCTCTGGCCCGACCGACTAGGTGAAGGCCGCGCGTGTAGGGGGATCATCTAGCTAAGGAAGCCTCAAGCAGCGCAAAGTGATGTTTTTCTTGGGCTGAAAATGAAGTTCCCGGCGTTATTATGAAGCCCAGTACCCTCAACTCTTCCGATGACCAGGATATGCCGAACAGGGCGTCGGTGCGAGCCCGCCAGGCACCGCACCATAGGCCTTTGCTCTTTAAGTAGTTCAGTCTGAGTCCTAAGGCGTGCCGGAAGTCTTCGAAGATGGATCACACTACGCCGAAATTCTCCACTCGGCGGATGAGGAGATCTATGTCGTCGGCGAAGGCAAAGATATTCCCGCGGCCGAGCGCTTGCTCAATGCGAAACAGGAGAGGTCCCGTAGCGAGGCTGAACAATGTGGAATTGAGGTCGCAGCCTTGCCTCACCCCATTCAGTAGATGGAAAGGTCTTGTGTGGTGGCCCCCAACACTAATCGCTGTGTCCGCCCCGGCATAGAAGAGGAGAAACCACCCGACGAAGGCCGCTGTTAGTCGCAGGGTGATCATTTGGGACACCAGAAAGCCGCAGTTCAGGGCGACGAAAGCAAAATAGAGATCAGTCGATATTACAGCCAGCGTCGAGCCATTCCTGTTAGCCATATCGACCTCGTCGGCAACGCGAGCCACATTCCAACTAGGAGACCTTCCCGGAACAATGTAAGTCTGACACTGAGGTACCAGGACGAGGCCGCAAACGCTGGAGAAGGATGTTTCTAAGGACGCGTTAGGCCGTTTTTGGAAGTGAAATCGGCCTATAGCCGCAGAATCCAGGCCCACCGAGGGACTTGAGGATCAGGCAGATGGTGGTGCGCCGCGTCGATGGAGGCAAAGTGCTGCAGAGTTGGAGACTTCATACACGCGCTCCAGAGCACCGACAAAGAAGTCATCGAATGCCTGGTATGCCTCGCAAGGAAAGGCGTTCCATGGCCGCAGCTATCTCTACAGCGGTGATCTCAGAGCGGAGCAGAGGGTCGTCCTCTTTGAAGGTGAGTGGGTAGTCGTTCCCCGGATGAACTCAGCGGCGGCTATGAGGTCGCACGACTCACGGGCACAATGTGCCCTGCCCTCGCTGATGTTACCACTATCATCGCGGATGTTCATTCCAGCAAGCCGTTGCACGCGAAGCGAAAGCCCGAGGAAAGTGAAAGGTAATTAGCGGCTGGCGCGCACGATGTGATCATCGTCGGCGACGGTAGGGATTCCACCTCCGCCAAGATTTGGCCTTGATTATCGATCAACTGCTCCAAGGATCTTCGCTGGTCATTTGCCAGACGGCTGCAATTGTTCTGTCAATGATCGTTTTCAGGTGCTCATCATAAAGTCCTGAACGAAGCATGGTGGCAACGCAAGGCTGGCGAGGGGATGGAGGCCAGCCTATCTGGAGAAGGACAGGTCGGTGGTCGGAGAGTCTGTAGTATTTGATCTTATACTGGGTGAATCGCGATCAGGAAATATTGATGGTAAAATAATTCTGTCCAATCGAGAGGTGTCAACTCAACTCCTGCAGCTGGCTATTCTATTTGGAATGTATACGACTTCAAAGAGAGCACGAGATATACAGCATCCGGTTCGCTGGAGGCCCTTTCGGAGCTGATGGACCAGACAGCTATCGTCGATGTGGCCACCCTCTTTGAAGCCGCAAAAATTACAATCAGAGTAACCAGCTGCGGGAGTCGGGTTGACACCTCTCGTTTGAAAAAAAAAAAACCGTTTATCATCGAGATTTTCTAATCGCGCGTCATACAATATAAGATCGTATGCTACAGACTCTCCGACCATCGATCTCTCCTTCTCCAGCTAGGCTCGCCTCCATCCTCTCGCCAGTCCTGCGTCGCCACCATGCTTTCCTCAGGACTGGTTGAGGAACATCTGAAAAGACCAATGACAGAATATCTGCAGCCGTCTGGCAAATGACCAGCGAAGATCCTTGGAGCAGTTGATCGATAATCAAGGCCGTAATCCTGGCGGAGGTGGAATCCCATGCGTCGCCGACAATGACCACATTGTGCGCACCAGGCGGTTCTTACAGGCCAGGCTGGAGGCGAGGTCGTCAGCCGCCGATTACTCTTCACTTTTCGACCTCGGAAGTTCGCTTCGTGTGCAACGGCCTGCTGGAATGAACATCCGCGATGATAGTGGTAACATCAGCGAGGGCAGGGAGCTCCGATGCAGAGCACATTCCATCTACCAGCGCCGCTCTCCCCGTGGGTCGTGCGACCCCATAGCCGCCGCTAAGTTCATCCAGGGAATGACTACCCACTCACTCTCAAAGAGGACGACCCTCTGTTCTGCTCTGAGATCACCGCTGTAGAGATAGCTGCAGCCATCCACCGCCTACCTCTCGGGAAAGCCCCCGTTGGGACGAATTTACTTGCGAGGTTTACTAGGCATTTGACCTTTTTGTCGGTGCTCTGGAGCACGTGTATGAAACCTCCCAACTCTGCAGCGCCTTGCCTACATCGACGCGGCGCACCACCATCTGCCTGATCCTCAAGACCCACGGTGGCCCTTGATTCTGCAGTGTTAGAATTACGCTGTTACGGGGAGGTCTCCTAGTTGGAATGTGGCTCGCTTTGCCGACGAGGTCGATATGGCTAACAGGAATGGCTCGACGCTGGCTGTAATATCGATTGATCTCTATTCTGCTTTCGCCGCCCTGGACCGCGGCTTTCTGGTGTCCCAAATGATCTCCCTGCGCCTACCAGCGGCCTTCACCTGGTAGTTTCTCTTCCTCTATGCCGGGGCGGACGCGGCGATCCGTTTCGGGGCCACCACACAATACCTTTCCATCAACTGAATGGGGTGAAGCAAGGCTGCGCCCGCAGCGCCGCATTGCTCAGAATCGCTACGGGCCCTCTACTGTTTCGCCTTAAGCAAGCGCTCGGCCCGGGGAATGTCCTCGCCTACGCCGACGACATAGTTATCCTCAACCGCCGAGAGGAGCATTTCGGCGTAGTGTGTTCCATCTTCGTAGACTTCCGGCGCGCCTTAGGAATTAGAGTGAACTACTTAAATCGCAAAGGCCTATAATGCGGCGCATGGCGGACCCGCACCGACTCTCTGTTTGGTATCTCCTGTCATCGAGGCAACTGAGTGTGCTGGGCTGCGTAATTACGCAGGGAACGTCATTTTCAGCACAGGAACAACATCTTCTTGCGTTGCTTGAGGCTAACATAGCAAGGTGGCCCCAATACATCTGCGGCCTCTCCCTAGTCGGTCGGGCCAGAGCTGGCAACTCCTTAGTGCTTTCATCGGTGGGGTCCACCATCTTCACGGATATTTGCCGAACGACTACACCATCCAGAATATTAAGGCCCGTCTGGCACGATTCATCTGGGGTCGGAACGCACCGCCTGGTTGCCTGGAAACGCCGTTGCGAGGCCTGAATCTCTAGGAGAATTCGGACTGGACATCGGAATTCAGCTTTTATTGTCGGGTTTGAAGGGTGTGCAGGCCGCGCTGCGCGGCAGCCGCAGAGCCAACTTCTGGCTGGTAGAGAGCGGCGCGTGGCTCTACCCCACTCCATCCGGGTCCTAACTTTCGCCGCATCATCTCCGGCTTCTCAAGATCTGGAAGGCAGTCACTGAGATCCTTGAGCTAGATCCCCGGGCTAACTGGACCTGCCGCTCCCTTCACTCTCCCAACGCGGTGTGCCCTGGCGGACGCAACCTCCTTTCCCAGCTAATGCCAGCGTCTTGAGGGCGAGAACCTGCACGGGACCTTCCGTGTTGACACAATCGAGGAGGCTGTGGTGCTTCTCGAGACGACGACTCCATTCTTGCGCGTCACCACCCGCACTGTCCGCTGCATGCTGGAGTCTGGCTGCCCTGCCCATCAACCAGCTCGCAAGGAGGTGGATTACACATTTGGATCTCCCCAACACCATTACTTAGTCGTCACTTCGGAGCTTCTCTGGTCATAACGCAGATGTGGCAGTGAGACTAACTCTGCACGCTTTGACACATCCAGCCCATCTTTAATTATATTCAAATTTTTGTATAAAAACTATGAATATTACTTTTATATTGTCTTTTAAGTATATAATCGATTTTTAATCCAACATTATTTTCAAATATAAAAACTTGAATCACTATTACTTTTATATATTTTTTCATAATATTATTTTAGTATTGTAAAACATTTAGTTGCTTCAAAAATCATTTTAATCCTTAATTATCATTACTTCATTATTATATTACATGTTTGATTTTGTCAACAACGTTTAACCCAATAACCCTAAAATTGTGACAAAACACTGTAACCCTTATAAAGGATCGCAAGTGAAACATTGACTAGGAAGACGCTCAAGTCTATATCCTCGCATTGTGTTGTATGTATATTAATTAATTGTTCCACAGAGTGTGTGTGTAAGCTCACAGGTAAATAGGCGCTAACCGAACAAAGTGAAAAATGCCTTTGTTTTAATATTAGTTTCCCTTTTATATATTGTTCTCTCTCTTGTAAATCAATAAATATAATGTTTAATTAATAATTTTTAGAATCAGTTTCATTAAAAAATTCTAAGCAAAGTCAACAATTGGTATCAGAGCGTGGTTATCTATATTAATAAAATGGAAATTTCATAAGTGTTGTTCACTAAAAACTTTCGTTACAATGCATAAATTTCGACCAAATTTTCAACATTTATGTAAAACGAGATGGAGCAGGTTTTGCTTAACATCAAAATATTTTTCCTAACTTTAACATGCGTAACTTCACTGTTATCGATTAAAAAAAAACAAATCAACAGAGTTAATTTTATTTATATATAAATACAAAAAAAAAATTTCAACAGAGTTAATTTTTTTACATACTAGCTAATAATCTCAATCTAAAAAATATTCAAAACAAGCAATTTCAAGATAACACCATATGTAAAACAGTCGGCCAAGAAAACAACAACGATATTACATCTTTCTCATATATTCACACACAATCTTGATTAATAATTAAAACTAATCTTTAACATTGTTTATTATACTTCATAATATATAATATTCGTTAGGCAAACTTTCACTCGGATAAAACCCGGGCGAAGCCGGGTACACATCCGCTAGTATATTAGTAAATTAAATTTTATTGCCATCTATCGTTAAAATTTTACACAAATAAATTTACTGGCATTGCGTTTCTTTTAAGTATCATCAAATATTATCTCTACAGACCTTACTGCAATGATATGAGTTATTGAATGAGAGGGCTTGGCTCATCAGTAGTGAACCCTCTCAGCGGTTTCGCCAAATTAATCTCTAGACCGCTCTACTATTGTATTGGACTGGTTCTGTTATATACCCTGCATTTTCTATGGAAGGCAGCTTAGGGGTGTTTAGTGAACTATGGACATAAGCTTATAGGTCTGTAGAGGTGCATACATATAATTTCAAGGTATTGCATCGAGCAAAGCTCTTCCGCAAAATATGTTTTCATAACCAATATCTATATTAATAAAATGGAAATTTCATGAGTGTTGTTCACTAAATAATTTCGTTACAATGCATCAATTTCGACCAAATTTTCAACATTTATGTAAAACGAGATGGAGCAGGTTTTGCTTAACATCAAAATATTTTCCTAACTTTAACATGCGTAACTTCACTGTTATCGATTAAATACAAAACAAATCAACAGAGTTAATTTTATTTATATATAAATACAAAAAAAAAAAAATTCAGCAATTCATTCAACTCAATCTAAAAAATTATTCAAAACAAGCAATTTTAAGATAACACCATATGTAAAACAGTCGGCCAAGAAAACAACAACGATATTACATCTTTCTCACATATTCGCACACAATCTTGATTAATAATTAAAACTAATCTTTAACATTGTTTATTATACTTCATAATATATAATATTCGTTAGGCAAACTTTCACTCGAATAAAACCCGGGCGAAGCCGGGTACACATCCGCTAGTTCAATATAAAGCTCAAAAGCGAAAATATTCAATCTGAAGATTAAGCACGAAGTTTATTCTGATCGGTAAACTGAAGCACTTCTGAGAAGATTTAAGGTATTTATATAGATTAAGTTAAATTATATCTATGTATTGCATGTTTAAAAGCTACCCAATATTTAAATAAATTTAAAAACTATATTTGTATTTAAAATATATTGGTTTGTTTATATTGGTTCAAAAGACGAAAATGGCTGTATATAATTTTTATCCCCAAAAAAATTGAACCATTAAAAGGAACTAAAAAATCAAATTTGGGCGTTGAAAATCGGCGCAGTTCTGAGAGGAAGAAAATTATTTAAATGTGTAATATCTTATCCAGGACCTGATATGGAAGACAAAAGTTCTTGAGAGATTTGGAGGGATAAAAATGATGAAACATTTGGGATAATCATCACTACGTTGACAAATGAACAAGCTGGAATGTTCATAGGAGAAACAAATGCTAAGAAAGTATGGGACTCACTGAGAAAAACTAACACAGGAAATTTGAAAGATAAAATTATTGATATAGGCTCAGAATTAAAGAACATTAGAATTAAAGATAAAATGAAACTGTAGATGAATATATAACAAGGGCAAAAAATATTGCTGCTAGAAGTTCATCATTAGGGCATCAATTTCCCTCAAGAGAACTTTTATTTCATATTGTCAGAGGCATACATCCAAAGTATGAAAATATTGCTATTGTCTTACGATCTAAGAGTGAGGCAACAATTGAAGAGATTCAACAAACTCTGAGAGAATAGGAGTCAAGAAGAAATTTGAGATTGAATCAATCGGTTTAAAATGGGCATGAACAAGCATACAGAATTGAAGATAGAAAAGTTAAACAATTTCAGCTAAAAAGATGTTTTGTTTGTAATAAAAAGGGACATCTAGCTAATGATTGCTGGTTTCGAGATAAACAGAAACAAGGATATCAAAAGAAATGGACTCCTGATTATAGAAATCGCAAATACAGTAGGGAACATTCAAATAACCTAGTGGATACTATGAAAAGTGGAATTAATGAGAAAGCATTTGAAACATATGTAAAAGAATTTGAATATTCACCAGATAGGAGAAATGATAGGCAAATATGGTGTATAGATTCAGGATGCACTGCACATTTAACCCCAAACATAACTTATATGGAAAATGTGATAGATTATGAAAGTTAAATCGATCTAGCTGAGAAGGGCAAAACTACCCAAGCCATAGCCAAAAGAGATATGAGACTTACTACATGCACAAGTGAAGGTCAAGAAAATATTCGCATCAAAGATATCTTACCTGTAGCAAATCTAAGAAATAATTTCTTGTCAGTATACGAATTAGTCATCAAAGGAAATTCAGTTATTTTCAATAAGGATGGAGCAAAATTTATAATGAAGGGAATGATTTAGTTGCTGAGGCATATATTAAAGATAGAATGTTTATGATGGAAACAAAACTAAGAAATGTACCAATAGCAAAAAATGAAAATGTCATGGTTATAAATACACATTTATCAAATAAAAATAGCACCATAAGTTTATGGCATAAAAGATTAAACCATATAAATGAATACATGAATAAAATTATTCATGGACATATTGTAAGAGGATTTGATCTAAAATTCGAAAGATTACCAGAGTGCGAAGCATGCATAATGGTAAAACTAGTTCAGAAGCCATATAATATTACGGAAAATTATACAGTTAAGTCCCTGCAGTTGATTCATATGGATTTATGTGGACCAATGCCATGTCAATCTTTAGGAGGATCTAAGTATTTTCTTTTGTTATAGTAGATGATTACAGTAGAAGAATCTTTGTATATTTCCTGAGGTCAGAAGATGAGACCTTTGAAAGATTTGAAGAATTTAAAGCAAGAGCCGAAAACGAATTAAGTCTTAGAATAAAAGATGTAAGAACCGACAAGGGAACTGAATTTTGTAACTCTTGATTTGAAGGACTTTTCAAGAGAAGTGGGATCCATCACCAACTTACCACCACATACTCACCACAAAGTAATGGAGTCGCAGAGAGAGTGAATAGGACTCTTATAGATACAGCGAGAACCTCACTAATTGACTCAAAATTACCCATGAAGTTTAGGGCAGAGGCAATTGCTACAGCTGCATACATTAAGAATTGTACTCCCCACAGGTCTATCAAGCACCATACACCTATACAGAGATGGAATGGGAGGAAACCATCAGTCAAACACATTCGAATATTTGGATGTTTGACACATTGGCTTGAGAGCAAACCAAGAAGAAACAAGTTTTCACCAAAGGGGAGAAAGGGAATATTTATTGGTTATTCGATTAAAAGAAAAGCCTACAGAATATATTATATAATGACAAAGATAATCCATGAAGTCAGATCAGTAAAATTAAGTGAAGATAAGAGAGGAATTGATTATGCAAATGATATTCAGGAAGATACTAATTGTGATAATTTGACCTATAAAGGAAATTATGAAAAAGTTGCTATAGTTGCTGAAAAATTTCTTATCTTGAAAAAAAGACAATCCTGTCACAGAGAGTAAAATAAAGTCTCGGGAGGATACTTCTGTAAAACCAGGTGGTGACTGTGAAAATGACTCAACACAAACTGAACCAAAAGAGGAAATATGCCTAAAAGGGGGAAGAAAGAAAGGAGAAACAAAGAGAATCTTAGAAAAACGGCACAAGGCAAGACTTGAAGAACAAGAAATAAAATTGATCAAAGAAGGAGTTCGACGCTGACAAATAATAAAAGATAGGAATGAGATAAACTCAATTATAGAAATAGATCATTATATCTCGGACAACTTTAAAGAAGCAATGGATAGTGGAGAAAGAAATGAATGGCACAAAGCAATGGAAGAAGAGCTCAGTAAGATAGAGAAACATAAAGTATGGACACTAGTACCAAGGGAAAATGGTATGGAAGTCTTTAATAGTAAATGGGTCTACAGTACGAAGAAAACATCAAATGACGGCATATATAAAAGAAAGGCCAGACTGGTTGCTGTTGGATGCAATCAAAGATATGGTGTAGATTATAAGGAATCTTTTTCACCTGTACTCAAAAAGGAAAACTTTCGAACAATAGTAGCTTTTGCAACACAACAGAATTTAATCATAAAGACTTATAATGTGAAGACAGCTTATCTCTATGGTGAGTTAGAAGAGACAGTATACATGAGACAACCAGATGGTTTTATGCAAAAAGAAGAAGAAAACAAAGTGTGTAAATTGGAAAAAAAAAAGCCTGTATGGTCTACCGCAATCAGGGAAATGTTGGAACAAAAAGGTCAATGAAATTTTATACCAGTTGGGAATGATTAGAACCAAATGTGATCCATGCGTCTATAAACTCCAGAAAGGAGAAAAGTATGCAATACTGGGTCTATATGTAGCTGATCTCATCATTGCTGGAACCAGTGAGGAATTTAATTACAACCTAGCCTCAGAAATAGAAAAATATGTTACTCTAACAGAAAAGAAAGATAGCGAACCATTTATTGGAATTGAAATAAAAAGGGCAGAAGATGGGTTTTATCTATCTCAGACTCATTATATTGATACCATTCTTCACAGATTTGGACTGGAGGAATGTAACAGTGTGCAGACACCTGGGGATCAAAATCAAAATTTGGATGAGAACTTGGACTCTAAAACAGTAGATAAAACCGTATACCAAGAAATGATTGGATCACTTATGTACCTTTCTATGGGTACTCGACCGGACATATCCTTCAACGTCAGCAATTTATCTCAGTATAGTAATGATCCAAGAAAAATACACTTAAGTGGAGTTAAAAGGATTTATATATACCTGAAAAGAACAAGAAATAATATGTTGACATATAAGTCAAAAGACAACAATATTACAATAAGTACTGATGCGAGCTGGTGCACAACCCGAGACGCAAAATCCTATTCAGGCTATACAGCAAACTTGGCAACAACTCAATAAACTGGAGAAGTAGAAAGCAAAATTTAGTAGCCTTGTCTGCATGTGAAGCAGAACTTATTTCAATATGTGAAGGCATTTCAGAAGTATTATGGTTAAAGGGATTACTAGAAGAACTTTGTGAAAATTTAACTTTCCCAATTACCTTGAAAAGTGACAGCCAAGGCTGCAATAAACTGGATACAATCCGACAAAATTACTTCACGAACAAAGCACATAAACCGAAAGTATTATTTTGTGAAAGAAGAAATACAAAATGGAATCAAACTGGAATACACTAAAAGTGAAGACATGGAGGCGAATGTACTAACGAAGAGTCTACCTAAGGACAAACTACGGAAATGTGCAGATAGCCTTGGACTTGCTGATTAGGGCTTACACACAGGGGGGGATTTGTTGTATATATATTAATTAATTGTTCCACAGAGTGTGTGTGTTAGTTCACAGGTAAATAGGCGCTAACCGAACAAGGAAAAAAAAGGTTCCTTTGTTTTAATATGAGTTTCCCTTTTATATTTTGTTCTCTCTCTTGTAAATCAATAAATATAATGTTCAATTAATAATTTTGGAATCAGTTTCATTAAAAAATTCTAAGCAAAGTCAACACATTGCACATGGATCCAATTTTACATGTGTACTCCTTACAATTGCATATTCTTTAACCTCTAACCCTTTCCAACCCCCGTCAATAATCTCTTAGAATTTTGAATATTCTTTTATATAATCTTATTATGTTTTTTTTTATTAAACAAAAAAATTGTATCTAAATTTCACGTGTATATAATTAACTAGACGAATGGCCCGGGCTTCGCCCCGGGATTGACCCGTGTGCATATCAACCCGAGTGATATATATTCAGATAAGATTTTTTTTTTATAATTGTTTGTTATTAGCATTATCTATTTGTTTGCATCAGCCTAATTTAATCTAATCTTTGATAGAGGGCGCTGTTCGTGAGCTAAGTAGAATAATTTGAATATATAGTTTTAAGTTTGGCATACCCGAGACATTTGGCCTATATCGACAGATGAATCAGCTTTATAATCAATATGGGCATTATACTGCAAACCTGAAAATGGCTTATGAGTCCAAAGCTGAATACGCTGAACAAGAACTTGCATAGTTTGTGTAGCTGCGACGCGGGCTTCAGAATACCTAAGACGGCGAAGCGCACGACGCGTCTCACTTTGAAGTGGTGTCTGAATAGCTCTAGCATTCCGTAATCTCCTGGAAGCAGCCGTATTCCTACCAATTAAAGGTCGGCTGCGGCGAGGCATATTCTGAAAAAAAAAAGTAAGATTGAGATTAATAACAAAAGCTTAAAAACCAGCAATTTCTAAACAAAGCATAAAAATTTCCTGTCTTTTTGAGGTAAAAATCAAAATTCTTAAATTTTTTCTTCAAAATAACCTCCAGATATGTTAAAAAAAATTAAAAAACTAAAATCATAATATCAGAGAGAGTACCAAAAAATTAATGTACAAAACCAGTTATCATTAAAAAGCCTCAAAAATAGACCAACCGCTGGACACGGCAATGAAAAAGCATGCTTTTTTGAGGTAAAAAATAGAAATAATTTTCTAAAATACAAAATACAACCCCTATATGTTAAAAAAACTATGAATAATCTAAATATAAAATATTTAATCAAATAAATTAAAATATCTTTAATAAAATTTTGAAAAAGGACCTCAAAAAGACAAATAAATGAATCCGTAAAAGAAATCCCTTGCTTATTTAAAAATATAAATAACCTATTTTTTAGATACAACCCATATATGTAGAAAATATAATAAATAAACTGTATATAAAAGATAAAAGCAATAATTAAAAAATTTCATAAGAAAATTTAAAAAAGGACCTCAAAATGACCCATAATTGAACACAATGAAATTGCTTGCTCTTTTTTGCGATTAATAATAAAAAAAACCCAAATTTTTAAAAAAAGACAACACCTATATGTTATAAATACCACAAAAAAATTGTATTTGAAAGATCTAAATAAGTAAATAAAAATATCTTAAACAATATTTGAGAAGGGCCTCATAATGACAATCACATAAACATACCAATAAAATATCTTGCATCTTAGTGAAAAAAAATAGAAATAATCCAAAATTTGTTTACAAAACAACCCATATATGTTGAAAACACCATAAATAATCTACTTTTGAAATATCTAAGCAATTGATTAAAATTTTGTTAAGGTCCTCAAAAAAGACAGAATTGAGCACATTAATGAAATTTCAAGCTTTTTGGTGAAAAAAAAAAGAGAAATAACCCAATTTTTTTTTACAAAACAACCCATATAAGTGGAAAACACCATAAATAATCTGTAATTGAAATATCTAAAAAAATAATTAAAAATTTTGTTAAGGTCCTCAAAAAAGACATAAAATTGAGCACATGAATGAAATTTCTAGCTTTTCAGTGAAAAAAATAGAAATAACCCTAAATTTGTAAAAAATAATATAAATTACCTTAGTCTTATAAAAATACTAACCACGTAAGTTAGAAATAGCATATGTAAAATATATAAATAAAATAAAAAAGAAATAAAATAAAATTAGCCTAAAAATGTATCTAAAATATAAAATTGATCTCATCAAGTAAGGATTCAACCTTTTTCGGTATAAAATATGAAAACTATAAAATAAAAGTATCTTACCATGTATAAAAGTTATTATTAAAATTAAAATGTATATATATATAAAAAAGATTAGAACTAATTTTGCAAGAAGCGCAAAGTAAACACTTTTGAAAGTGTAAACACTTTAACTCTGTTGAATTTTTTTGTATTTTATCGATAACAGCAAAGTTATGTATTTTAAAGTTAGGAAAAATATTTTGATGTTAAGCAACACCTGCTCCATCTCGTTTTACATAAATGTTGAAAATTTGGTGCATTGTAACGAAAGTTTTTAGCGAACACCACTTATGAAATTTCCATTTTATTAATATAGATATTATACTTTTTATCAAACATAAGTTTTATTTTTATTAATTTAAGATATATTCAAACAAAACATCTTGTTATAACCCTTTTTAACCCTCACAGTTTAAAATAATTAAAAGAAATTTCAATTACTTACCTGTGTTAGGGAGGCTTTACCCGTTTAAACCCGGAAAACCTTTTTCACCCCCGGGGCCCATCTATGGTAATTTGAACCAATAACCCCATATCGGTGTATAATATAACAAGATTGTCGTGATGTATAAAAACATCCCTGTAAATAATTATGCGCATGATTTACATGTGGAATTACATCACAATATGTAATGTACAAAGATTGGAGTATAAGAAGTCCAACAACGTTTAAGAACGAGGCCTAAAGATTTAGGAAGATGCCAGGAAGTCTTTAAGAGTGTACAATGACATCTCTTCCTATCCACGCTCTTATTTCATACGCTGAAGGCCCAGTACTTCCTCATCGCAAAGTATATAAACCCCCGACAGGGCCGAAATATATAGCCACATCACCATCCGCGTAAGCCCTCGTTAGGGTTCTCAAGGTTCCAGAAGGCCGCCGTAGACCAGTGAGAAACTTCTTAAATCTCCATATATTGTTCCTAGCTCGACTCTATCTGTTCACGGAACATTTCCTAGTACAACTGTGTCCCTTCGTTTTTTTTTCGTGTGTGAGCAATCCCAAAACTTCCACTCTGCCTCGACCACGACTGCCTGTACTCTGTGAGAACTGTTAAAGGTCTTCAAAGGTGCAGAGAGGTACTGGAAAACTCTCCACACCCTCTGACTGTCCCTCTCGGTTACTACAGGTTTGACCCTTCGGTTACCACATATATATACAATGTGTTGGGTCAATAAATAATGCATAATCACCCCTATAAAGATATATAAATAATTTTCTATCATAAATAAATGTTTATAGTTAATAAAAAACTTTGTTTTCATATCTGCAATCATAATTGATGTATCTCTTGTATTCTTTCAGATATGGAGCCTAATATGAATACAAGGATCCGAGAACGGTCGGTGACCGAGTTCCTCTTTGAATCCGGTGGCATTTCAGCCACAACAATTCACTCAAAACTTCAGCCAGAATATGGAAACGAAACCTTATTTAAGGAAACACTATACAGAGATGGGTTCAGCGCTTCCAGAAAGGTGATTTTGATCTTCATGACAAAGAGAGATCAGGTAAACCTTCAACCGTCAGAACAGACAAGTATTTGGCTCTTGTTAAGGAAATTGTCAAGAATAACCAGACAACGACATATCAATTGATGAAAAAACTTTCAATCTCTGAAGGAAGTGTTCTCAAACTACTTTCAGATCTTGGCTATCGAAAATTTGATTAAAATGGGTGCCAAAGCTCCTAACACGAAAAATGATGCGAATTCCGAAATAAATTTGCTCAGACCTCATATATATATATATATATATATGTCACATTCTGCTTATAAATTATTTGTAGATGTAAATTTTACACTGTTAGGATTTATGTAAATATTTGTAACTATATAAAATGAGACGCGTGATTGAAATAAATGGAGTCAGAAGCTTGCAACGTTTCTTTCTTCATTCACGCTAACAATAAATCCCTGCATATTGGCGTGTGCGAAACCTTAGATACGTTTCAGAAGTCGACAGGATTTTGACCCGCGATGGGAAGGAAGAGAGCAAGCACCTCATC
>CP092878.1:71498800-71600546 GCA_030710605.1 Cordylochernes scorpioides
GATCCTAGCACAATTTCAAAATTTGTCGTATTTTATTGATATATACGTTTCGTTCGAACAACAGATTGTCTTTTATTTTACGATGTGTGAGCCAATATTTGTGAGTATGATGAAAATTAGATGAAAAAGGTGTTTCAGGGTCAAAGCTTCTTGTTCAACTTTTTATTTTCAAGCTTTCGGATTTGTCAGTCCTTCAACAGGAGTATCACGATAATAAATTGATGATAAATACTATTTTTATATACAAAAAAATATTATTTACATATTTAAAATATTTATGATATTGAAATAAAAAGTTGAACAAGAATCTTAGCCCTGGAAGCTTTATTCATTTTAAAATTTTATAAATCAGGGAAGAACGTTTATTTATGCAAAAGGTGTGATGTGCCAATATACCACATATGTTAGGATTCTCTACAATGTGTTAACATGTGTGGTTGATTGTCTGTTGCAGACGTCTCAACGATAACCGAATCACCAAGATCAAGAACAACGGACTTTTCAAGAAACTTCCAGATCTTGAGAAATTGTAAGCCCCAAAATTCTTATTTATTATAAATATATTGATGAGATTTTTCCTAATGATTGTATGTGTTTTTTTTTTTCAAAATTTCTATTTTGTTTTATTGTGCTAATTGACTCATTACGATGTCTAAATGTATATACAGTATATAATGTAAGCGATAGCTCCCCAGAAATATTCGAAATTGGGGTAATAAAAGTTCTTTGGGCAATAAGTTTCTTTATTTTAATTTGTTGCAAGCATTCGAAAAATTTGCCCCTCAACGGGCAAAACCAAAACAAATAAAGTGGTTATTGGACGTAAATAAGTTTATATTGTTAAAATCGTGATAATTTTATACGTTTTTACATTGCTGTTAACTTTAGTCCATCTTGGACTCTGGCTTGTTGTTGTAAGGCTGAAGGTGGCCTCAGGCTCCATCTCTACACCTCAAAATCACCAGAGGTTTGCAGCTTAGATGGACAAAGGTGGGACATGGTTAGGTTAGGTGGGGTTCTGGGTGATTGTGGCATACTATGGTCACGAGGTGTCCACACCGAGGTCTCTTTGGTTAAGGGCCGCTGTTCTTTTGTATAGTATAGTGTCGTACGTATACAAGACGTGTACTATAGATAAGTACACAAGATGGGTACTATAGTATTACATGGGGAGCAGCAGCCCCCTTAACAGCCCCACCACGAGAAGGTAGAGAACATGGGACCGCCTGAAACACATGGGTTAGACACGTGGAGACTTCCATCATTGAGCGCGAATCAGTTTCGAATTTTTGTCACCCGCTCTGATCTCCCTTATCGTACTTGAGGTCTATATGCCCGCTCGTACTCGACTGTGGCCAGATTCATCCGAAGAGAGCCTCGACTCCACAGATATTCATGATAAAATTGTGAAAAAGGTTTAAAAATACAAAATCATTTCTCACAATGAGTTTCTTTTTATTGACCGTTAAAGAGCGATTATCGCTTGAAAGCTAGCATTTTAGAATAGAAAGAAACTCATTGTGAGGAAATATTTTTGTATTTTTCAAACAGATAGATATATCACTGCTGTAAGTACTATAATATAGCATGTGATCCACGCCCGATAACATCTCGCTATTTGTTTTTGGATTTGTCGTTGAAGACCAAAATTTGCTCGAAAACTTACACCTCAAAAATAAAGAAATTTTTGCTTATAGATTTAGTTTTCCTTATCAGACTATATAGTTTATAAATTTAATTGCCATCAATCGATAAAATTTGTAACAAATAAATTTACTGGCAATGTTTTTATTTTCAATAATATTGTGAAATATGAATGCATCGCCATTTGGAAAGGATGCGCGGGGGGAGGCCCGGGAGGTGCGCGCGCAGTGGAACAGTGGGAGCATGCGCGGATGAGGTTGTTCTTGGCTGCCATTTGTAAACATACTGCACTAGCTCCCGTTATTCCCTTCTTTGTAACCTTACTTTAAATAAACTATATTTAATCTCAACATCGAATTCTATTTAATTTATTCTACTCTACAAAGTGGTGGAGATGCTGGGTACCTAAAGAAGAAGAACGCTCTATTAGAAGAAGCAGAAGATTACAAGGACTTACCCCCGACAACACAGCGACGATGAACAACAGAAGCGAGGCGACCACTCAGGTGAGTCCACTCTTTTGTCAGAATGTGGTGCGGAACCCTTCCATGTTCTCTGGTGAGATCAGCGAAGACCCCCAAGCCTGGCTGAAAGGTTATGAGAGAGTGGCAAGACATAACCATTGGGACGATTCGCTCAGTCTGGCTAACGTGTACTTTTATCTACACGGTACCGCTCAACGGTGGTACGAAAATAATGAGGATAATATCCCATCGTGGGAGATATTTAAAGACCAACTAGGATCCGTATTTGGGAAGAAAGATAACCTGCGGCGTCAAGCCGAGCAAAAGCTAAAGGTGCGAGCTCAAACGAGGGGCGAAACCACTGAATTTTATATCCAAGATGTTTTGCGACTCTGCAGGGAAGTAGATGCACAGATGCCAGAAGAAGAGAGACTATCTCATCTGATGAAGGGAGTAGCAGAGGAAGTCTACCGGTATCTTCTGCCGAGAGACATAGCGACGACGGATCAGTTTATCGCAGAGTGTCGTCGCGTTGTGGCGCTCCAAGGACGACGAGTGACAGCCTCAAAATTCGAGCGCTTGCCCAATGTTACCTCGCTCGGTGACCTGGGGGACGTGACGGATCTACAGTCTCTGATAAGACAGATCGTTAGAGAAGAAGTGCAGCGGGCCCTAGCACCGCCACGGGAAGAACCAAGAATCTCCTCCCTTGAGGAAATAGTGAAGGAGGAAGTCGACAAAGTCCTCGCTCCCATGTCGGGGATAAATACCTTCCCAATGGAATCGGCGGCGAGGTCAGCACCACGGAACTATATAAAGAACACCTGGTATGCACCTAAGGTCGAAGCAAGTGGCTCAAGAGTCGAAGTACGGGACACTAATGAGTGGAGGACCCCAGACGGCACGCCCGTATGCTTCCACTGTGGACGGCCCGGCCACGTTGTCCGCTATTGCCGCGACAGGAGGAGGTTACTTGATGAGAGAAGAGACGAAATGTACCAAGATCGGGCCAGGACAATGACGAACTCCGGACGCAACAATAACTCAAACGACGCTGATCAAAGGGTCAACACCAGACGTTATCGCAGCCCCTCCCCTTCTCCTAGACGCGGAAGTTCCCCTGGTCGCAGTGCTACAAGACGAGCCAGCCAGTCTCCTCGGCGTTTACAATCGAAAAACTAAGAGCCGCGCCCTCAAATGGAGGTGAGGCCGCTGCACAACCTATAATTCCTCCCCTGTCGACAGTCGTGAAAATGACGAACAACTACATTGACATTAAAGTTGAAGGCGACACAATACGGGCTCTGGTGGATTCCGGAGCCTCCTATTCTGTTATATCCGAGCGGTTCAGAGTAGAACTGAAAAAGACGATGTTTGCCGAAACCGACGTTGTATTGAAAGTTGCTGACGATAAGGTGGTCAAATCCAAAGGACGCTGCACTTTGAAGTTGGAAGTAAATGGACATCCGGAAAACTTTGAATTCGTCGTTTTGGAAAATTGCAGTCACGATGTGATTCTAGGCTGGGATTTCTTCAAGGCGACCAACGCGGTTATCGACTGCGGTCTGGGCGAACTACAACTGGACGACCTACCAGACCTAGACGCCGAGGGTAGAGATGACGGAGTGTACGCTATCCAAGACTTCGTTATCCCCGGGAGATCGTCGCAGAGGATAAGCGTCCTCAATAGATCTCTCGTAGGAATTGTTAACATGGAGGTTACCTGTTCTAAAGAACTATTCATTCGAAAAGACGTGATATTTCCTTCTTCATTGATTGAATTTGAAGAAGGAATTGGAAAAATTTGGATAACTAACGGCGGACTTCAACCTCAAATGATTCCGAAAGGAATGAACTTGGGTAGGATGTGCGATATTGAGACGGAACACGTGTGCCTCTTGAGTGTGGAGCCGGAAAGTTTTTCAAGGGAGAGAAGAGAAGATGACCACAGCGACTACCTGTTATCTCTAATCAACCCCGATCTGCCCAAGAAAAAAAAAAGAAGATTTAATGGGGCTGCTGTTGTCTTTTAAAGGAGTTTTCCTTCCCACGATGAAAAACGCAAACAAGGTACAGAACAGAGTGAAGCACAGAATTCACACCGGCGACCATCCCCCTATAAAGCAGCGCCCATATCGGGTATCTAAAAGAGAGCGAGAAATAATGCAGAAGGAAGTAGATACCATGCTTGAAAGAAAAGTAATTCAGCCATCTGAGAGTCCCCGGTCAGCCCCTGTGGTGCTGGTCAAGAAGAAAGACGGCACATGGAGATTCTGCGTGGACTTCCGGCGGCTAAATCACATCACCAAGAAAGACGTTTATCCATTGCCCCGCATTGATGACGTTCTGGATCATCTGTCATCCGCCAGGTATTACTCGACCATGGACCTGAAGACCGGGTACTGGCAGGTGGAGGTGGACGAGCGAGACCGCGAGAAGACTGCCTTTGTTACTCCGGATGGGTTGTACGAGTTCATGGTAATGCCGTTTGGATTGTGCAACGCGCCTGCCACATTCGAAAGGATGATGGATAATGTGCTCATGGGCCTCAAGTGGAACATTTGTTTGTGCTATTTGGACGACATCGTGGTCTACTCTGATACCTTTGAGGAACATTTAGAACGTCAGTCTAAGGTTCTGAGCTGTCTTCAACAAGCGGGGCTTACAATCAATCCGGCTAAATGTCTGTTTGGATCAACAAGAATAAAAATCCTGGGTCATGTGGTAGATAAGGATGGCATACAACCCGACTCCGAAAAGGTCGAAGCCATAAAGAAGTTCCCTGTACCCAAGTCCGTCTGTGATATTCAAAGCTATTTAGGATTGTGCTCCTACTACAGAAGGTTTATCAAGAATTTCTCCAAAATCGCTGCTCCTCTACAAATTCTTCTGAAAAAAGATCAAAAGTTTATTTGGACACAAGAGCAAAAAGATTCATTCGAGTCCCTGAAGAAAGCTCTGATGCAGAAGCCGGTACTAGGACATTTTAAAGAAAGTGCCATCACCAAACTTCATACCGACGCCAGTAGCTACGGCTTGGGTGCTTTTCTGGTACAGATCCAGGAGAATCAAGAAAATCCTATTGCTTATGCCTCCAGAACACTTTCCAAGGCGGAAAAGAACTACTCCACCACTGAACGAGAATGCCTAGCAGTCATTTGGGCAATTGGAAAATTTCGTCCATATTTATATGGAAGGCCCTTTGAGGTTGTTTCGGACCATCATTCTTTGTGCTGGTTGGCTGGTCTGAAGGACCCTTCTGGAAGACTAGCAAGATGGGCCCTCAAACTGCAAGATTTCGACGCAACCATCACCTATAAAAGCGGGGTCAAGCACAAAGACGCGGATTGCCTATCGAGATACCCGCTGCCAGAGTCGCCTGCTCTGACGTCGCTTACATTAGTAAGAGAACAACAGAATCTAGATCCTGATATAACAAAAATTTCAAATGCCTTAAACCAGGGTGAAGGGGCCGAGAGATTCGAAATGAAGAACGGTCTACTCTAAAAGCGTAATTTTGATCCATTGGGTAGACGTTTGCTGTTGGTTATACCGAAGTGTATGAGACCAGATATCCTGAAGGAGTTCCACGATGTTCCGACCGCGGGCCACCTAGGTTTTGCAAGGACCTACGACAGAATAAGAAAGAGATACTTCTGGCCGGGACTTTACAACAGCGTTCGACGTTATGTCGCCCATTGCAAGGAGTGCCAGCGAAGAAAGGGAGAAAACAAACTGCCTGCTGGAAAACTAATTCCCATTAAACCCCCGTCATTTCCGTTCCAGAAAATAGGCATGGACCTGCTTGGGAGGTTTCCCCTTTCGGACAAAGGAAATCGATGGATAATTGTATGTACAGATTATTTGACCAAATATGCAATCGCCAAAGCCCTGCCATCTGGTACGGCTGCAGAAATCGCGACTTTCATACTGGAAGAAGTAATTTTGAAGCATGGCGCTCCACGCGAAATAATAACTGACAGAGGTCGGGCCTTCATGTCTCAGATGGTCAAAGAAGTCACTTCCCGTTGCAAGATAAGCCACCTGTTCACCACGGCTTATCACCCTCAAACAAACGGATTGACAGAGAGGCTGAATAAGACCCTGGGTGACATGCTCTCCATGTATGTGGACGCCGAGCAGAGGGATTGGGACAGCGTTCTGCCGTATGTCATCTTTGCATACAACACGGCCCAACAAGGAAGTACCAGATTTTCTCCTTTCTTTTTGGTTCATGGTCGCGAGGCCGAGACCCTCCTTGATGTCCTGCTGCCTTACGAAGACGAAACATCGGATCATGACTTTGGAGATCAGATGGTAACCAAGGCAGAAGAAGCACGGCAGCTCGCTCGGATACACATTTTGAGAGCCCAAGAGAATAACAAGTACCATTACGACCAGGTGCATCGATCTGTTGAGTACCGTGTTGGGGACCTCGTCTGGGTGTTCACCCCTGTTCGAAAGACAGGGTTGTCCGAGAAATTACTAAAGAAATACTTCGGGCCGTATAAGATAACGAGGAAGGTGTCGGAAGTGAATTATGAAGTGGAAGCTCTGGAACAAAGTTCAAGACGGAGGAGACGCAGCCAGAAGGACGTCGTCCATGTGCTCCGGATGAAGCCCTACAGAGATCCTGGCCAACAGCTGGTGACCGGAGACTACAATAGCTGGGACAGCGAGGACGCTGTCGACATCCTGGAGGGAGAGCTGTGAAATATGAATGCATCGCCATTTGGAAAGGATGCGCGGGGGGAGGCCCGGGAGGTGCGCGCGCAGTGGAACAGTGGGAGCATGCGCGGATGAGGTTGTTCTTGGCTGCCATTTGTAAACATACTGCGCTAGCTCCCGTTATTCCCTTCTTTGTAACCTTACTTTAAATAAACTATATTTAATCTCAACATCGAATTCTATTTAATTTATTCTACTCTACAATATCATCAAATATTATCTCTACAGACCTTACTGTAATGATTTAAATCATCAAAACTTACGGAAGTTTTACTTTCAGCATGTATAACGATTATCAGACAATAACTCTGAAATATATTACAGTGACTTTTATTGAAGACACACGAGATAACCAAGTGTTGAAGAAATTGGACTGTTTCCTTAAAAAAAAAAAAAAAAAAAAAACAGATAACCGGCGATATTAAAGACTTTCTACTTCTTTAAGTTTTGTCCATCAGTGTAAATCCTGTAGGGAACAGACGAATTTAAAAAGACCGTTTTTACTATCGGCACACTGAAGATATTTATATATTTACCAGACGATAGCTGTACAATTATACATTCCCCATGTGTATATCGACTGAAAACGTATTGTACCTATCTTTTGAAAGGGGAAAAATAGAATTCGAGTTTAAATTTTTCTTTTAATTAAGGTTTTGCAAGCTTTCGATCAAATTTTCTGCTCTTCAACGAGTAAAATTGGCTGAAAAACTTGAAAACAAAAATTAAAAGAAACATTTTACCTGCATTCTATTTTCCCTTTTCTATTAATAAACAAAAAGGAAGGACAAGAGATTAAAGAAATTTAACTTGATAAAATATATGTACACCAGCAGCTCACGCCTATCAGCGGCCTGTCCTATCCAATAACTGCTAGCCAACTAACAATCCAATAAAGCTGCTCTATATAGGTGGAGATGTCAATTAACATAGAGAATACTAAAACACTATCCAAATGACAAGAGTATTCTATCGTAGATATATCCCGGAATTGTCACTTTCAATACTTCTTCTCAATTCAGACTATTTACACAATCCAAGTCCAGTCTTTATTGTATCTCTCATTGTCACTTCCAACACTCTCTAATTATCTTTAAATAAAATAATACACACACACACAAAACTTTTATTAGGGACTTGCCCCATACAGATTCTCCCAATTGGGTAAGGTAATAATCATCTTGTGTTATTTACATAGAATTTGAACTGGCTTTACTCTTCGTCTCAAAGTCATTCACTTGTTGACTGGTACTTACATAATAATGATCTAAAATAATGTATAGTAAAATAAAATAGTACTATTAAATACATCAATCATTGATAAAGTGTGAATACTGAAGTAGAGACTGGTGATGTCGCAGGGACCTGAGGGGAAATGCCATCGTAGACATTGAAGACGGAGCCCTGATTGGAGCTGCCTCTCTCACTGACCTGTATGTATGATAGCATTTGTTGTTCTTCATTTTTGTAACTGACTTCAATTATATCAACATCGTTTGTTATTGCTATTAATTTGAAATATAACTCAAATCTGTTGGAAAAAAAAGATTTTCATTCAAAATATGAGGAACTGTTCCCTCTTTATCAGTTTAATGACATGAATTTTATATTGAATTTATTATTATATATATTAATTGATAAAGATGGAGCAATCCTCGAATACTTTGAGAACAAAAATGTGTTTTTACTTCACAAATCCAGGTACGCCCTTTTTTATATGACTATTTTGTGCTACAAAAGTATTTTTAATGTAAAGAACAGGCTATACATGTATTTTGAATGTAAATTACTGATTATTTTAGTGTAAAAAATGTATTTTGAATGTTAATAACTGACTATTCTTGTTACAAATGTAATTTGAATGTAAGGAACTGACTATTTAGTGTTATGAAAAAGTCATCTACTTATTGTGCAACTGAAAGTTGCTGATGGCTTGCGGTATCTATCAGATTAAATATTAACTATTCTCGTTGATATTTATTCCGATAGATGGCGCAATCCTTCAGCAACTTTCAGTTGCACGATAAGGAGATGCCTTTTTCATAATTTATGAACCATATCCCAGTACAATATCACATTTGTACTATTTTTATATTGTGTTGCGGTCTCACGGAATTCTGGCCTTAACTACCCGTTTCATGATTTTTCAAGATGCCTAAAGACCAGTTTTTTGGTCGCTGAGGTACAGCTTGCGCCATGCTGAAGAGGGCCAACAGCCCGAAACGCGTACGTGGTTAGCTTTTCTTGATTAATCAAGAATTGGTAATTGGCCAATTCTGGAACAATTATAAATCAACGAGAATAGTTGATATTTATTCCGATAGATGGCGTAAGCCATCAGAAACTTTCAGTTGCACGATAAGGAGATGCCTTTTTCATAATCTATGAACCTTATCCCAGTACAATATCACATTTGTACTATTTTTTCACATTGACTATTTAGTATCACAGATATTTTTGAGTGTGAAGAACTGACTGTTTTACATCCATGTGCAGACTGCTAACAGACAACCGTCTCAAAGATGTCCGGCCCAAGATGTTCGCTGGACTGGCCAAGCTGAAGACCCTGTACGTAGTGTTGATACAGACCTTGATCCTCGCATCTACCAAACTATCAACAGATATTGCTACTCTAATATTGCATTTATAATGATATTCTCTTAAAGCTTTCCACCTTTACTATAATATTTTCCTCATTCTCAATACCATGTGGTACTCAAATATCTGAAAGGAATTTCGGCCATATTAGAACGCTATTTTGCCTAGTTTTGAGAAATTATCTTCAATATTTACGCTCATGGACAAACAAAAGGAAGTGTAAAGTCTTTTTTGGGTCGTTTGTCTTTTATTTTATTTTTTTTTGAAGGAGACAGAGGCAATTTTGTTCATACTTGATTATCTAGTGAGTCTTCAATAAAGGTCTCTGTATCAAATATCTTACAGTTATTGTCTGAATCCCGATATACATGCTAAAAGGTACAACCTCCTTGAGTTTTGTCCATGTATGTATACACACTTGGTTATCTCGTGTGTCTACAATAAAGGTCACGGTAATATTTTTCAGAGTTTTTGCCTGAATCGATATACATGCTAAAAAGTGCAACTTCCTTGAGTTTTGTCCATGAGTGTATACATACTTGGTTATCTCGTGTGTCTTCCATAAAGGTCACTGTAATATATATCAGAGTTATTGTCTGAATCCCCCGATATACATGCTAAAAGGTACAACTTCCTTGAGTTTTGTCCTTGAGTGTATATATAATTATATTCTCTAAAAACATTCAAATTTACTATAATCATCATCCTGTAGGACACCATTTTTTTAATAGAAAGTTTGAACATCTTAGAAAGCTATTTCACCCAGTTTGAAAAATTTCTTCATCATGTATTGTTTTTCCAGACCATTCTAATAGGTCATCAAACCTATCCATCCTTGGGGTATACCATTGCTTTTATTCTCTTCCTCAAGTAGCGATAAATAATTTGGATTTAAAAGACTTGACCTCTATAACAACGTATTAAAAGCCAAAAGATAAATTTCACTTTTTTTTCTTTATTTTGCCATGCATCCAAGCGTTATTTCTACCTCAGACCTACTGAATTAGAAAATAACTTCAGTATTATCCTTAGAGATATTGTAAAGTATTTCATTAGGTCTTAATCAACATTTGGAAGCTTGCCAAATTTTAATGTGAAGAGAGAAACCTAGTGCAATTTGACTATTTACGTTAATAACCGATATATAAATACTTGTATGGTCGAATATTTGCAATCACTTTTTTTATTGAAGCTGCAACTTTAAAAATTTTCAGAGTTTCTTAAAGTATTCACCTTTAGCACCTATGCAAGATTTCATCCGTGAAAACCAATTATCGAAGCACTTACGCCAATCATCTTCTGGGATGGAAGTTACTGCATTAATGAAGGCGTGCAGTGCTTTATCATCAGTGTCAAATTGTATACACCTTTCAACGATAAATTAACTTTGTAGATTTAGTGATGAAACCTGGGTCTATGGGTATGACCCAGAGACCAAACGACAATCGAGTCAGTGGCTCCCGAAAAATGCCCCCAAACCGAAAAAAAAAAGCAAGAATGTCTAAGTCAAAACCAAAGGTTCTCTTGGTGACTTTTTCGATCACCAAGGCATTGTGTATTATGAATTCCTCCCACAAGGGCAAATAATTAATCAACACGTGTATCTAGCGATTTTACGCCGTTTACGGGAATCAATACGGAAGAAACGACAAGAAAAGTGGATCTCAGGCGAATGGATGCTTTATCACGATAACGCCCCAGCACATAGAACTCTTTCCGTTGGTGCTTTTTTGACTAAACATAGCATGTTGACAATGTCTTATCCCCCGTACTCGCCTGATTTAGCACCAAATGACTTCTTTCTTTTTCTTAGAATGAAGTCGGTTCTAAAAATACATAGATTTGATACTGTTGATGCCATAAAGGAAAATTCGCTGAGCCTTTTGAGGGGCATTACTTCTGACAAATTTTCTGGGTGCTTCCGGAACAGGAAAATAGAATGAAACGCCGTATAGATTCCCTTGGACAGTATTTTGAGGAATATTAACCATTATTTGTATATATTCATCTAATAAATCTTTTATAACCCAATTCCCCGAAATTTTATGATCATACCTTGTATATTAATATTATAACTTGTAGACGTAAACGTTGGCAGTTTCAAATGAGGAGGGTGTTGCAGAATGCTGAGGAACAACCATCTCTCCTATGTTGCTAACGACAGCTTCACTGACCTCAACTCCTTGCAGATTCTGTAAGTACCTCATCTCCTATACTTATCTCTGGGTTGTTACATGTACTTGAACTCTTTCATACCCTGAGGGATATCCCAACTTTATTGTCGCGTAATCTTTCCTCAAGAGATTTAATAACATCTACCCATGATAACACTCTAGAGGACTTTAGACTCACGGTATAACCGGTTTGACCTCACGATAACGCCCTAGCACACAGAGCTCTTTCCGTGGGTGATTTTTTGACTAAAAATAGCAGGTTGACAATGCCTCATCCCCCGTACTCGCCTGATTTAACACCAAATGACTTATTTCTCTTTCCTAAAAAGTAGTCAGTTCTAAAAGAACATATAAAAGCCAAAAGATAAATTAAACTTTGTTTATTTATTATATATTTCCATGTATCCGAGCGTTATTTATACCTCAGACCTACTAAATTGGCAAAAATTTCATTATTTTGAATGTAAGATCTCTTAGTGATAAAAAAAAAGGAAAATTTACTTTAATTTCTAGCGTGTTCTCTGCGGTCGTTGATTTATGTATAGCTTCCCCAGCAAGCCCTTTTCTCCTCATTATTTGATACATTATAAATAACATTGCTGATTATTGTAACTTCTACTTGGAGAAGTTGTATAAGACCAAAGGGTCTAAATGGAACCTTTGTTACTGTTATTACTGTTTTTCTTGTATGTACCCTACATTTCTGTGATTGTAGAATCCGTATAAGACTAAAAGATCAATAAAGCTTTTTGTTGTTGCTGTTACATGTACTCATTTGGTATACTCATCATGGGGTTGTTACATGTATGTTCATTCATCTGGCATATGGTCACCGAGGAAAATGCAAAAAACATAAAGAGCCTTGCCCACACTGCAGTGATAAATGATTTGGAAGGCTTGGGTCATCAGTGGTGAATTCTCCCATTAATTTATAATTGCACTACGGGGAGTAGGAAATTGTTTCATTCTAAAAGGAATCATAAAGGTCAGAAATATTCAAATTTCTCATAACAGATTATGTGCTAATGCATTTTAATGCTTGTAATTTGTGACAGCAGTAAAATAATTCCAGAAATATTATTTTTGTTCAAATGATTTCTAAGGAAATAAAAAAGAACCTAATAAGCAAATTTTGCTTCTTTTCTCTCAGAATTTTTATGTGAATGATCTTTTTGATACATTTGTATTTGTGCTTTCGTGTATAATTCAATTCGAGATTTTATAACTATATTTGAAATTATTAATTAATATTAAATTTAATAAAAACAGATTTAAAATTATTATCAACAAATATCGAAGAAAAATACAGAAAATATTAATTTAAAAAAACCTTGTTTTTAAATAGTTCCATTTTATAACGATAGATGGCGGCACAGTTCCTATATTTAATAAATTCCGCTAAAGGTAGAATTAACTGTTGAAGGGTATATATGGATTGATTATATTTTTAACCATAGTAAAAATAATAGTGAAATAAAAATATTTAACGATAATTTAAAACATAGTTTATGTATAAATATGACTGCGCTTTTATTCAATGTGAAAAGGCGTGAGTTTACTATTAGATCCAAATAAAAAGACAAATTTTTCTACATTTTGAAAATTTCTGATCGATTGTCAAGTAATTTGATGTGTTGTGCAGGTCCCTGAATGACAATAAGATACGTTGTGTGGCTGGAGGAGCCTTCAACAATCTGCCAGCTCTTACCACCTTGTAAGTTGCCTTCGATACATAAAAGAAGACGAGAGGAAAACTGTTTTTTTTTTTTTTAATAATCCATAATTTGATTGTTTAAACCAATTCGGACATAACATGCTTTCCTAGTCTATTGAAGATTTGCCTGGGAGGTTTTGTAGATATCTTGCTTGTTCTGGTCTGAAGTGCTGTGGTCTAAACAAGCAAGATATATATAAAATTCCCCACCAATCATCAATATACTAGGAAAGCATGGTCTGTGTTAGTTGGTTTAGGCTATTAACTGTTATATTAGAAGAAAAAAAAAAACGATTTACCATATATCAGTGATTTATTATAAAATAAATGAAGCTTCCAGGGTTAAGTTTCTTGGGCAACTATTTATTTTCAAGCTTTCGAACTTGTCAATCCTTCAACAGGATTATCACATTAAAATCTTAATGATAAATACAATTTTTATATACACATCATTATATACATATTTTAAATACTTATTAAATATTGAGAGAAAAATATATTACATTATTTAAGTTTGAAAACAATTTTTTTTTTTTTGAAAATATATGTGCGTGGTGGCGTAGTGGATGATACGTGAACTATTGTGTTATATATAGAAGAGTGCCTACATCTATGGGATAGTGTTTGTTAATAATCAGTGATTTATGTTTATTGTATCTCCAGGTTGTTATATAACACTGTGTAAAGGACTATGTGGTGTATCAGGAACGTGGTGTCCAATCCTCTGTCCTGTAACTGTCACTCCCGGGGGTTCTCTGAGTGGCTCCAGCGGACGTCCGTGGTGACAGGCAATCCACGCTGTCACTCCCCGTCCAGACTGAAGGATGTCCCGCTGCAGGACGTCGAGCCGGGAGATCTTATCTGCGAGGACGGTATGACAACTAGGATGTCATCGAACAGTGTATGCTTAAACTAAATAGATACTACTAACAATTTAACACAATCTTATCGATTCTTCTAATCCAATATAAGGTTGTTCTAAAAGTTCGTGTTTTTTTAAAACGTTGTTTTTCTTTTTACTTCGCGAACAATATTATTACGGCGAATACATAATAATACATAATACAATTACTTATACATAATACAAAGACATAATAGATAACGGCGAATAGTGTTTACGAACTTTAGGGACAACCTTGAATTACAGAAAAAAGACAAAATAATGGATAATATATAATAAAAGAGTAAAAAAAAGGCAGAAAAATGTAGGAAATATATACAGTTGTATATTACGAATTTATATTCAGCATGGAAGGTTTCTCCACCTTAAGAGAGTTCTCCTCCAGACAAGGTCTTCTTGAACACTCCTCAGTTCCACACCGAGGAAGTACTTATAGATGTGGGTCTTGGCAGACGCCAGGCTGGCCAGGGTGTCATCATCCATTAAACTAAATAGATAGTTGGTCATTTTGCCAAGAAGAGATTGTGATCGATAAAAATAAAGGTCACCTTTCTGTCAGAATAGATACTAGAAGTTAGCGCCATCTATTGACCATCTCCGCAAACAAGCGAAATCTGTTTGATAACAAAGCTACAACACTCTCTTTGGCAAATTTACAACACCCATCTGTTCTTCATATTAAAGACATTTCGGCCAGTAAATCTTTTTTTAAAAAAGGTTCACTGGCCGAAGTATATTTAATTTGAAGAACTATGAATGCCGGCCAGGCAGCCTCTAGCTTTACGATAACACCCATCAGGACACCATATTCTGAAGATATCATTTGACCTCTTGTGGATCACATGCAATTAAACTTCACCTTTGGCTAAAGAGGGCCATTAACCCGAAATCATGACTCCTGTTGGGTGCTCTGAATTTGCCCAGAGCTGGTGTTGTGGTTTTGTCACCAACCAGAGTCCTGCTTGTTTACGAAGACTATAAATAGATGGCGATTAGTTCTAGCATCTATTATGACGGGAGAGGTGACTTGCATTTTTATAAATAGCGCGCGTTATTAATATATTTATAACACTTACGTATTTATATAAATCATTGAACTACAGAGCTGTACCTTACTGAGAAGCTATAAAATAATATTTGAGAGGGATTGGCTCATCAGTGGCAAACCCTCTCCGCGGTACCGCTATGTATTGGACTGTTTTATCAGATAATCAATATTCCATTGGAAGACGCACTAAAGATGATTGGGAAATTCATGGACATATAGGTAGATCTGCAGAAGTGTGGATATTACAAGTAAATACACTCATGGACAAAACATAAGGGATTGTTACCTTTTTTAGCATATATATATATATATATATATATGTTATATTAAAATATTATTTTATTTAAATTTATATTTCATAGATTCAAATACTCTGCTAAATCGACCACCAGAGGTCACGCTTGCCCTATAAAAACTCGTTGTTGTTGTTTCCCGATGGCCGGCTCAAAACTTTTGTACATTATGTAAATAACCTTTTCATTTTTTTATTCTTACGCCTTAAGCCAGGCAGTACTTTTACCAAATTATGTTTTTTTTATATATTCCTTTAGCTCAATTAAAGCTATTTCTAATCTTCACTATTTTTATTATTATACGTTCAAGAATTTTGCCACGACTGAATTACCATAGCATAATCCTCAAGATAATCACAAAATTCAACAAAAATCTAATTATTTTTATAACATATATATATATATACCTTGTATTATAATAAAATAACCATTACAAAAAAAAATCATAAGACGACGCAACTCTATTTATTTACTTGATTGAATAAGGCTTTCGGACAAGCCCTTACTTTAGTACTTTAGTTAGCTGAGGAAGGGCTTGCCCGAGAGCTTCCTTTAATCAAATAAATGAAAAGAGTGTTGCGGAGTTATAGATTTCGGATACATGAACTCAGTAGAATTTAGTTTAAATTTAAAAAGATTACATGAGGAGCTTCTTTTTAGATTTATTGCGGGCTTTCGAACCTTCCGGTTCTTCAACGGGCATGGATAGCATGGATATACTAACAAGATTTATACGTATTTGAGCCATTATATACATACAAAAAATATATACATACGAAGCAATAGTTTCAAATATAAGTTAAAATTGAACTAGTTTATAAGAATTATGACTGTAAAAACTATCAAACTATGCAAATAAAACTTGATTTTTTTTTTAATTTGGTAAAATTCGGGAACAACATTTATGTACGCTAAAAATTGGAAATGAACGACAAGCAGGGGTCCCTCCAACCAGATTACACAACGAGGGTTATCTAGGACAACAAGGAAAATAATTATTGTATTAAAATATGATAGACTTCAGGAAGATCTATTTTTCTGTAGATACTGTTAGTTTGAGTGGAGATGACTGATTCTAGATATAATCTAAACTGCTTGCTGCGTATATGCTGATAAAGGATTTTGGGATGGTCTAGATTAATTTTATGGCCTATGTGTGATATATGTTGATATATGAGTGATTTAGGATCCCTATTATTTATGTTCCGTTTATGTTCTGTTAATCTGATGTGCGCGGTTCTACCAGTCTCGCCCACATAGGAGGCTGGGCTATCTTGGCAAGAAACCGCGTACACAGCACCAGTGGAATGGATGGGGTTGTTAGGCTTATCTGCTTTGGTGATGGGATTCCTGAGAAGGGTTGCAATATTAGGAGGACTGTTGTTAAAGACCCGAATGCCGTAAGGGCGAAGAATTCTGGAGATAGAAATGGAGATCGGGGGAAAAGGAAGGAAACAAGTGGCCTTATAAACAGTGGTTGACCTTGGAGCAATAGGATCAAAAGAATGTTTTCTATGAAATATCTGGGGTATCCTGCAGTGGTCAAAAGGGAAATGATTCTGGATTTTTCTATGGTTTTAAATATAGGTAAAGAGCAATGTGTGTATAATCTTTTAGTTAAGGTCCTGATTGTATTGATTTTATAAGCTATGGGACTATTGGAGGAGAAATGGGTGTATAGAGGTGGTATGCTCTTTTTGTGGAATACTGTTGTATGTCTTGTGCGGGGTGCGAATAATCAGGATATCTAGAAAGGGTAACACTAGGTCTATTTCAGATTCGTTTGTAAATTTAATATCTGCATGGAAGGTATGTAGATTATTGAGTATGTGTCGGAGCTTATTTGTTTTGACTATGCAAAAGATGTCATCTACATATCTCCTCCAATAATGAATGTCAGAAGAAAGGGTACTTTTCGAAATCCATAATCTTGTTATAATGGCACTCAGCCATAATTTGCCCAATCATCAGCTTTGAATATTATTTAACTAAAAAACATAAAATAATTTTGATTGGGTGTGTAATTAAGGTGATAGAGAAAAATTCTCCAATAGTCCCCGATCCTTGGAAAAGTCCAACTCCACCAGTGAGTTGATGTTGTTGTTGTCGTGTCCAAAGAAGAGTCTCAGATGTCTCCATGCATCTCCATCACAGCAGCAGCAATGTACACTATCTTGGGTGTGTAAAGCTGCTGCTCTGGGTCTAAGTCAATTTTCTGCAAGGCTGCGGTCATTGCTGGGCATGAGAATATGTGAGTAGGTGTTAGTTCCACACCAGGACAGTTGTTGCATGCTTTATAAGTTATTATGCCTTCTGGATGTATTGTCATTCCTTTATAGTGTTTTTTTCTAAGTCTTGTTATAGTTTTTGTCATTTTTCTCTCAGAGTTTATTTCACATATTTGATCTTTTCTTATTTTTTGTTTGATTATCTTGTATTTTTCCAAAGCATCAGCGTCAAATACTGACATTTGTTCTTTCCTTTGGCTCAGCTTTCTGGCTTCCTTTGCCAATTCATCTACCATTTCATTACCCTCGATCCCAACATGGGCAGGAATCCATTGTAGAATGCAATTCTTCTCCAATGTTTCCAGTTGGGTAAGTAATGAGTGTATTTTCTGCGTGATTCTAGTATTGCCTTTCTGAATTGCTTCTAGATAGCTGTCAGTTCACAAGTGAAGTTTGACGAAATCTTTCCTGCTCCTTCTTTGATTTTGATGTGTGTTCCATCTTGGAGTATTATGTAAATTCCGGCCCCTCCATTACTCAGAGTAAGGTCTGATGATCCATCTGTGTATGCTAATAAATAGTTTTTCTGCTCATATAAATCAATTGTATCAAGTCCCTTCTTTTTAAGTATGATTTTGTTCTCTTTTTTAATGCAGGGTTCGTTCAGGTTGAGATTGATGATTATATTTGATGTAATGGGGTAGGAAATGTTGGTTCTTCTTGAATTTGAAAGTCACTGTGTTTCATGTTTATGCCTTTTCTAATATTGTTGTCGTACTGAAGTGTTGAAGATCTTTTAAGTCTTTCTTTTTGTGTCCAGTTTAAATAGGTTCTATGGGATATGTGTTCGTTTTTTTAAAGCTATTTGTGAATTTTATTGTTTTTAATTGTCTTCTGCTTTCGAGTAGGTATAGGTCACATTCTCTTTGAATTTTCTCATTGTTGGTGGAAGAAACAGCACCAGTGATTATTTTGGCCGCTTTTGCTTGAACACTGTCTAGTCTTCCTTTTAGTGATGAGCTTGAGGGAGCCCAGACAGGTGTTGCATATTCCATTATTGGCCTTATTAAGGTGGTATATGTTGTTCTGAGGGTTTTGGGTTTTGCTCCCCAATTTGTTCTACATAATCTTCTCAGAATATTTAGTTTTCTGGTAGCTCTATTTGAGGTACTAATTATGTGTTCTGTAAATCGCAATTCCTCATCAAGCATCACACCTAGGTATTTTGGATTTCTAATTTTATCAATTATTTGGTTGTTTATGCTTATTTTGGGATTAAATTTATGCCTGTTTTTCCTGTCAGTGGAGAAGACACATATGTTTGTTTTTATTGGGTTGATGGTCATTTTGAGTTCCATTGCCCACTTCTCCAGTCCTCTCATTGATGTGTTCAGTATTATTTCTGATTTTTCTATACTTCTACTTGTGTGCCATATTGGTTTATCATCTGCATAACAGGCAACCTTTGTGTCTTCAGTGAGGTAAGGATAGATGTCGTTAATATATAGCAGGAAGAGTAGAGGGCTGAGCACAGATACCTGAGGTACACCAGCCCATGTTCTTCTGTCCTTGGAAAATGCTCCATTAACCCGAACCTTTATCCTTCTTCCCCTTAAGAAGTCTGCAATCCAGATTAAGGCTTTTCCTCTTACTCCGATGTTGTGCAGCCTTTCAAGTAATTTCTCCCTCCACACTCGATCAAGAGCTGAGGTCATATCCAGGAATACGGCTGTTGTCTTCTTTGGCGGTTTTTCCTAGAAATATATTATTGATTGACAGAAGTAGAACAGTTTATCAGTTGTACAGTGTCTGGATCATTAGGCAGTTTGGTAGAAGTTTATTTTATTATTGTTAGTGAGCCAGACTATGAGCCTACAGTGGATAATTCATTCTGTTATTTTACAAAGTATGCTGGTAAGAGCAATTGGCCGATAGTTCTTGCATTCCTTGGCATCTTTGTTTGGTTTGAGTATTGTCACTATAATTGATATCTTCCAATTCTTTGGTAGTTTACCAGTTTGCCATGAAATGTTCAGTATTCATAGGAGTTGATTTTTAGCTTTGTCTCCAAAGTGTTTAATCATTTGACCAAAGATTAGATCATATTCTGGTGACCTCTTGGGATCTAACTTTTCTATTGATGAGTTTAGCTCATTCAGTGTGAAGTCTCTCGAAAAAATATCTTGTTGATGGTAATTTCTTGCTTGTTTAACTAACTTGTTTATATTATTTTTTTATAATCCTGTCTTCATTCGTGTAGTTGAGTCTAGAAGTGCTTGAAAGATATTCAGCAATTATGTCAGCCATCTGTTTGTTCGTTCTCGCTGTTCTATTCATATCGGTTAGAGTATTGGAGGATTGGTGTTGGTTTTGATTGTTTTCTAGCACTCTAATTATATTTCAGTGTTGGCTGTCCTTTCTTGGATCCATTTTTTCGCAGAATTCTGCCCACTTTTCTTGTTTGCCAATCCAAATTTCTTGTTCTATTTTGTGACTAATTTCAATGAGTATCTTTCTGTTTTCTTCTGTTTTTATTTGTTTTAAGAAGTTAATTGATATTGTATCTCTCTGCAATCATTGCCTCGATGTTGTGGTCCTTCCAGAAAAGTATCCACAGGTCTTTACGTCTACCTCTAGGTATCGATACTTTTTCAGCTTTGGATATGTTCGAAGAGAATTTTTCCAAGTTTTTGTCAAGTGTTCTGTAATTTGATTCTTCGTTGCACAGTTCTTCGAGCTTTTCTGTGAATTTTTTTCTAGTCGGCTCTCCTAAAGTTCCATGTTCTTCAATTTTGTTGGACATTCTCAATTTTGAAGTTTAGGGTTGTTAAAATTGGTCTCTGGTCACTGATGGCACCTCTCAGGATTTTCCATTGTGTTGTGGGTGCGATGTTGTAATTTAACGCTGTGATGTCTATTGCGGATTCTGTGCCTGTGGACTTGGATAGATAGGTGTTCTCTCCATTATTTAACGGTGTAAGGTCGAGGTCGGTTAGCTTTCCTCAACCTGCTGACCTTTGTTATCCTGGACAGGTGATCCCAAGTTGGACTTTTGGCGTTAAAATCGCCAAGTATGATTGTGATATCCGAAGACGCTTCACTTAATGTCTCTATCAGGCCTGTATTGATGCTAGTGTTATCGGGGTGATAAACATTTATGATTGTTATTGTTTTTTTCTGGGAGGTAGATTTCTATTGCCTGAGCTTCTGTCGTGCTTTCTGTAGGCTTACTCTGATTATAGGCTATTTCCTTTAATTTGATTTCTGGTGTTTTAATCAAAACGGCAAGTCCTCCTCCAAATTTTCCCGGTCTGTCCTTTCGTAGTGTTGTATAACCTTTGATATAGAATCTCAGATTGTGATTCAATTTTGTCTTCTGAAGACAAGCAATATGTACATTGTTGTCACGGAGAAGACAAGTCAGCTCTTCAGTTTTCCTCTGGGTGCCATTTATATTGAGCTGTAGTAGATTGAATTGTGTCCTCGTAGTAGATTTTTCATCAGGAGCCCGGCCTGCAGCTCCTGACGCGGCGGTTACCCCGGACACGGTAGCATTGCTGGAGATATCGGTTTTGCTCTTCATTGGAAAATGGGTGCAGTTGCCACGTTAGTCACCTTGGAAACAAACCAGAATTTGGTCGAATATTCCAAGGGTCCAGGGGGGACTGCAGGGAGGTGTGGTCGGACTTCTCCCCCCCCCCCCCCCCCCCACCAGTGAGTGCAAGTAATCAAAAGGGGTTCTGACACATTTGTGAATGCAAAAGTCGAACTGTTTTCCGTATGTGTAGACATGTCTTCTTCTTTTTTATCTCCACTCAATCATATCAGGATATCAAGCTTGTAAAGTTTTGAGACTTTTGATAGTGTCTGCCGGGCAAGAGTAGAGCTCATCAATGGATAAATCAATACAGTCAATAATGTGTTTTGGGGTTGCAGGTTGAGAATTGCACTTAGTACATAGTGGGAAAACCTTGCAACCATTCTGGAAACTCATTGTCCGTAGATGACCAGACTTAAGTCTGGAAATCAAAGTCTGTTTTTCCCTTGGAAGGACACAAAACTGGTGCTTGTTCCTCCTGCTTCTTCTGTAAACATATAGTACACTTACAGTAAAAGCAGACGCCAACTTCTACCCACCATGATTATCATGGCCTGTACTACGTGTACTAGGGATACTAATAATATAAATAAGATTATATAAAATTGTCACTTTGCCATAGATGACGTGTGTCACTCACGACGTACGGCTGTCACAGAGGCCGAGCGTCAGCAAGTCTGTGGACCCGAGTCCGAGTGTCCCATCCATTGCTTCTGCTCGGGTGCCTCTGTCCACTGCAGTCGTCAGAAACTCAAGTCTGTGCCGAGGAACATCCAAGTCTCCACCACAGAGCTGTGAGTGCTATATTTATACACATGTATATAATTGGCTGGAAGTGGTACTTCTAGGTCTCCTGTTGAAGTTAATGTTCTAATGAGACAAGGGTCGCCTCTCCCGTCAAAATAGACGTCAAAACCAGACGCCATCTATTGACCGTCGCCGCAAAGTAGCGGCCTCGGGTCGGTGACAAAGCCATAACACCAGCGTTGGCAAACTGAGAAGTGCTCATCTAGAGATTATGATTTCGAGATAAGGGTCTCTAGGTGGACGCTTTTCAGTTTGCCAAAGCTGGTGTTGTGGCTTTGTCACCGACCCGAGGCCGCTAGTTTGCGGCGACGATCAATGGATGACGTCTAGTTTTGACGTCTATTTTGACGGGAGAGTCGACCCTTGTCTTTTCAGATCAATATCCTTTCGGCAAAACTTCCATCAATATTGAACCGAAAGTTTGAAAATAAAAAAATAGGTAAAGGAGATCTGGCCCTGGATTAATTATTGATTTTGTCAAAAAAAATATAAAATTTATTGAAAGATTATAACAGGTTATAGGTAAAACATTAAATTATTTTTATAATCAAACAAAAAATATTTCAGGCTATTAATGGTCAGTCAATTGTCAAAATTTATTTTTGAAAAATCCATAATATGTTACACCAAATGTTAAAAGAGTGGTTTAATATTATAAGTTTACCTTTATGTATTTAAAACAGGTATATTCGGGTTACTCCTTCTGTTACATAGTGTTAGATACTCTGTGACATTCTGCCATTTGTCCATTTCCACGGCCCGACAGGATGTGTGTCGCAGATACCTGGATGTTAATGAGATATCCGAAGTTCCTCCCTACATCAACTCCCTGGTAGACCTGCAGAGATTGTAAGGACCTTCCCTACACTACAACACTTTATACTAAACTCTACTTTATATACTATTTCAATTTGATGATAGAGTTGGAGGTTGGAGAGATGTTCCTGTACAATACCACTATAGCCACCAGAATGTTGAGAGATGTTGTTGCAGGGACCTGAGCAACAACCAGATCGCCATTCTGCCCAACAATTCCTTCAGGAACCTCACCAACCTCTCCACCTTGTAAGTCCTCACAGATTCCTACGGTTCTAAAGTATAAACTCAACTGAAGAATAGAGCAAAGGTGCTGGTATGCAATACTGCCCCACACCTCTCAATTAGAAAGTAATTTTAGAAATTAAAATCGTCCACTTCCGATCACCTTGAAGTCTGAAACTTCGTCAATTCTCAGTGTCATCATGTTTGAACAAGTGTATCAGATTTCAGACATCTAGGTTCTCTGTAAGTATGGTGAAAATATAATACAATATTTACGGACAGACAGACGGACAAGGCTTTTCTTTCCGCTCAAATGAGCATTTAAATATGATATACCGCCATCTATCGGTACAAATAAGTATTGATTCGATTTCATTCCTGGTTATTGGCCCTTAAAATCTTGAAATATGTATCTAAAGAGGCACTTCTCCCTTTAAAATGTATGAAGACGAAGCATTTGAAGAGTGAGGTGCTTCTTTTTGATACATAAATTCAATATTATATGTAAATAATGTAAAATTGAGAAATGGGAAAGTATTTTGAATCAAAAGAGGCACCTCAAAGAATTGTTTTTGTTGTTGTCGTGCCCAATGAAGAGCCTCAGATGTCTCCGTACATTTCTATCACAGAAGTGGCAATATCCTCTATCTTGGGTGTATAAAGCTGCTGCTCTAGGTCCAGGTCTATTTTCTGCAAGGCTGCGGCCATTGCTGGGCATGAGAATATGTGGGTAGGTGTTAGTTTCACACCAGGACAATTGCGCTTCTTGTTGGCACAATTATTGTTGAAGGTATATATATCTTTCAAAGAACACAGGTCTACAAAAAAAACTTTTTTTTTTGCCGGAGAAAACCTGATGTTGATTCTAATGTAACTTTTCATGCTGAATTCAAAAATGAAATCAGAAGTTTTCCATAGCCCATAGTTCTTGCAGGATAGCCATTTTTTCCTATAAATTGGTATATACAGTAATAATGCAGAAAATGTTACGTAAGCATTTTTTAAGTAAACATCATTACATTAGCTAGCGCTTTATTTTTGACAAGAAGAGTTGATATGTGGAGTCAAAAGCTTTTATTTATTTGTTACTAGCCGAATGACCCGGGCAACTCCCGGGTTTTACCCGATTAAATGATTTTATTCAAATACTATTCGTTACAAATATAAATTGGCGCCGTGGATGTCATTCTTGTGAAACGTTCCGCTCCAAACTTTGTGTCCGAGAAGCGATATTTTTATAAAGAGATGATCTGAAGCCCTGGAGGTTGTAGCTCTCTCTCGCTTAGCCTTTAGCCGGGCCTCACGCTGCTGTTCTGTCTCTGGAGCATGCGAAACACTGAATCTCTCCCGCAGATTAGCAAGTCTACGCTCTCTTTCTATAGGCGTTTCGTTAGCACGTTATTGTTTCCTTTTTTTAGCCTCTGCTTGGCAGTGATCAAAAGCCTTGCGTTTTTTAGGAGGTATTCAGCTTTCTGAAAAAAAAAAACCGTAAAGCAATGATACAACACAATCTGAATTGTATATATGTTGCCTAGAAATTTAGATAAGAGCTTCAGAAAAGGTAAAGGTTAGGCATGAAAATGGTAGTCTTTAAAAAAATGTATAAAATTTCTGCAAAAGAAGAATACTCCGCATATAAGTTATAAAAAATTCGATATTAAAATAAAAATTGAATGAATAACTAAATATAATATTTTTTAAACAAAACGTAAATTTAAAAAAGAGGATATATAAATATATTGAATTTAAAGAATAGTTATATATATCGTACATAGATGGCGCCACGACTTAGGTCATCGGACCATTACTTCGCATTTTCCCCGCTAGAGGCACTACTTTCGAGCTAAAGAGCAAAATTCCATGCAAATTTGCAAATAACTCGAAATATATTATATATAGAGACCTTTAAATATTCACTATAAGTTTTTCAATAGGTAACTCTATATACTGTTAAAATTTCAGTCAGATTAGTTACGTATTTTGGACGTGTATAGCCGACATAGGAACAAACACACATACATACACTGACTTTTATATAAATAGGGATTAATTAAATTTTGCTCTTTAAGAATCATAAATATTAATTTAAATAACAAATAATGTAATTTTTAATTAAATATGTTCATTTAATAATGCAATCTGTTTTGCTTTCAACTCGAAAATAACGACAAGGTCTGGAATGCTATTTGCTGAATAACAGTTTTAATATATATATTTAAATTGAACCTAACGATTTGTTTAATAGATTTGCATTAGAAGAGACAGGTAAATTTGAAGTTATCAGTTTATTCTTCTCTATCGATTTGCTTTTATAAATCGTGTGCACTAGACTGTGTCAATATGCCGAGGCGTTGCATTAATATTCCTGATATTTTCTGTTACATTTGTGGGGAATTAACTTTCAAAGTTCAAAGGCGAAACTTTTACACCGCTCATCCAAAAGTGCTATCAACTTTATTTTGGTTGTAAAGTCGGTGACCAAGATAAGACTTGGGCTCCTCATCATTGTTGTGAAATTTGTGCCCGACGTCTTACAGGGTGGATTAAAGGTGAACGCAATATGCCTTTTGCATAACCTAAAGACCATTCTTCAGACTGTTATTTTTGTTTGACAAATACTATAGGTATTACATCCAAACCAAGACATACAGTGGAATATCCAGATTTGCCTTCTGCAATGAGACCGGTATTTTACCTGTGCCACAGCCTCCTGAAAATGTAATATTTAGTTACGATGATTCAGATAGACCAGAGCAACAGTCGGATGACACAAACTTTGAAGCAGGTGCTTCATCTGAACCTCATTTGTTCACCCAAGGAGATTTGAGCGACCTCGTACGTGATTTAGATTTATCCAAAAACAGAGTGAACTTTTAGGCTCTAGGTTAAAAGGCTGGAATCTGCTGCATAAAGGCACAAAAGTATGTTTTTTTCGCAAACGTCAAGATCAATTTCAAGACTTCTTTTCACAAGAGAATGATTTAGTATATTGCAATGATGTTGTTGGTCTAATGGAAGCGCTTGGTCATGACTATGATACAGAAGAGTGGCGTTTATTCGTTGATTCTTCAAAAATTAGTTTGAAAGCTGTTCTCCTTCACAATGGAAATAAGTTCCCATCAGTGCCAATAGCACATGAATCCAACATGAAAGAGACTTACGAAAACATGAAGCTGCTTTTGAAAAAGATAGAATATGAAAGATACGGTTGGAAAATATGCAGCGATTTGAAAGTCATTGCTCTCTTGCGTTGATTAGAACTTGGATATACAAATTTTTGTTGTTTTCTGTGTGAGTGGGATAGCAGAGATAGGGAAAGGCATTACATTAAAAAAAGCTGGCCAAATCGTGAAATCTTTACTCCAGGACATAAAAATATTGTAAATCCTCCCCTGATCGATTCAGAAAATATTTACTTACCACCATTACATATTAAACTGAGATTAATGAAGAACTTTGTCAAGTCAATGGATCGAAATGCCAGTGGATTTGCCTACCTAAAACAAAAATGTTCTAGCATAAGTGATGCGAAAATTAAAGAAGGCATTTTCGTGGGACCTCAGATTCGAAAATTGCCGCAGGATGGAAATTCTCAAAATAGTTTGAATGAATTTGAAGCAGCAGCATGGAATTCCTTTAGAAACGTTTGCAAGAACTTCTTAGGAAGTGTCAAGGTTGAAAATTACCGAGGCATAGTTAATGATCTGTTGCTTTCCTACAAGGCACTAGGATGTAACATGTCTTTCAAAATCATTTCCTGCATTCACATCTGGATTTCTTTCCAGACAATCTTGGTGAAGTTAGCGATGAGCATGGTGAGAGGTTTCATCAAGATATATCAAGCATGGAGAAGCGGTACCAAGGTAAATGGAGTCCCGGTATGCTTGCTGACTACTGCTGGACACTCAAAAGGGATGTACCACAAGCAAAGTATAGAAGAAAATCCACTCTAACTACTTTTCAATAAAATAAATATATTTCGTTCACATAGGCCTATATATTAAAAACATTTCCAAATTTCAAGTAGGTGTATCTCAAAATTATTGCGTGATAGAAAAACATTAATGGTATATTTGGAATCAGCACAAAGAGTTAAATTTAGAAATGCTGTTTCTTTTGGGACAAAGAAAAATATTTTTTGATAAACCAGTGTTAATGTAATAAAGTTTATGCAAAAATGCTTATGTAATATTTTTTTTTGCATTTTTTGCTGTATTTATCCCAATACAAAAAAAAAAGGTTGTCACGCAAAAACCATGGGCGATGGAAAATTTCTTATTTTCTGATTTGAGTTCAGCATGAAAAGTTACACTAGAAACACCATCAGGTTCTCTTGGGCAAAAATGTTGTTGACCAGTGGAATCAATAACAATATATATATTTTTCTTATATCTGAAAATAAAGGTGATAGGTTTGTAAATAATCGTGAAAATACGAATGATTTGAAACCTAAAATTTTGTTTTGTTCCAGAATCCTCAGCTACAACAAGCTCCAGTGTATCCAGGTTGACAGCTTTAACGGGCTGCGATCTCTGCGAATTCTGTGAGTGAATATTCAATATTTTTCATGTTTAATGAGTGAAAATTGTTTCTATACATCTATTATTGTTTTAAGGATATTTCAGAATTTTATATTTATTTGTTTTATGTGTCTATATGTAGGTATATAATATAATGATGTAACTTGTGTTCGCTATATACAAATAAATATTTAAAATAGTATTTTTAATATTTCAAAGTGCATGTGCAATATTGTTTTGGAAGATAATCTTTAAAAAAAAAATTAACAGAAAGGAAGTTGTACCTCTCAGAATTTATATTAGTATTCAGACATTTGAATATATTTAATATACAGTGACCTTTATTGAAGACACACGAGATAACAAACACTCATGAACAAAACTTAAGGAAGTTGTACCTTTTAGCATGTATATCGGGATTCAGACAATGACTTTGAAAGACATTACAGTGACCTTTATTGAAGACACACGAGATGACCAAGTACGTATACACTCATGGACAAAACTTAAGGAGTTTGTACCTTTTAGCATGTATATCGGTATTCATACAATAACTCTGAAAGATATTACAGTGTCCTTTATGGAAGACACACGAGATAAACATAGTATGAACAAATTACCTTTGGCTCCGTAAAAAAGAAACAGATTACAGACAAAATCAAAGACTTTACAGTTCTTTAGTTAATCATAAGACAATAACGCGCCATCTATATATAAGAAATGAAATTATTAAACCACGAATGTTTATTCTACAGATAGAACAAATTCCTACTGTCCTTACGACGATAAAAAATATTGTTAGGGCTTAGATTATCAGTGGTAAACCCTCCCAGCGGTTTTGAAAATTTTTAGAGCTCTAATACTGTATTGGACGATTCTGCTTATATATCCTAAACTGAATGTGGAATCTCAGAAATGGTATTCAAACAAACTATGTACATAAGCTTTCAGGATAGCAGAATTACATTAAAATATTTGCATCGAGCGATACTCTTTCGCAAACAATAAAGACAAAGCCAGTTAGGTTTTAATTAATTATAAGGAAAAAATATAAAGCACGCCATCTATATATATAAGAAATAAAAGTACTAAAGCCTCTTACCATTTTTTTCATCGCAGTTAGGAGAGTATAATTTTTTTTATCATTAAAAGAAAGATTCCTGCTTTAAAACTTCCACATACTTAAGTGTTGTCTATGAATGTAGTGTTTTCCAACAAACGAGAAAGTATGCTGACATCTTTGTGTCAGTTCTCTCCACGGCAACGATCTATCGATGATCCCGGAAGGATCCTTCAGTGACCTGGCTTCCATCTCCCACATGTAAGTTCCTATCGCCCGGTCCCTGGCATCCGTCCGTCACTGCGCGATTGTCAGAGCTCTGGGCGCCAACCCGCTGCTGTGTGACTGCCATCTACGCTGGCTAGCCGAGCGGATCAAGAAGGACTTCGTGGAACCCGGCATCGCCCGCTGCGCCGAGCCGCACGCTATGCGGGACCGTCTACTGCTCTCAGCCTCGGCCAGCTCCTTCATCTGTACCAGTCAGTACCAGGCTTGCCCTACCTTTTGTACAATGAGAGCAGTGACAAGCTCGCTGAAAACCTTGGACTCAGCTGGCCATGCTGATAGTACACTGTAAGGAATCCTGATCCAGGTATATAGGATGAGTTTGTACTCCATGTTAGGCGCGGCTGCACATGGCGTCTGTTCCTCATGTCAGAGGCGGCCATTTTATATTGGAGCTAGGTCAGTGGCCTGCAACTGAGTAGTGCTCCTAGTCTTAATGACAAAAGCAGATACATTCTACTTCACCAAGATGCCAACAAAAGTCTCAGGTTCTACAAGCTTGTTACCCTGATATGATTGAGCTGTGATAAGAGATACTCTCTACTGTATATTCTAGTTAGCCGTGTTATAAATAGTTCCTTACGATCTCTATGTAAACATGAATTATATAATCTTATAACAAATTAAAACATTAAGACGCGAATGTTCCTTTTCACAAATAACTCAAACTTCTACTGCCCTTACTGCGATGAAAAATATCGAGAGGGTTAGCTCATCAGTGGTGAACCTTCCCAGCGGTTTCGCCAATTTAATCTACCAGACCGCTTCTTTAGAGCTCTAATACTGTATTGGATCATTCTGCTTATATATGCTACACTGAAGGGTGATATTCCAGAAATGGAATTGAAGTAAACAGTGAATATAAGCTTATAGGACAGTAGAATTACATATAAATAGTTGCATGGAGCAATGCTCTTCCGCAAACAATAAAGACAAGGCCAGTTAGGGATAAATTAATACAAAGCTATAACGTGCCGTCTCATTTGTAATACATAGATGCCAATGTTTTATTGATTTGTATCAATTATATAATATAATTATTTTCCCAATATATATTTATATACTTTCTTTGAGTAGTTATAGATATTTTATCTTTCAAAATACAACAAACAATAGCGCTATTAATGATTGTAATTCATATTACAGATAGATGGCACTAAATTCGGTTTTTAAATGCTTTCTATTTTATTGTGATCTTGATGTATTTCTCCTCAACCATTCATAGGTTGACGTCTGTCAGTATTCCTGTGGCAATATATCTATAGGTCAAATCAACATTGAATTTAATATACAGTCGAACTAGGAAAATTCGAAGCCCAAAGGACCAAAAAAAAAATCGAATTATCTAAAAATTCGAATTGAAAACGGAATTTCTATTTATAGGAATAAATATTCGAATTAAAGACGTCTGAATTATCCTAGTTCAACTGTATTATGGAGTTTCAGTTTGTTATTTTGGTATTATTATAGTGGTTTGCTACTTTTCCTGCCTTCTTAGGTACCTCCTCTAAGGAAAATGTAAAATAAATATTTGGTCACCGGCTATAATATTTTGTACCAGGTTGCTGTTTGGAAGAATTTTCAGCCTTGATTCTTTCCTCAGACATGTTAGAATATGTTTCAACCATCCTACAAGGTTAGATAAGTAAATAATGAGATAACTCTACTTTAAGTAGCTTCAGAATAATTTATTTCTCACATCAAAGTTAAGAGAGGTGTGTAGTCAGTCACACAGTGTACCAAAATACAAATACAGGTGATTTTATGATACATAATATATTTATAATACACATATTTTTTTTAAATGTATAAATATAAGATATCAATTTGAATTTATAATACAGTAGAACTTGAATAATTCAACCGTATTTAATTCGAATATTCATCTTTTTTTGCTTAATACACGTAGAATAGGCCATGATAATCATGGTGGATAGAAGGCGACTGCTTTTACTGTAAGTGCACCACATGTCTACACATACGAAAAGCAGTTCGACTTTACACTTACAAATGTGCCAGAGCCCCGTTTGGTTACTTGCACTCGCTGGTGTAGGGGTTGGACTTTTGCAAGAATCTTTTTTTAAATCAGAAAAAAAGTGCCCAATGCAGGAATCGAACCCGGGTCGCAGCAGTCGAAAACCAGCGGTTTAGACCATACTTCCACCAACTCCCCAATATTTATCTTGGTCCCTAGAATTTCCATTTTTTATTCGAAATTTTTAGTTATTCAATCTTTTTGTTTGTGTGTTTTGGGCTTAGAATTATCCAAATGTTCGACTGTATATGAAAAATAGTATTAAAAGTTAAAATAAAATAAGTGCATTAGCCATTATGCATCAATATACAGATAAGTCTGTATTCGGGCCCTATAAAGAAAGGGATATGTGCGCAGAACCCCCCGACACCTACATCTTGGCCAAGTGCGACGCCTGCTATACCTTCCCCTGTCTGAACGGGGGCTCCTGCGACTCCATCCTCCACAACCGGACCTTCCAGTGTCACTGCCAGCCAGGGTACCACGGCCCACGTTGCCAGTACGCCATCGACGCCTGCTACGGAGGCCCCTGTGAGAATGGAGGCATCTGCAAGGTGCTGGAGGCTGGACGATTCAGGTGAGTTCAAATCTTTACATTTGACCTGAACTTCTAGCTGTTAATTCGACACGTTCCAAATACGTCAAATTCTTCTATTGCTGAAAAAACGTAAGATCTCGAAATGTTTCTTTAATTTACAACGTTATGCAAGAGAATATTTGATGTAGATTAAGAATATCTTCCCAAAGGTAACTTTTTTGTTTCGTTTTGAAAGCAATAAATTTTACGCAGTTGAAATATATATAATGGGAAGCATCGAACTCTTGAACACAACACAAAGAAAGTGGAGTGTATTTGATGTCGCTAGTCGTCTGCTTTTTTTAAGAGATAGAGGCAATTTTGTTCACACACTCGGCTATCTCATGTCGTCAATAAAGGTCACTGTAATATCTTCCAGAGTTATTGTCTGAATTCCGATATATATGCTAAAAAGTAAAACTTCTTTAAGTTTTGTCCATGAGTGTATACACACTTGGTTATCTCATGTGTCTTCAATAAAGGTCACTGTAATATATTTCAGAGTTATTGTCAGAATCCCGAAATACATACTAAAAGGTACAACTTCCTTAAGTTTTGTCTAAAAGTGTATGCTGATCTATTTACTTCTAGGTCTTCTTCTATAATCGTAGCCCTGGGAACATCAGTTTCTCCATTCTTTAGTTGTCTAATTTGGCAATAGGGCAGATTGATTATTCTTTATCAATAGAAACTTAATTTTATTGAATTTACCTTAACCTTTCTCTATTCAACAGGCAAAAAGTGATGTTTAGAGAGTTTAAGAGATCTTAATTTCCTCTTTTGACTTTTGAAAATCGCGTAATCTCGCTGTTAAGAAAATGAAATTCTATTACAAAAAGATTTATATTTAATAATTCCTATCGCAATTATCCATAATATATTCATTGTCATATTAATAAATTATCTTTCGGCCATTATATATTTCTTCTAACACAATCTATAGCAAGCAGTTTATCTTCTTACGGAGTGGCTTAACCATTCGATGTTTTATCTTTGCTATGATAGAGATAAGTAGGATGCACATATAGAATGTATAGAGATGATAATCACAGTTTATCGTCAATTTTGTGAGGAAACATTGTAAAAATGTTTAGAAAGAAGAAAGTACTTCAATGGGGTCGTGATATAGTCATCGAGGAGAACTAATTTGAGAAAATGAAGGTTTATACGGAATAAAACATAGAAACAATGCTGTTGGAAAAATAAAAAAGAAGAAAGAAAAAGGTGAGTTCTATAACTGAACACTGTAATTACAGTATGGATAGGCTGGTGGCAATCTGGAGGAAACGAGCTACAAGAGCTATTGAATTAACATATATGAATTTTGTTACAATAGGAAAAGATGATTTAATAAACAAATTTATTTCTAATCAGAGCAATTATCTGCGAATATCTAGCTTATTACCAACCTCTTTATCGTAGAGAAGATCCATTTCTGTTTTCCTTCTGAGCTTGATTCCTTGTCTTCCTCGCTCAGGCACTCCAATCTGATTCATAAATTCCTTTTCGGAAGTTCTGAAGAAGCGGGATCAGTTTTCTTTCCTTTGTCTTCTTGTAAACTAAGCAATCCCGTTTACAAATTCAACTGATCAGTCCCTATAAACTAAACAATCCGCCGCATGCCATCCTTCTGTAGTTTTTATACCGTACTTGCGCAGTATTGTTTTACCTCATTGGTTCATTTTGGCCTGTGATCAGTAAATAATAAAATATACAAATGAAATAGTTTTAACAAATGCTATCAAAATTAGATTCCCACAGTTGTGAATGTGTATGTCTGCAGTTGCCACTGTCCCGCGGGGTTCGAAGGCGAGCGATGTCAGACAGACGTGGATGAATGCCGCGCGCACAAGTGCCAGAATAACGCCACGTGCCGCGACCTGGTGAACGGCTACAGCTGCGAGTGTGGGCCGAGCTACACGGGTAAGTGGCCCAGTACCTATACTTTTCCGTGTCTGTATTAAGCTACGTATAGTATTATATGGTACAATTTGGATTATAGCTTAGAAACAGAAGGTAACAAGACCACATCCATGATAAGGTACAATTTGGATTATAGCTTAGAAACAGAAGGTAACAAGACCACATCCATGATAAGGTACAATTTGGATTATAAATTAGATACATTAGTTAACAAAACCAAATTTGTGATAAGGTACAATTTGGATTATAGATTACAAATATAAATTAACAAGACCAAATCTATGATAAGATACAATATGTATTATAGATTAGAAACATAAGTTAACAAGACCACATCCATGATAAGGTACAATTTGGATTATAAATTAGATACATAAGTTAACAAGACCACATCCATGATAAGGTACAATTTGGATTAGAGATTAGAAATACAAGTTAACAAGATCAAATCCATGATAAGGTACAATTTGGATTATAGATTAGAAACATAAGTTAACAAGACCACATCCATGATAAGATACAAAATTTGGAATATAGATTAGAAACTTAAGGTAACAAGACCACATCCATGATAAGATACACAATTTGGATTATAGATTAGAAACAAGATGACAAAACTAAATCCATGATAAGGTACAATTTGGATTACAGATTAGAAACATAAGGTAACAAGACCAAATCCACGATAAGGTACAATTTGGATTAGAGATTAAATATATAAGTTAACAAGCTAAGTTAACAAAAATTAATCCATGATAGGTTACAATTTGGATTATAGATTAGATACATAAGGTTAAAAGACCAAATCAATGATAAGATACTATTTGGATTATAGATTAGATAAATAGGGTAACAAGACTAAATTCATGATAAGGTACAATTTGGATTTAAAATTAGATACATAAGGTTTCAAGACCATATTCAAATAAATAAATAGTGTGAGACGTTTCGGTAACTACTTTTGTTTGATAATAATATCAACACAATTGCCAAAATATCACCCACTATTTATTTATTTAGATTTGGTCTTGTTATCTCATGTTTATAACATGTATAGTAGTTATCAAAACTTCAATACACTCCGAATGAATAGGCCAAAGACAAAGCTGTATTCTAACCAGAATCAGAAATAATATTTTGCCTTGATTGCTTCCAGGTCAATACTGCGAGAAGAAGATTGAGTTCTGCTCCAAAGAGATGAATCCCTGTAAGAACGGAGCTACCTGTGTCAACCATGGAACCCATTACAGGTAAAACCTTCCTCAATTTACAAATATATCAATGTGCAGCACTAGGTAGTAATGGATAGATGCTAATTGTGAAATAGATGTTGTTTTTCGTGTTTACATTTATGAAAGATGCAATGACCGACTGAGGCTATTCTGCCTGAGAGAGTATTTTACCAAGGGCATGAACTCAGAAGGGCTGGTGATGCGCAATAAGGACAGTAGATGCTTGATTTATTTGTGGAAAGAAAAATTCGCGCCTTAATGTTTTTATTTGTTACATATACGAGGGGTGTCCCATAAGTCAGTGGCCCGACATATAAAGAAAATGACTAATAAAATTATTATGATTTATCCTTCAACATAATCCCCTTTAAGGTCTATACACTTTTTCCAGCGATGTTCTAATGCTTTTATTCCCTCCAAAAAGAACGATGTTTCAAGTGACTCAAAAAATGAGGTTACAGCATCAATGACCTCTTCATTTGACCTAAAATGAATGCCAGAAAGTGATTTTTTCAAATGAGGAAATAGGTTGAAGTCAGACGGAGCTAGATATGGTGAATAGGGTGCATGTGGTAAAAGTTCAAAGCCAGAATCATAAATAGTAGCCATGGCTTGCAGCGACCGATGACTCGGAGCATTGTCTTGATGGTAAACAATCTTCCTGGACAACTTTCCTCTTCTCTTTTCCTTGATAGCTTGTCGTAGTTGCTTCACAAGATTTGCATAATTATTGCCAGTGATGGTTTGACCCTTATTCAGAAAGTCTAGAAGAAGTACACCCTCGGAATCTCAAAAGACAGACACCATAACCTTCCCTGCTAATGGAACTGTCTTGGCTTTTTGGGGGGAGGGGAACCGGAATGTGTCCATTGCATGGATTGTTGCTTGGACTCTGGTGCAAAGTGATGGGCCCAAGTCTTATCCATGGTAACAAATATATTAACAAATTCCTCTGGATTGGCTTCAAATAACGCAAGATTGTCCGAAGATAACTTTCTTCTTACAGCCTTTTGATCGGGTGTCAAAAGTTTGGGAACCCAACGGGAAGAAAGCTTCCTGAGGCCCAAGTGTTCTCTCACGATCCGATCCACTGTTGTTTTTGGAATGCCCAAGGTCTCTTCTATCTGACGAACTGTCATTCTTCTGTCCAACATAACCAAATCATGTAGTTTGTCGATGTTTTCTTGAGTAACTGACTCAATGGGTTTTCCTGGTCGATGTTCGTCTTCGGTGCTGATCCTCCCTAATTTAAAGGCAGCTACCCATTTTTTTACTGTGCTATAGGAAGGGGCATCAAAAGGGTGTCAAAAGTTTGGGAACCCAACGGGAAGAAAGCTTCCTGAGGCCCAAGTGTTCTCTCACGATCCGATCCACTGTTGTTTTTGGAATGCCCAAGGTCTCTTCTATCTGACGAACTGTCATTCTTCTGTCCAACATAACCAAATCATGTAGTTTGTCGATGTTTTCTTGAGTAACTGACTCAATGGGTTTTCCTGGTCGATGTTCGTCTTCGGTGCTGATCCTCCCTAATTTAAAGGCAGCTACCCATTTTTTTACTGTGCTATAGGAAGGGGCATCTTCCCTTAATGTATCCACCATATCCTCATAGATTTCCTTCGGCGATATTCCTTTCTTACAAAGATATTTCATTACAGCACGAATCTCGTTTGTCTCCATTTTAGATGATTCCTGTTTCTTGTCCTCTTTCAGAACCTATAACAAAAAAACGGTTAGTTGTAGAAACTTAAAAATTTACATATCTTCATACAAGGCTTTAAGGTATATATGGTAAAATTTATTAGTTTCTAATATTTCGTTCTCATGGTCGGGCCACGGACTTATGGGACACCCCTCGTAGATGTCGTGCTGTTGCTTTATAAAATATATGTTGGTATATTAGGAATATATTTACTATTGTAACATTATGACAGAATATGTGACATTCTGTGTGTAGCTGCGAGTGTGGTCCTCACCACACGGGACAGAACTGCACCCAGAACGTCGACGTCTGTGCCACCCACGAGTGCCAGAACGGGGGAACCTGCCTGGGCCAGGCGGGCGGGAGCTACGAGTGCGAGTGTCCGCCAGGGTTCGGCGGGGGACGGTGTGAGCTGGTGCCTGAGGTCGCCCACCTCTACCCACAGACCAGCCCGTGCCAGCACCACGACTGTTTACACGGGGAATGTTTCCAGCCCGCTCCTGGCACCGCCGACTACATCTGCCGGTACCCTCAGCGTTATTGCCCTTTGTATTTGGACGATTATGAGCTTTTATGGAGGTGACAGTCAGACTTTGCCCTCTATTATTACACTGTTGGCCACCCAAATTGCAACACCAAGAAAGACAAGAGATATCACAACAAAATTTATTTTGTAGATAACATGTTGACCAAGTATCAAATGATTAAATTTATAGATTTCTGCGAAGTGTGGTTCCTGCCAGAATCAGTAGCCAGAGTAGCTTTGAGAATGAGAATTAGAGTTCCTAGGAATTTATTTGATTAATTATAATAAAATATTTTTCTCTAAATATTATTGTTCAAATATACACTAATGGACTAATTCGAGGAAGTTGTAACTTTTAATATCGCGATACAGCCAATAACTCTGAAATATATTTTAATACACAATGGCCTTTATTGAAGACACAAAATAACTAAGTTGGAACAAAATTGCCTCTGCCTCCTTAAAAAAAAAGACCACCAGCATCGTCAAAGACTATTCACCTTCTTAAGTTTTGTCGATGATAGTATATATATATTTAAAGAGTGTTCTACAAGGATTATCATAATTATAAATGATAGCGTTGTTTCCACCTATGACACGACTATCTTTCACCTGTAGAAATTTTCAATAAGCAATCGTGAGACCAAGTAGACGAATATACAAAATTACTGAAGCTGGCTACGCAAATATGGATAAACCAGTCACTTTCTAACTTGAATTGTTGATTTTGAATATTGGGGCCCACTTGATGGATTGCAGTTGAATTGAAGGTATAGAGGTGTTTGTGTCTTTCAGGTGTCACCCCGGTTTCTCCGGCCCTCGCTGTGAGGCCTCAGCCAGCGTCACCCTCCGAGCCGGTTCCTATTTGGAGTTTGCCGGACCTGACTTCTCGGAGGAGGTGAACGTTACACTGACGTTCTCCACACTGGTGAACCACGGCGTGCTGCTGTACACGGGTGGCGAGCGGCATCTGGCTGCCGAGCTGTACCGGGGGAGGGTGCGGGTCAGTCTGGACGTGGGTAACCCACCACCTTCTACCATGTTCAGCTTCGAGGAGGTCGCGGATGGCATGCCGCACGTGGTACAGCTGGTACTGGCCGGCAAGAACTTCACGCTGCGAGTCGACGACGGCCCTGCACGCACCATCGTCAACGAGGGCCACCGCCTCTACCTGGAGGACCCCGGCTCGCTCTTCGTTGGCGGGGTAACACCTGAGAAAGCTTCGGTGGCCGTGCGGCATTGGCAGCTCTGGAACGTCTCCAGTCTCATCGGTAGATACAGTTCCTTTATATATACCTCAGTTCAGGGTAGATCATAGAATTCTTTATGAACATCAGGTAGATCCTCAGCACAATCCCTATTACGCATCCAACACACTAAATAGACCTCTATTGCAACACATGTCCAAGGATATGACTATTAGACATGTCGCAGTTCATATTTAGAATCAGGATATGGATCTTCATTGCAGTAATTCTCATCATGGATACACTAAAATTTACATATCTTTACATTTCCTATTTTCTGGATAAATTGAATGAAGCCACATTGTTAAAATTGACATTCGGGATATACTGAAATTTGTGAATTATAATTTTCTGATAGAAACCTATCCCTGGAAGGCTGATGTTTTCACCTTAACCCGGAATTGTTGAAATTTATATCCAAGCTACACAGATACGCCTTATTGTTGAAATTTGTATCCAAACTACACAGCTAAGCCTTATTGTTTAAATCTGTATCCAAGCTACACAGATATGCCTTCATTGTTGAAATTTATATCCAAACTACACAGATAAGCCTTATTGTTGAAATTTGTATCCAAGCTACACAGATAAGCCTTTATTGTTGAAATTCGTACCCAAGCTCTACACAGATAAGCCTTTATTGGTTAAATGTATATCCAAACTACACAGATAAGCCTTTATTGTTGAAATTTGTATCCAAGCTACACAGATAAGCCTTTATTGTTGAAATTCGTATCCAAGCTACACAGATAAGCCTTTATTGTTGAAATTCGTATCCAAGCTACACAAATTAACCTTTATTGTTGAAATTTGTATCCAAGCTACACAGATAAGCCTTCATTGTTTAAATTTGTATCCAAGCTACACAGATAAGCCTTCGTTGTTCAAATTTGTATCTAAGCTACACAGATAAGCCTTCGTTGTTCAAATTTGTATCTAAGCTACACAGATAAGCCTTCGTTGTTCAAATTTGTATCTGAGCTACACAGATAAGCCTTCGTTGTTCAAATTTGTATCTAAGCTACACAGATAAGCCTTCGTTGTTCAAATTTGTGTCTAAGCTACTCAAATAACCTGATATTGATGATCTGCTGATTCTTATCAATCGTCTTCAGTATTTCATCAATGATCAAATGCTGCAAGATTTTATTTTGGTAGCGCCCAAAGAGGCCTTGCCGCGTTCTTTCTTACAGTAGCAATCCCCCTAGGTCAATACTGTTCTCCCAAATTTTGTACCATCTAACTGGGATCTTAGTTGTTTTTTTTTTTTTTTTGAACGTCATTCTACCGACAGCTCCTAACCGAACGGTGTGGCTCAGGTTGTCTGAGTGAGGTAGCCTTGAACGGCGTGCCCCTCGACCCCCAGCGGGCCTCCCACCGCCAGAAGGTGAGCCCCGGCTGCTCGGACCGTGGCGGGGCCCCCTGCGCCAACCACCTGTGTCAGCGGGGAACCTGCGTGGAGCTGGGCTGGCGTCAGGACTACGAGTGCCGATGTGAGCGTGGCTGGAGCGGACCTTTCTGTGACCAAGGTGGGTGACCCATCACCTGTCTATCGTGGCTTTTAGATGACAAATAGTATGACTGTGTTGCACATCACTATGAAAATGCTTACATATATCGAGTCCTAAAATATACATTTAAATCAATTACGAACCGATTTTTAAAATATCCTATTGATAAGAATAAAATTAAGACAATTATAATATCATCATCCATTTAATAGAAGAGAAATATCTAACAATACAGGGAGATGAGTTTATTTTATTTATAGATAATCATACAAGCTTTCGGGCAAGTCAATCTCTACAGGCACAATACATCAAAGAAGCACCTCTTTAATGAGGAGAGACTTGTCCGAAATCTCGTACGATCTCATATAAATGAAAGGAACTCTTCTTCCCGGATTGTGATTTCTCTTATTTGAAAAATATATATTGAATTCTAAAATATACATTTCAATCATATATTTTTGTGTGTACTCTATTCTTAAATATTTCTTCAATTGTTGATGACTTTGGATAGGGTTGATACTTACGTTTATAATCCTAATTGCATATGCATATAAAATGTCCCGTGAATAAGAGAATTGTAAAACCCTGATTTCGACTGTACCTACACATCTATTTATAGCACATTTGTTCTTGGGTGACGGTTTACACAGGTTGACTGAATAGCCTACGTAGTGATGCTATTGATTTGCGACAATATGCCAGCAATGTGGTGAAATTGGTGTTGGTGACAGTCCTTACTTGCCAGTCATGTTCTAACATTGATGTTTGGGGACAGTACTCACGTGTTATAAATGTGAATTACCACAGATGTTATCTATAGTGGTGATGTGATCGGCACGAGCAATGGGCTGACATTGATGTCTGCTGACAGCCCCCACGTGCCAAAGAGAGCACTACCGCGACTTCCACAGCGAGGCCAACGGCTGCAAGTCCTTGCGGAAGGTGAAGCTGACCCGGTGCGTGGGATCGTGTGGCACCCAGTGCTGCCAGGCGGCCAAGACCAAGCGAAGACACGTGCGCATGGGCTGCCCAGACGGCCGCATCTACCAGAGCCACGTCGAGTTAGTGCGCAAGTGCCGCTGCGCAGATACCTGCTAGATCTCTCCGCTACGCCTGTCTTGAGAAATTTTTCTTTCAGTTCTTCGTTTCCCTCGGAAATCTTCGAATTCGTCCATGCCGACAATCTCCCTCAGAAGCTAGGTTTCCATATTCCCCATTTTTTTATTAACAAATCCGAAGCATTCATCCAATTTTGACGCTATATTAGAAGATATAGACAGATTTATTTGCATACGGGTATTTGGCTCCACACATTCAATAGATTTCTTTGTAACTTAGCAGACGCTTGTAAATAGAAGAATCAACTTCCGAACTCTCAACGCGGCGTCAGCGGAAGCTCTATATTTTTATCAAAATGGTGGACAAGCAAACAGCCAACATGTAAATATGTTACCTTAATTGCATGTTTCTCAGCTCTAGCTACATTCCAGCATGCTGCCTTTTCTAGTGCGCCTAGATGTTGGTGATTTTTTCCTTGCAAATTCGGCTTTCAAAATTCGGTATTAAATTATATTTCTTATATCCACACAGACAAAACCGTTAAAATTGATATTATAATTTGAAATTACAAATTTCTCTCTCTCAAGTGAAATCTATATTTCACATTAACGGCAAGGATTTGTAAGATAGAAATATGTAAATTATATGGATTGAGGCTAACTTCCAACCTCCATTCTCTTTATCTCGTACAGTAGGTTTTTTTTATTTGCATACCCCTACTTTGGGCTCTCCAACACACTTACCATACACACATATATACATATATTTAACTAGTTAACAAACTAGGTTTCTTCCAAATACATTTTCTAACAATTTCTTTTTTTGTATTGTTGGTTATAAACAGCTTTTTTTTGTTATATTACTTTCACCTTTCTTAACAGTATGTAATTTTTTTTATAATAACTCTTTATAAATATCTACATTCTCTCTGAAGAGCAAAATATGTAAATATGCAAATTGATATCTATATAAGTTTAATAATTTGAGGATTTTTATTATGTTATGCTTGACAAAGAACTAATCGCTTGAAAGAGAACAAGTTTTTTTTTTTACAACTAAAGAAGCGATTTTTGTATTTTCTTTCATTATAGATTATATTGCTCTTTTGTATTACATACTCTTTAGTTTTCAAATACTCAATCCCGGAATCTAAGACTAAATTCCAGCTATTTAACAATGACTTCAGTGCATCTACACAAGCTGAGATGTTCGTTCTACAGTTAGGAAATGAAAACAAATATTGCCACGTGGAAAATTAAGAAAGACAAACTTCGTGATAACACAGCAATTTATTTCAGGCAAGAACAAACTATGAATGATAAACAAAAGATAAACAATGAGGGAAGTTTCAGAGTAGCAAAATATAAACATAAAAAAATGATACTCTGATAATAAAATAATAAATACTTTGCTAAAATATCAATAAAGATACAATAACTACCGTTAATGAACAAATAATTGATAATATAAAAAACCATATAAATCTTTACTGAAACTTTTATATTTATGGTGAATTATACACAGTATGCAAATAGAAGCCAAGAGTTTTATCTGTATGGGTTCAAATCTTTTTTGAATATTTACATCAATGTGCCTCATGCAATGTGTCCTTTAATGTATATCATGTGAGAATAAGTACATCGCTTATATTTTACTCCTATTATAACAATAGTAAGAAGAATATGAGGAAAAAACGCCAATAGACAAGCGTTATGTATCTTAAAGTAAAATTAACAGTTTTTATGTAAAATTTCTCTCTCCATTTCGGGGTGTTATATGTAACTTCAAATAAGATACTAGAGTAAATAATTATTTTCATTTATAATATAAATTTTCATTTGAAGTTGACGCTTCGATATAGCTATAAAAAAAACCTCGAATATATTGCCACGTGGAAAATTAGGGAAGACAAAAACTTCAGGATGAGACAACAATTTATTTAAGGCTAGAACAAACTATGAGTGATAAACAAAAGATAAGCAAAAGAAGGAAGTGTACAGAATATAACAAAATATAAACATAAAAAATAATACTCTGCTAATAAAATAATAAATACTTTGTTACAATATTTATAATAATACTAATATTATAATAAAGCTGATATTATTACAATACCTTCTGATATTGTATGGAACTTCAAATAAGATATTAGATTAAACGATTATTTTCAGTTTTATATAAATTGTCATTTTAAGTTGACGCTTCTATATAGCTATAAAAACTTTAATATTTATAATAATACTAATATTATAATAGACTATTATTATTTTAATACCATATGATATTGTATGAAACTTCAAATGAGATATTAGAGTCAATAATTATTTTCATTTTTGATATAAATTGTCATTTGAAGTTGACGCTTCGATATAGCTAAAACTTGTATAATTATAAAATTCTTATTGCGCACTTCTCACCGTACAAAGACCGTTATAAAATATAAAGGATTCCTAAAGAACAATAGACAAAAGAGGTATTGTCCCATAAATAATGGCCGTTTGGAAGCGACCAATTAAAGACACCATATCTAAGCCAAAAATTGGTTTATTTAAACAAAATAGACACCATTAAAATCACAGCACTTATGTCAACGTGATGGTAACATTTTCTATGCCATTTTAATAAAAGTCTGGTTGTTTAGAGGCCAAAGAATCCAAAAAGGCGTTTTTCATATTTCTCCAGTTGATCAGCCGTTTTCCATGTAAAAAATGATCCAAATCCTCGAAAAAAATGGATATCGGTAGGGGACAGATCAGGTGAATAAGGAGGGTGATCTAGAACTTCATAACCTAATTGAGCACATTTTGTTGGGTCGTAAATGCAGAGTGTGGCCGTGCGTTATCGTGAAGCAGAATAACGCCTTTCCTATAGACCAAACTGGGCATTTTTTCTGGCAATTTCAGATGGATGGCTTGTAAATCTTGACAATGCACTTCTGAATTTATCGTTTTGTCACTATTCAAAAATCTGTAATGCAATAATTTATGTATTTTTTTTTTATTTCAAAAATGTGTTTCCAAAAACGGCCATTATTTATGGGACAACCTGATGTATCCAGAGAAATCTCACCACAGTATCTATAGTCTCAGAAATTCTTCACCCAGTTGGCTGAAAGAAATGTACAAGCCATCATCCTATGTAAGGTTTATTATCTTGTAGGATCCTCTTATTGATTCTCTTAGCCATGAAAAACTTTTGATTGCTTTATTTGAACAGCTCTACCTTCTACATTCTAGAAAAAATTTGGTCAAAAATAATTTAATACCGAATTGATTGATTTTTTTTGCTTTTTGCTGTAAAAAAAACGATGTATACACACACCCCAGAGATTCTCATGTATTGTAAAACATATTTCTATAAATTTTATAAACTTTCTACTCCCCTTGCTAGTATATCTCGAGTAGACAGTGTTAGTACACCACATTTAACCCTGGTTTTGTCAGTGTCGTTTTTTGAAACTACTCTGCATGATGTGTTGTTTACCTTCCCCTCAATTTTTGTTGGAATTCCCTTCTTTATTTTGCCTCTGTGAAAATAAACTATTCTATTGTTATATTGTTTGTTCTATTTTTGTATTATACCATAAACACGATGGTTTGTTCCAAACATTATAGATTGTAATTCTATTATCATATTTGTGGTTGGAAAGGAAGATAAAATGTAGGAATAAATATACATTTGAATATCTGTACGCTTTTATTCAGCAAGGGAGGTTTCCCCATCTTGAGAGAATTCTTTTCCAGACGAGGTCTTCTTGAAAACTCCTCAGTTCCACGCCGAGGAAGTACCTATAGATGTGGGTCTTGGCAGACGTCAGGATGGCCAGGGCGTCATCCTCCAGATCATGCCCGGAACCCAAAAAAGGTGTATTTGTAGTTTCTAACAATAATAAACATACAGCTCTCAATTCAATATAACAGTATCCCAAATCCTTATCCATTATCCCACCAACATACACTCATGGACAAAACTTACGGAAGTGTAATGTCTTTAATGTCGCCTATCGTCTGTTTTTTTTTTTTTTGGAGACAGAGGGAATATTGTTTACACTTGGTTATCTCGTGTGTCTTCGATGAAGATCACTGTGATATCTTCCAGAGTTATTGTCTTAATCCCGATATATATGCTTAAAGGAACAACTTCCTTAAGTTTTGTCCATGAGTGTATACATACGAGTACCTGGTTACCTCGTGTATCTTCAATAAAGATCACTGTAATATCTTTCAGAGTTATTGTCTGAATCCCGATATACATGCTGAAATGTACAACTTCCTCAAGTCTTGCACCACGCTGATGAGGGCCAACAGACCTAAACGCGTACGGGCTTAACTTTTCTTTTTTAATAATGAATGGATATGTGACCTATTCTGAAATAATTATAAATCAATGAATAGTTGATATTTATTCCGACAGAGGGCGCAAGCCATCAATAACCTTTAGTTGCACGAATAGGAGATGCATTTTTATTAATTTATATGTATACCGATATACATAAAGTTGCTGTCGAATATTATTCATGTAAAAAAAAGGGCACCTCTCCCTTTAAATATGTTACAGAACGATGCACTTGGTCATAACCCTAGAGAAAACCTTACTAGTGACGATGAAGATTGATCAATAACAACACTTACTAATGGTGATAAACAAGTGCATCGTTCTGATGCACAAAAAAGGGAGAGGTGTCTCTTTTGGTGCATGAATATAATCCTCCCGCAACCTTATGTTGTATTCTTGCCGGAAAATCAGCCTTTGCCACTTCACAAGCTCAAACACTTATTTGGTAAATTCGACCGATTTCATGACTCTTCTCCTAGGAGGTTATGAAATCGAAGCCTCCTCTGTACTGATGAGGGCCATAGCACGAAACTATGGTATACAGGTTGGCCTTTTGTCTGAATTTACCAAAACCGGTGTTGGGACTCATTATTTATCATCACTAGTGAATTATTTTACTGGGGTGATGCACATTGCATTCACCTGATGCATGATTAAAGGGAAATATGCCTCTTTTGGTGCATGAATATCATCCGTCTCGCAACTATATATATAACGGGGTACACAGGATTCGATCTAGACAGCCCATCATTAGTCGTATGGATTGCAATCGTTGTTTGAATCAGAATGTGGATGGAAATAGAATGCTGAGGAAAGGTAGTTGTAGGTAGGGAACTTTGTTCATAGGAGCTCGTCTCTGTTTCCTCTTGTCTGTCTCTCTTGTCTACACTATGTCCCACTAACTCTAGACTTCTGGATCCACCTATTAGGGACTTGAAAGGAGACGTAATGTACCTTTCAGTCCACACTATCGAGATAAAAGATATAAAACACAAGTTCGTTCATCTCTGACTATTTGACTGTTCCATATTCTCTTAGCCTCCTTACTACATTTATTGGACTGCCCTGTAAGGCGAAGTACGGTGTCGTGAGCCCCGAGCCGCTTCGGTAACCGTGAACAGGGAACTCTGAAATGTGGCTGTCTAACGGTGCAATGGCATCCCCCATTCCATGGAGTGGACAAGACACAACCACCGCTACATTTATTGATTACTGTAAATTTTACATATTTAGGTGGTAGAGAGGTTCATGTACATTTGTTTTATATGATGAAAATATACATAATACCGGCTTTCTTTTGATAGTTTTTGGCTCTGAAGGCAAGATAAAACCATAATATAGTGAATACTATCAATCCTGAGTGTTTAGATGATCTAAGTATGTGGTATATATATTGTTACGTCGTACCCAGACGCTATTGGTGTACTTTGTCTACTCAGGATGCCACAAAGATACACATGTGATTTCGAAGGGATTGCAGCTAAAGTTAGCGCTTTATTGTATCTCACTTAACAGAAGGAATACAATGAGTTGGACTTGTCTTCCTCAATCTCCCCGTCAGAAGTATCCTTGGCGCCGTGGATGTCACTCTTGTGAAGCTTCCCGCTCCACACTATTCAATTCCAGCCTGGACTTACACCGCCTTGTAGACCGCTCCGATGTCAGTCTCTCCTGGCACCGCTTTACAGGATCATCCAGTCGCCCGGAGGCGAGTCGCCACGTCTTCTTCTCACCGCAGATGTAACCAGACTCTGTCCTCCCCCACACAGGAATGCTGTTTTTGGCGCCTGCCACATGCTACAATATATTACAAATGACAGACCTTCAGATTGATTATTTGTCAGAAGGCGTTGAAGCATTTCTTGATGTTGCAGTCAGGTCGGCCAGTAGGAGTAGCTAGGCCAAGATGGCAGTGGGATATGTCAAATTATATAGACAAACATTTTCACTTTTATCTTAACTCAGTTTTTAGCGAGAAGAATGTTGTTTTCGTTTGTTAGGTAAACCGATCTCTTAAGCCTTCTAATTGAAAGAATGTGGCCATGTTTGTATATAAGAGGTGGCTAAGGGAATGCGAGAGACCAGGGTCGCCACGTCTTCTTCTCACCGCAGATGTAACCAGACTCTGTCCTCCCCCACACAGGAATGCTGTTTTTGGCGCCTGCCACATGCTACAATATATTACAAATGACAGACCTTCAGATTGATTTTTTGTCAGAAGGCGTTAAGTGAGATACAATAAAGCGCTAACTTTAGCTGCAATCCCTTCGAAATCACATGTGTATCTTTGTGGCATCCTGAGTAGACAAAGTACACGAATAGCGTCTGGGTACGACGTAACAATATATATACCACATACTTAGATCATCTAAACACTCAGGATTGATAGTATTCACTATATTATGGTTTTATCTTGCCTTCAGAGCCAAAAACTATCAAAAGAAAGCCGGTATTATGTATTTTTTCGCCACCAGGCGGCCAGACTGAGTGGACGTGTTTTGCATCGCTCCGCATTTTCCGGTAAATATACTTTAAATTTGTTTTAACTTGTATATTATATATTTTGAAATAATTTAAATTCAGTTTATTTTTAATATATTAAATTTTGAAATTATATATTAATATTGCTAAATCTTTTGGATCAAATCAAACACTTTAAATATCGCTAACAATTAATTAATATTTTACGCTGTCAATAGATATGCAAAACAATGAATGCGTTAATATTAGACAGGTTGGATGAATTATGTAAATATTTTGTAGACAAATTTGATAACAATCAAAAAACGTTGAACAAACAAGATATTGGATATGTAAAAAGTACAACAAAACAGCTAAAGGATAGTGTATTAGAATTAGTGAAACTAGAACAGAGTTTAAATGGAATTGGGGAATGTATGCAGAAAAATTATACCGACATTAGAAACGATTTATCCCAAATAGTAAAACAAAACAGAAACAAGGACTCGTATGCAGAGGTGTTAAAATATGGGGAAGATAAATTTATTCAAAAAGATAAGCAAATTACTGAGGAACAAACTATCATAATAACTGCCAATGAAGGTCAAAACATCTCACAGGTACAACAAAAGGTGAATGATAGTATAAAAGTTTTACGACAGGAGGGAAATAAAATCAGATTTAACAAGGTATTTAATACTAGGAAAGGTACAGTAATAAAATTGCCTAAAGATCAAGATATAGATCGAATGATAGAAAGTTTTACTAAGCAAGATGATCTAAACCAATGCAGTAAAATATACAAGCCAAAACTAAGAGATCCAAACATAATCATAAAATCAGTCAATAAGTGACCAACCTGGCTAATTTATCGACAACCTTATGTGAGATGAACCCTGAACTTTCTCAACTCAGTGAAGAGATCAAAGTGCTATTTCCAATGAAAACCAACAGAGCAGAGCAAGATGTAGTACTGAGGGTTTCACCTAGAGTCTACCAAATTATGAAGAGAAATGGGAAAATTTACACGGATATTCAACGATGCGATATTAAAGATAAAATATTAGTGAATCAATGTCAGAACTGTTTTCTATTTAATCCTAATCATAAGAGGAATAACTGTCCCAATCCCAAAAAATGTATTAAATGTGAAAAAGAGGGAGAACACGAATGCTCGACTACAATTAAATGCTGCAACTGCGTCAAACATCCACATTTTAGAAATAGAGATTTGGAGCATAAACCGAATAGTCAAGACTGCCCAATCTATAAAAAAGAGATGCAAATTATAATACAAAGAACAGACTATTCTACACATATAGAAGATGCGGGCCAATAATAAAATTCCAGAATGATGGGCCGAAAACTATATATTGACAAAATCAAAATTATTCAACAAAATACTAGAAAAAGCAAAAATTGCATAAATGAGCTTTGTGCATCTGATGAAATTAGAAATGCAGATATAGTAATGATACAAGAACCTTATATAATCAAAGAGGAGGTAATATTTCCAGGACCTTGTACAAAATATCAATTGATGAACAGTCCCAATATAAATACGGCAATAATTGTAAGAAATAGCACCTTAAAAATTCAATTAAGTACAGAATTCACTAACTCATTCGCTACAACTATAACCATACAAACAAAAAGTAAGAAAATATATCTTTCCAACATTTATATACATCCGAATTCAATGAAAAGTGAGCACGAGGAATTTATGAAGAAGTTAATTAATACAAATTTACATATACCGGTGATAATTTGCGGCGATTTCAATGCCAGAGCTCCGTTATGGTATGATATCAGGAAAAATTATAATGGACATAGACTGATCCCTATCATAGATGAAATAAACTTAATTATCCATAATAATAAAACTTTCACGTGTCGTGATGCAAGTGTGATTGATCTCACACTAACAAATAAACAGGCAATTGCGGCGATCAGAAATTGGAAGACGCAGCAAATATCGCAAATTTCAGATCATGTAGCTATATCTTTTGAAATATATACAAACGAACAATTTAGTTCAGAAAAATATTATTCCACTTGGAAATTTAATGAGAAAAAATGCGAACTGGTTAAGTTTTAGCCAGAGAATTAACAGTACTGAACGAGAAAAAATTGAAAACTTACTAGACATAGTGGATACACCAGAAATGATTGATCAAACGGTAAAAGAACTTACGAACATACTGATTGAGGCAGCACATAATTCACTCAAAGTAAATAATAATATGACAACAAAAAATAATATTAGTAATAAGTGGTGGAATACGAATTTACAGCTTTTAAAGGATCACTGTCATTATCTTAGGAACTGTTACTATAGAAACAAAAATTGCCCTAATCATATTAAACAATTTTATAAAAGCATACGAAATAAGTATTTACGGGAAATAGAAAAAGCTAGGAAAGCATCCTGGAGAATTTTTCTGGAGGAAAACAAATCGAACAACCCTTATGGAAACTTATATAAGGTGTATAAAAACATCAAAAGTGGATCTAATCGGAAGAGAAATATGCAAATTTTGGAGGGTAATACTGATATGGAATGTTTGCAGAAGGGTGAGGAATTATTGAATAACTTATTTCCAGATGATAAATGTGAAGAAGATACAAACATCCATAAAAGTATAAGAAATTATAATTTAAAACTACTCAATAAAGAAAAACCGATGGTTATGATTACTGAAGTTAACGACTTAATTGACAAATTAAATCCAAAGAAATCTCCCGGAATAGACAACATCTCTAACAACATGATAAGGCACACTAAACAATTTATAGCTCCTATATTGGTGAAACTATTTCAAAAATGTTTGGACCTACAATACTATCCTGCTGAATGGAAAAGAGCAGAGGCAATAATTATTCCGAAACCTGGAAAAACAGATTTTAATAACTATAAAAATTATAGACCTTTATGTCTTAATTCCAACATTTCTAAAATATTTGAAAAAATAATTAATAATAGAATAATAAAATATTATGAAGATTTTAATTTACTAAGTGATCGACAACATGGCTTTAGAAGATCGAAATCTACTATTACTGCACTAACTGAAATAATAAAAATTGCGTTAGAACATAAAACAAGAGAATATGCAGCAATAATTGCAGTGGATATTAGTGCAGCGTTTGATAATGCATGGTGGCCGGCCTTGATGAAAAGACTAGATGAAGATGGTGTGCAGGCTTCAACGATAAAACTTCTACAATCATACTTTGATAATGGAAGAATAAGATTTAGATTTTCCTCAACTGAAATTAATAAGAAACTAAGTAAAGGATGTCCACAGGGAGGACCACTGTCTCCCACATTATGGAATATTCTTATTATTGAGATACTGAATAATAGTCTGGATGATAATTGTGAAACAATAGGATATGCAGATGATATTACGTTAATATGTTGGAATAAAACTCCTGAACAACTAAGAAAGACAATAGATAATGTATTAAGAAAAATCAATAAGTGGTGTGAAAGTCGTAAATTAAAATTGTCAGATGAAAAAACAAAAATATTATATTTATATAAATGCAATAGCGATATAATAGTCTCAGGTAGCAAGTTAATTAAACCGGTTGAAGAACTTAAGATCCTAGGAGTGACTATTAAAAATCACCGAGTCAGAAGCAAACTGGACTTTACGCCTCACGTTAATGAAATGATCATAAAAGTAACTAGAGCTAGTGGATACCTATTTGGCCTGACAAAGAAAGCATGGGGTCTAGACTTTAGACGAAGACTGATATTGTATAAGACATTATATCGAAGTACAATTACTTATGGTTATTCAGTATGGTATCCATTCACAAACAAAAAGTCTAAGGACAAACTAAATTCTCTTCAATATAAAATATTAAAACATTGTATACAGGCCTACAGTACAACATCATCGGACTGTACACACATACTTGCACAAGTCCCCAAACTTACTGATTATATTGAATCTAACATGTTGAAAACCGAAATAAATTACAACCGATTTGACACTTCAAGTAGGAATATAATTTCTAATTATATAAGGGAAAAAATGCAGAAATACTATGAGAAGACTAATACCATTTTCAAGTTCTTCTTCACTGACTCCCAAATACCCAAATATGTCAAGCCAAATTTTTACAGTGTCCAATTTTTTACTGGACACGGTAACTTTAGATCATATTTGTACAAAGTCAGAAAGACGGATTCGCCTAAATGCTCATGTGGTGCAGAAGAAGAAAATCCTGTACATATTCTAACGGACTGTCGACTTGTAGAGGACTTGAGAGTCAAAAATCAAATAAATATAAATTGTCTAAATCAAATAGTTAATAATAGATATATGTATATAAATTTTAATAGATTTTGTAGAATGTTTTTTAGTAATAGATAGCCTGGGCTGTAATAACTGATATATAGTTATATGCTGTAAATAGCTCTAAATTTCTGTTCTTATCTGTGATGTTCACTAATATTCATTATAGCGTAATTAAATCGTTAACTAACTGACAAATATGTTAATACTTTCTATTATATAATAACTAAAATCATATTAATAATTACTGTAAATAAGCTCCCAAACTTGTGTATGCATGCAAATATCCAAGACGGATATCGCGTGCTTTGTAAATGATAATAAATAAATAAAGGGTGGTATATTATCGTGTGGAGACGCATAAAGTGTTCTCTGCGCGTTTTATCCGTGTCTGGTGATCTCCTCGCATACCTGTGTGACTCCGGTCCGATCCCTACCAACGCTACAATAAAATATAAGTACTGTTTTTATTATATTTTACAAATCGTGAGTTTTTATTTACATATTTTTTGTTGTTGGTGTTGTACTCTTGAGTGTACACTTTTCTGTGTATTAAGTTATTCTTACTTTAGGCTCGAGTATATTGTAATTTTGTGTGAAAATACGAAATAGTAAATTTTGTCAGTTAAACAGGCCGCTTAGAACAGGAAATATCATCGTGTTGACATTACTCCCCATCTTTTATGACGCCGAAGAAATGACTATCTGAACGAAAACGTGAACTCATCTTATGGCTGACCTTCAGCTTCTCAGAAGCTAAGAGATATTGAAGTACTTGGGAAAAGGTATAATTGGTGAGGACCCTCAAAAACATTTTAGACGCTATGTCGTGATGCAATGTATGTGATTACCTAAATATTCTAATATGAGCGATGTCCATTAAAATCTACCGGAACTACAAGAATACTTCAGAATGCTGTGGAAGAGCAAAAACAGGGTTCACGTTAATTTGTACTCCAAGCCAACGGTGGTGATCAAGAATCTGAAGAGAAAAGAAGCGCTGAAGAGATAATTACAGACTCAGCGGTCGATAGGAGATGAAGTCTATCCAAAGGATCTACGCAGCGATATCAGAATGTTCTTCGAATTCCTGAAGAAGAATTGCTGCAAAGTAGGAGCAAGACACTTGAAGCATCTCATAGCCCGACGTAGGCTATTTCTCCCTCAAAATTGGCAGAACCTTTGCCTCTGTAATTGTCAAAATATCTTTGAGCTAGAGGTTTCATGCCATCCAAGGAGAATGACAACACCATGAAATGGTCTGTTTGGTATTGCTTTAACCGAACTGCATAAGATGTTTCGGCTTGTTTTTCCTCTAGATACTTCAAAATAATTTATTAACACTCTTAGTTAATTGTTACAAATATTAATGAGAAATTAAAAAATAAATGTACTTATTTACAATATGATGATAGAATATAAAAAGCTGTCCTCAGGAAAAGAGCCTCCTTCACTTTGAGAGTCTTTCTCTGGACAAGAAAAGGGTCAATTTGAACCGCTCTCAGTTCAATGTTGAGATGATACTTATAGAGACACGCCTTGGCAGACGCTAGGATGCCTTTCAGATCTTGTGCAGCCGGAGACGGCGCTACGGGAGCCAGGACCCGGATGGAGTGGGGTAGAGCCACTCACCGCTCTCTACCAGCCAGGAGTAGGCGCTGCGGCCGCCACGCAGCGCGGTCTGCACACCCTTCAAACACGACAATCGAGCCCAAGTCCCGATGTCAATTAGTGCGAATCCTTTTAGAGAAACAGGCCCCGCTAGGACGCCTCCGGGCGACCAGGCGGTGCACTCCAGCCCCCAGATAATTTGCTCCAGACGAGTCTGAATCTTCTGGATCGTGTAGTTGTTGGACAAATAATCGTGAAGGTGATGGGCCACCGATGAAAGCGCCAGGAAGTTAGCAGCTCTGGCCCGACCGACTAGGGAAAGGCCGCGCGTGTAGGGGGATCACCTTGCTTAGGAAACCTAAGGCAGCGCAAAGTGATGTTGTTCTTGGGCTGAAAATTAAGTTCCCTGCGAAATTATGCAGCCCAGTACGCTCAACACTTCCGATGACCATGATATGCCGAGCAGGGCGTCGGTGCGAGCACGCCAGGCACCGCACCATAGGAATTTGCTCTTTAAGTAGCTCAGCCTAATTCCTGAGGTGTGCCGTAATTTTTCGAATATGGAACACACTACGCCGAAATTCTCCAATCGGCGGATGAGGAGAACTATGTCGTCGGCGTAGGCGAGGACATTCCCGCGGCCAAGCGCTTGCTCAACGCGCAACAGGAGAGGGCCCGTAGCGAGGCTGAACAATGCGGAATTGATGGCGCAGCTTTGCCTCACCCCATTCAGTAGATGGAAAGGTCTTGTGTGGTGATCCCCGAACGTATCGCTGCGTCCTCCCTGGCATAGAGGAGGAGGAATCATCCCATGAAGGCCGCTAATAGGAGCAGGGAGATCATTTGGGACACCAGAAAGCCGCGGTCCAGGGTGACGAAAGCAGATTCGAGATCAGTCGATATTACAGCAAACGACGAGCCATTCCTGTTGACCGTATAGACCTCGTGCCACATTCCAAATAAGATATCTCCCCGCAACAACCTAAGTCTGACACTGAGGTACCAGAACGGAAAGATGGAGCCACAGACGTTGGAGAAGGATGTTGCTAAGGACGCGTTAGTCCGTTGTGGGAACGAGATCGGCCTATAGCCACAGAATTCAGGCCCACCGTGGGACTTGGAGATCAAGCAGACGGTGGTGCGCCGCGTCTATGTAGGCAAGGCGCTGCAGAGTTGGGAGGCTTAATACACGCACCCAAAGAATCGAAGAAGAAGTCCTCGAATGCCTGATATGCCTCGCAAGGCAAGTCGCCCAACCCGGGAGCTTTCCCGAGAGGCAGGCGGCGGATGGCTGCAGCTGTAGAGATCTCAGAGCGGAGTAGCGGGTCGTCTTCTTCGAGGGTGAGGGGGTAGTCATTCCCTGGATGAACTTAGCGGCGGCTATGGGGTCGCACGACTCACGGGCAGAGCGGTGCTGGTAGTTGGAATGTACTCTGCGTCGGAGCTCACTGCCCTCGCTGAAGTTGCCACTATCATCGCGGATGTTCATTCCAGCAAGCCGTTGCACGTGAAGCAAACTTCCGAAGTCGGAAAGTGGAGAGTAATTGGCGGCTGACGACGTCGCCTCCATCCTGGCCTGCAAGAACCGCCTGGCGCGCACTATATGGTCATCGTCGGCGACGCGAGGGATTCCACCTCTGCCAGGAGTACGGCCTTGAAAATCTATCAACTGCTCCAAGGATCTTCGCTGTCCATTTGCCAGACGGCTTCAGATATTCTGTCAATAGTCGTTTTTAGATGCTCATCAACCAGTCCTGAACAAAGCATGATGGCGACGCAGCGCTGGCGAGGAGATGGAGGCGAGCCTAGCTGGAGAAAGACAGCTCGATGGTCGGAGAGTCTGTAGTATATGATCTTATACTGGGTGAATCGCTGTCAGAAAATCTTGATGGTAAAATAATTCTGTCCATTCGAGAGGTGTCAACCGGACTCCTGAAGCTGGCTACTCTGTTTGGAAGGTATACGACTTCAAAGAGAGCACGAGATATACAGCATCCTGTTCGCTGGAGGCCCTTTCGGAGCTGATGGACCAGACAGCCATCGTCGATGCGGCCACCCTCTTTGAAGCCGCAAAATTACAACCAGAGTAGCCAGCTGCGGAAGTCGGATTGACACTCCTGTTTGGACAGAATACTTCTACCATCAATATTTTCTGATATGGCGTCACCCAGTATAAGATCATATACTACAGACTCTCCAACCATCGAGATGTCCTTCTCCAGCTAGGCACGCCTCCATCCCCTCGGCCAGCCTTGCGTCGCCACCATGCTTCACTCATGACTGGTTGATGAACATCTAAAAACGACGATTGACAGAATATCTGAAGCCGTCTGGCAAATGGACAGCGAAGATCCTTGGAGCAGTTGATAGATTTTCAAGGCCGTACTCCTGGCAGAGGTGGAATCCCTCGCGTCGCCGACGATGACCATATAGTGCGCGCCAGGCGGTTCTTGCAGGCCAGGATGGAGGCGACGTCGTCAGCCGCCAATTACTCTTCATTTTCCGACTTCGGAAGTCTGCCTCACGTGCAACGGCTTGCTGGAATGAACATCCGCGATGATAGTGGCAACATCAGCAAGGGCAGGGAGCTCCGATGCAGAGTACATTCCATCTACCAGCACCGCTCTGCCCGTGAGTCGTGCGACCCCATAGCCGCCGCTAAGTTTATCCAGGGAATGACTACCCCCTCACCCTCGAAGAAGACGACCCGCTACTCCGCTCTGAGATCACCGCTGTAGAGATAGCTGCAGCCATCCGCCGCTTACCTCTCGGGAAAGCTTCCGGGTGGGACGACTTGCCTTGCGATGCATGCTAGGCATTCGATGACATTTTGGTCAGTGCTCTGGGGCGCGTGTATTAAGCCTCCCAACTCTGCAGCGCCTTGCCTCCATCGACGCGGCGCACCACCATTTGCCTGATCCTCAAGTCCCACGGTGGGCCTGAATTCTGCGGCTATAGGCCGATTTCGTTCCACACAGCGAACTACCGCGTCCTTAGAAACATTCTTCTCCAGCGTCCGAGGCTCAATCTCTCCGTATTTAACCTCAGTGTCAGACTTACGCTATTCCGGGGAGGTCTCCTAGTTGGAATGTGGCTCGCGTTTACGACGAGGTCGATATGGCTAAAAGGAATGGCTCGACGCTGGCTGTAATATCGACTGATCTTGAATCTGCTTTCGTCACCCTGGACCGCGGCCTTCTGGTGTCCCAAATGATCTCCCTGGGCCTACCAGCGGTCTTCATCGGGTAGTTTCTTTTCCTTTATGCCAGGGCTAACGCGGCGATCCGTGTTGGGGGCTACCACACAAGATCTTTCCATCTACTGAATGGGGCCAGGCAAGGCTGCGCCCTCAGCGCCGCATTGCTCAGAATCGCTACGGGCCCTCTACTGTTTCGCCTTAAGCAAGCGCTCGGCCCGGGGAATGTCCTCGCCTACGCCGACGACATAGTTATCCTCATCCGCCGAGAGGAGCATTTCGGCGTAGTGTGTTCCATCTTCGTAGACTTCCGGCGCGCCTTAGGAATTAGAGTGAACTACTTAAATCGCAAAGGCCTATAATGCGGCGCATGGCGGACCCGCACCGACTCTCTGTTTGGTATCTCCTGTCATCGGAGCAACTGAGTGTGCTGGGCTGCATAATTAAGCAGGGGACGTCATTTTCAGCACAGGAACAACATCTTATTGCGTTGCTTGAGGATACCATAGCAAGGTGGGCCCCCTACATCTGCGGCCTCTCCCTAGTCTGTCGGGCCAGAGCTGCCAACTCCTTAGTGCTTTCAACGGTGGTCTACCATCTTCACGGATATTTGCCCAACGACCACACAATCCAGAATATTAAGGCCCGTCTGGCACGATTCATCTGGGGTCGGAACGCACCGCCTGGTTGCCTGGAAACGCCGTTGCGAGGCCTGAATCTCTAGGAGAATTCGGATTGGACATCGGAATTCAACTTTTATTGTCGGGTTTGAAGGGTAGGCAGGCCGAGCTGCGTGGCGGTCGCAGAGCCAACTTCTGGCTGGTAGAGAGCGGCGCGTGGCTCTACCCCCCTCCATCCGGGTCCTGACTTCCGCCGCATCATCTCCGGCTGCTCAAGATCTGGAAGGCAGTCACAGAGATCCTTGAGCTAGATCCCCGGGCTAACTGGACCTGCCGCTCCCTTCACTCTCCCAACGCGGTGTGCCCTGGCGGACGCAGCCTCCTTTCCCAGCTAATGCCGGCGTCTTGAGGGCGAGAACCTGCACGGAACCTTCCGTGTTGACACAATCGATGAGGCTGTGGTGCTTCTCGAGACGACGACTCCATTCTTTAGCGTCACCACCCGCACTGTCCGCTGCCTGCTGGAGTCTGACTGCCCTGCCCATCAACCAGCTCGCAAGGAGGTGGATTACACATTTGGATCTCCCCAACACCATTACTTAGTCGTCACTTCGGAGCTTCTCCTTCTCCGGCCATAACGCAGATGTGGCAGTGAGACTAACTCTGCACGCTTTGACACATCCAGCCCATCTTTAATTATATTCTATTTTTTGTATAAAAACTATGAATATTACTTTTATATTGTCTTTTAAGTATATAATCGATTTTTAATCCAACATTATTTTCAAATATAAAAACTTGAATCACTATTACTTTTATATATTTTTTCATAATATTATTTTAGTATTGTAAAACATTTAGTTGCTTCAAAAATCATTTTAATCCTTAATTATCATTACTTCATTATTATATTACATGTTTGATTTTGTCAACAACGTTTAACCCAATAACCCTAAAATTGTCACAAAACACTGTAACCCTTATAGAGGATCGCAAGTGAAACATTGACTAGGAAGACGCTCAAGTCTATATCCCCGCATTGTGTTGTATATATATTAATTAATTGTTTCACAGAGTGTGTGTGTAAGTTCACAGGCAAATAGGCGCTAACCGAACAAAGTAAAAAAAATTCCTTTGTTTTAATATTAGTTTCACCTTTATATTTTGTTCTCTCTCTTTTAAATCAATAAATATAATGTTTAATTCATAATTATTAGAATCAGTTTCATTAAAAAATTCTAAGCAAAGTCAACAATTGGTATCAGAGCGTGGTTATCCAACATAAAGCTCAAAAGCGAAAATATTCACTCTGAAGATTAAGCACGAAGTTTATTCTGATCGGTAAACTGAAGCACTTCTGAGAAGATATAAGGTATTTATATAGATTAAGTTGAATTATATCTATGTATTGCATGTTTAAAAGCTACCCAATATTTAAATAAATTTAAAATATATATTTGTGTTTAAAATATATTTGTTTGTTCATATTGGTTCAAAAGGCGAAAATGGCTGTATATAATTTTTTATCCCAAAAAAATGAATAATTAAAAGGAACTAATTATCAAATTTGGGCGTTGAAAATCGGCGCAGTTCTGAGAGGAAGAAAATTATTTAAATGTGTAATTTCTGATCCAGGACCTGATATGGAAGACAAAAATTCTTGGGAGATTTGGAGGGATAAAAATGATGAAGCATTTGGGATAATCATCATTACGTTGACAAATGAACAAGCTGGAATGTTCATAGGAGACACAAATGCTAAGAAAGTATGGGACTCACTGAGAAAAACATACACAGGAAATTTGAAAGATAAAATTATTGATATAGGCTCAGAATTAAAGAACATTAGAATTAAAGATAAAATGAAACTGTAGATGAATATATAACAAGGGCAAAAAATATTGCTGCTAGAAGTTCATCATTAGGGCATCAATTAACCTCAAGAGAACTTTCATTTCATATTGTCAGAGGCATAAATCCAAAGTATGAAAATATTGCTATTGTCTTACGATCTAAGAGAGAGGCAACAATTGAAGCGATTCAACAAACTCTGAGAGAATAGGAGTCAAGAAGAAATATGAGATTGAATAAATCGGTTTAAAATGGGCATGAACAAGCATACAAAATTAAAGATAGAAAAGTTAAACAATTTCAGCTAAAAAGATGTTTTGTTTGTAATAAAAAGGGACATCTAGCTAATGATTGCTGGTTTCGAGATAAACAGAAACAAGGATATCAAAAGAAATGGACTCCTGATTATAGAAATCGCAAATACAGTAGGGAACATTCAAATAACCTAGTGGATACTATGAAAAGTGGAATTAATGAGAAAGCAGTTGAAACATATGTAAAAGAATTTGAATATTCACCAGATAGTAGAAATGATAGGCAAATATGGTGTATAGATTCAGAATGCACTGCACATTTAACCCCAAACATAACTTATATGGAAAATGTGATAGATTATGAAAGTTAAATCGATCTAGCTGAGAAGGGCAAAACTACCCAGGCCATAGCCAAAAGAGATATGAGACTTACTACATGCACAAGTGAAGGTCAAGAAAATATTCGCATCAAAGATATCTTACATGTAGCAAATCTAAGAAATAATTTCTTGTCAGTATACGAATTAGTCATCAAAGGAAATTCAGTTATTTTCAATAAGGATGGAGCAAAAATTTATAATGAAGGGAATGATTTAGTTGCTGAGGCATATATTAAAGATAGAATGTTTATGATGAAAACAAAACTAAGAAATGTACAAATAGCAAAAAATGAAAATGTCATGGTTATAAATACACATTTATCAAATAAAAATAGCACCATAAGTTTATGGCATAAAAGATTAAACCATATAAATGAAGAATACACGAATAAAATTATTCAAGGACATATTGTAAGAGGATTGGATCTAAAATTCGAAAGATTACCAGAGTGCGAAGCATGCATAATGATAAACTTAGTTCAGAAGCCATATAATATTACGGAAAATTATACAGTTAAGTCCCTGCATTTGATTCATATGGATTTATGTGGACCACTGCCATGTCAATATTTAGGAGGATCTAAGTATTTTCTTTTGTTATAGTAGATGATTACAGTAGAAGAATCTTTGTATATTTCCTGAGGTCAGAAGATGAGACCTTTGAAAGATCTGAAGAATTTAAAGCAAGAGCCGGAAACGAATTAAGTCTTAGAATAAAAGATGTAAGAACCGACAAGGGAACTGAAATTTGTAACTCTTGATTTGAAGGAATTTTCAAGAGAAGTGAGATCCATCACCAACTTACCACCACATACTCACCACAAAGTAATGGAGTCGCAGAGAGAGTAAATAGGACTCTTATAGATACAGCGAGAACCTTTTTTTTTTTACTAATTGACTCAAAATTACCCATGAAGTTTTGGGCAGAGACAATTGCTACAGCTGCATACATTAAGAATTGTACTCCCCACAGGTCTATCAAGCACCATACACCTATACAGAGATGGAATGGGAGGAAACCATCAGTCAAACACATTCGAATATTTGGATGTTTGACACATTGGCTTGAGAGCAAACCAAGAAGAAACAAGTTTTCACCAAAGGGGAGAAAAGGAATATTTATTGGTTATTCCATTAAAAGAAAAGCCTACAGAATATATTATATAATGACAAAGAGAATCCATGAAGTCAGATCAGTAAAATTAAGTGAAGATAAGAGAGGAATTGATTATGCAAATGATATTCAGGAAGATACTAATTGTGATAATTTGACCAATAAAGGAAATTATGAAAAAGTTGCTATAGTTGCTGAAAAATTTCTTATCTTGAAAAAAGACAATCCTGTCACAGAGAGTAAAATAAAGTCTTAGGAGGATACTTCAGTAAAACCAGGTGGTGACTGTGAAAATGACTCAACACAAACTGAACCAAAAGAGGAAATATGCTTAAAAGGAGGAAGAAAGAAGAGAATCTTAGAAAAACGGCACAAGGCAAGACTTGAAGAACAAGAAAGAAAATTGATCAAAGAAGGAGTTCGACGCTCACAAATAATAAAAGATAGGAATGAGACAAACTTAATTATGGAAATAGATCATTATATCTCGGAGAACTTTAAAGAAGCAATGGATAGTGGAGAAAGTAATGAATGGCACAAAGCAATGGAAGAAGAGCTCAGTGAGATAGAGAAACATAAAGTATGGACACTAGTACCAAGGGAAAATGGTATGAAAGTCATTAATAGTAAATGGGTCTACAGTACGAAGAAAACTTCAAATGACGGCATATATAAAAGAAAGGCCTGAGAAAACAAAGTGTGTAAATTGGAAAAAAAGCCTGTATGGTCTACCACAATCAGGGAAATGTTGGAACAAAAAGATCAATGAAATTTTATTCCAGTTGGGAATGATTAGAACCAAATGTGATCCATGCGTCTATAAACTCCAGAAAGGAGAAAAGTATGCAATACTGGGTCTATATGTAGATGATCTCATCATTGCTGGAACCAGTAAGGAAGTTAATGACAACCTAGCCTCAGAAATAGAAAAATATGTTACTCTAACAGAAAAGAAAGATAGCGAACCATTTATTGGAATTGAAATAAAAAGGGCAGAAGAAGGATTTTATCCATCTCATACTTATTATATTGATACAATTCTTCACAGATTTGGACTGGAGGAATGTAACAGTGTGCAGACACCTGGAGATCAAAATCAAAATTTGGATGAGAACTTGGACTCTAAAACAGTAGATAAAACTGTATACCAAGAAATGATTGGATCACTTATGTACCTTTCTATGGGTATTCGACCGGACATATCCTTCAATGTCAGCAATTTATCTCAGTATAGTAATGATCCAAGAAAAATACACTTAAGTGGAGTTGAAAGGATTTATAGATACCTGAAAAGAACAAGAAATAATATTTTGACATATAAGTCAAAAGACAACAATATTACAATAAGTACTGATGCGAGCTGGTGCACAACCCGAGACGCAAAATCCTATTCAGGCTATACAGAAAAATTGGCAACAACTTAATAAACTGGAGAAGTAGAAAGCAAAATTTAGTAGCCTTGTCCGCATGTGAAGCAGAACTTATTCCAATATGTGAAGGCATTTCAGAAGTATTATGGTTAAAGGGATTACTAGAAGAACTTTGTGAAAATTTAACTTTCCCAATTACCTTGAAAAGTGACAGCCAGGCTGCAATAAACTGGATACAATCTGACAAAATTACTTCACGAACAAAGCACATAAACCGAAAGTATTTTTTTGTGAAATAAGAAATACAAAATGGAATCAAACTGGAATACACTAAAAGTGAAGACATGGAGGCGAATGTACTAACGAAGAGTCTACCTAAGGACAAACTACGGAAATGTGCAGATAGCCTTGGACTTGCTGATTAGGGCTTACACACAGGGGGGCGTTTGTTGTATATATATTAATTAATTGTTCCACAGAGTGTGTGTGTAAGTTCACAGGTAAATAGGCGCTAACCGAACAAGGAAAAAAAAGTTCCTTTGTTTTAATATGAGTTTCCCTTTTATATTTTGTTCTCTCTCTTGTAAATCAATAAATATAATGTTCAATTAATAATTTTGTAATCAGTTTCAGTACAAAATTCTAAGCAAAGTCAACACATTGCACATGGATCCAATTATTTGGTTTACATGTGTACTCCTTACAATTGCATATTCTTTAAACTCTAACCCTTTCCAACGCCCGTCAATAATCTCTTAGAATTTTGAATGTTCTTTTATATAATCTTCATTATGTTTTTTTTTTATTAAACAAAAATTGTATCTAAATTTCACGTTTATATAATTAATATTATACTTTTTATCAAACATGAGTTTTATTTTTATTAATTTAAGATATATTCAAACAAAACATCTTGTTATAACCCTTTTTAACCCTCACAGTTTAAAATAATTAAAAGAAATTTCAATTACTTACCTGTGTTAGGGAGGCTTTACCCGTTTAAACCCGGAAAACCTTTTTCACCCCCGGGGCCCATCTATGGTAATTTGAACCAACAACCCCATATCGGTGTATAATATAACAAGATTGTCGTGTTGTATAAAAACATCCCTGTAAATAATTATGCGCATGATTTTCATGTGGAATTACATCACAATATGTAATGTACAAAGATTGGAGTATAAGAAGTCCAACAACGTTTAAGAACGAGGCCTAAAGATTTAGGAAGATGCCAGGAAGTCTTTAAGAGTGTACAATGACATCCCTTCCGATCCACGCTCTTATTGCATACGCTGAAGGCCCAGTACTTCCTCATCGCAAAGTATATAAACCCCCGACAGGACCGAAATATATAGTCACTTCACCATCCGCGTAAGCCCTCGTTAGGGGTCCTCAAGGTTCCAGAATGCCGCCGTAGACCAGTGAGAAACTTCTTAAATCTCCATATATTGTTCCTAGCTCGACTCTATCTGTTCACGGAACATTTCCTAGTACAACTGTGCCTCGACCACGACTGCCTGTACTCTGTGAGAACTGTTTAAGGTCTTCAAAGGTGCAGAGAGGTACTGGAAAACTCTCCACACCCTCTGACTGTCCCTCTCGGTTACTACAGGTTTGACCCTCTCGGTTACCACATATATATACAAGGTGTTGGGTCAATAAATAATGCATAATCACCCCTATAAAAATATATAAATAATTTTTTATCATAAATAAATGTTTTATAGTTAATAGTTGTAATAGTTTTATAGTTTTATAGTTGTTATAGTTTTATGGACCAAATGTGTACAGAGGGAAGGTGGATATATTGAATGATATATAGCTAATAGTTAGGTATTCATATTTACCAAGTTTCATCTTTATGGTTTGTCAAATAAAAAAATCATTGATGATTGTGCATTACTTATTGATTCAATCTTATATATATGTCATAATTTGTACATAGTGAGATGCCAACCCAATTCAATATGTATGAAAATGTATGATTTGAGTTTCAATAAAGAACAAGGTAACATTGGAGGCAAGACGGCCTAGAGAAAGAAGGCCTAGAGAAAGAAGGCTTAGAGATAGCACAATCATTAGTAAAGTTATTACCCAGGAACTCGTAAAAGTTCGAGTTCAACAAACTGTCACTTCCTGGTCAAGCTGAAACATGTCCAAAGACAAAGGCGTAACGTAGACCAATCAGGGAGCAACTCATTAGTGGAGGACCTATAGGGAACCTCCACGTCACACAGGTCAACCAATGAGAAGGAAGAAGAGTTTTCGTGTTAAATCGAGAAACGAGAATTGTCGGTCATCGGCTGGACACCATGGAGTAGTTAGCTAGCTCCCACCGAGGTAACACCTGCTCTAGAGATCCCTCCCCGTTCATCCTTTCAGCTAGGTCAATCACCGCGATGTGAATAGATAGCCAATAGTCAATCCGCTCCACCTTCTCAAAGCCTTTCTCTCCTCCGATCAGTTGCCTTATTTCAACCCCATCAAGTATCCTGGTTTATTTCCCCTGTTGTGTACACCTTAGCACTCAGCACCACGACTGCGCCACCACCTCAACAATCATCACTTCAAAGAGTAATATTCACCGCATAATATTACAGTTTGAGTCGAGAGGATACTATGGAGAATAGCCAAGATGCGGTCAAAATTAAAGGTGGCGACGACAACCCGAGAAAACAGGAAATGGCAGGGGCGGAGGAAGCTAGCCTTCTAGCGGCTGCCATTAGTCAAATTGCGGCGGCGTTCGCCCAGGGCAGATCCGACACCCCGGGCGCGGACCTACTAGTTTTCGATGGAACGTACAGTGCGTCCCAGTTTTTCCAAGCATTCGACCGGAAAATGGAAGACGCCTCCATGGGCGACCACGAAAAAGTGCTCCGTCTACCAAACTACCTGGTGCGACAACCCCTGGAGCTTTTCAGGAAACTTCGGCTGGCCGACCGGAGCTATTTCCAGGTGAGACAAATCCTCTTGGAACTCTATCCTGAGTCCAGCGAAGCGTCCTTCGCGAAATATTTCGCCATGAATCTTACTGGACAAGCCGACCTGGAGACCTACTACCGGGAGAAAACCGCCATGGGGCTACAACTAGGACTCCCGCAGGAGGTGATCCTCGAGACGCTGACAGAAGGGTTACCATTCTCCGACCAGCGCCTAGTCCGCGTAGTGCCTCCCGAGAACCTAGGAGAGTGGTTCCGACTGGTACAGCGGATCCACGGGCCCAGTGTACCGACAACGCGACACAGAGAGGACCAACCGCCCACCATGTCGGGTCCGTACCACAACACACCCCGACGCCCAGGTGCATGGAATGCACCTCTTCCACCGTCCAACTGTAAGTTCTGCGGCGCGAGGCACTGGCACAGCGAATGCCGGCATCGACCAGTCCCGTCGACCCACGAAAAAGAAAGGACAGTGCAAACGGTCCAAAACCGATATCAAAGTGCCAGGACAGTGCAATCGGTCCCAAATCAACCAGTCCCGAGTCCCCAGCAACCATCTCAAGCCAGAGACACCCCAGCAGAACAGACTTTTCGAGACTGAGGTAGGCTCCCAACCCTTTAGCTTAACCCAACTGACTGTGAAACTTTTCCTAGCCCCTAATATACCATGCCCCTTTTTAATTGACACAGGCGCCAGCCTGAATATACTGCCATACAACCTCTACAATATGTTAAAAACTCACCTGCCTTAATTAACCCTTAAGGGACATTCACTGGATCTCCAAACCCTGGATGGTTTTGCAAAAACAATGGGTAAACTGTCTCTCCCTCTGACAATAGGCCAAATATCCCGAAGGGAGAATTTCCATGTGGTGAATGCACCGTTACCATTTGGAATTCTTAGCCTTAATAGCCTCCACAAATCCAAATTGGCAATAGATTTTAATAAATGCACTATATTCCAGCTGGGCGCCCCATTGTCTACCCCATCCTACCATTTTAACCATGTACCAAATGTATGCACCTATTGGCAATGTCAGGCGATGTTCCAAAGATCTTACCCTACAGCCAAACCTTCCGCCTATGACAACCATTGCGTGCATTCATTGATTGAACCACAAGTACCTACATGCCACAATTTATCTAAACAAGCGCCACGCAACTTTTTCACCAAGGCCAATTGCCTTTTTTACATGCCCTCAAATAACAAAGCCACCACGGCTTCAACTGGTAACCAAAATGCCCAAAACATACCCATACAACGGGACAACTCGCATACCAAGCACATAGGTGATCACAAGTCGTCACACAACTATCACATGACCAACTCACACAACGAACTCGACACTCACACTAAGACCCAACAAAATCCTTTACCACATACATGCTACAACACGACACACAATCCTCTCTATACACCCCAGTTCACAACACTTTTACAAAGATACAATCACATCTTCACACAGAAAAAATTCAACGTACCATGCTTAAGGATTCCACCCGTAAAAATACCCACGAATTCCGACAAAATAATTACCATACGGCCATATCGTGTTCCGATATGTGACCAACAAGAAATCCGTAATCAAGTCCAACAAATGCTAGAGAATGGCATTATAGAGCAATCTTTTTCACCTTTCTCGAGCCCTGTCACCCTCGTCACTAAGCGCGACAAGACCAAACGGTTTTGTATCGATTATAGAAAGGTGAACGAGCTAATTAGCTCTGATGTCCATCCCCTCCCGAGAATCGAGGATATTCTCGACCGCCTCGCACAGGCCAAGTATTTCTCCACGGCCGACATATCCTCTGCGTATTGGCAGGTCCCAATACACCCCGATTCTCGACCACTGTTAGCATTTGCCACCCTCGAAGGGTTATACCAACCCACTCGATTACCTTTCGGATTAAAAACCAGCCCTCAGATCTACGAACGAGCCATGAGTCAGGTCCTACAGAGACACGGACTTGACTGTGTGGCACATTACTTTGATGATTTCATCATTTACTCCAACACATTGGAGGAACATCAAAACCACCTGCGACAATTTTTCGCCTTTTGCGAAGCAGAGGAGTTACAACTTAACTTCGCGAAATGCGAATTTTTTAAGCAGTCCATAGATTTCCTAGGCTACACCATCACAGCTGGTACAACCACACCGCTCACACGCAACACCGACATCATTCACGCCATTAAACAACCACACAACCGGAAAACACTACAATCCTTTCTAGGCGCTGTGAACGTCTATAACAAATTCATCCCGGAATACGCTCGCTTGCGAGCACCACTCAATAACCTCCTCAAAAAGGATGTCGTGTGGATCTGGGATGAAGCTTGCCAAAAGGCGTTCATTGACCTGAAAGGGAACCTCACACAACACCCCATTTTACACCTTTACAAAGAAGGCCTGCCATGCCAAGTGTATTGTGATGCATCCACCCTCGGTATCGCAGGCATTCTCAAACAGGTTCACCCTGACGGGAACGTATATCCAGTTCAGTTTTTCACCCGAACACTGCGCCCACACGAGAAAAACTATTCCATCTCTGAACTTGAGTGCTTAGCAATCGTTGAGAGTGTGGAGAAGTTTCGCATCTATCTGATGGGCAGAAAGTTTACTATATTTTCTGACCATCACGCATTGCAGTGGCTGAAGACCATCAAAAACCCGTCGGGCAGATTGTTTCGATGGAATTTACGGCTGTCGAGTTACGAGTATGAGGTCCGCTACATAAAGGGAAAACAACAGTATGAGGCGGATCTTTTGTCCCGTAACCCGTTCTGTGGATTCTTAGACGCGTCCCTTATCAAGACACACCAACCTCCTCCATCGAGAGAGTCTAGCCTGACCATTGATCGTAATGGATTACATACAGTTTCCCGAAAAGGTGTAACCAAGATTATAATTCCAAAACCACTCATACAACAACTCTTACAAACAGTACACGCGCAATATAACCACCCCGGTATTTCACAAATGTCACGACTCATCTCCACTCAATATTACTGGCAAGGTATGTCAAAAGATATTAAACAAAAGGTTAAGACCTGCCCCACCTGCCAGTTAACAAAACGTCCATTGGGACCCACTTACGGGGAGTTAAGTCAACCTCCGGAAGCCAAAGAACCCTTTGACCTATTATCCCTAGACACCATAACAGGGTTTGCCAAATATGGCAACACCAAAATATACCTCCATGTTGTAGTCGACCATTTTTCGCGCTACGCGTGGACTTTTCCATCTAAATCCACCAGCATCACCACCTACCAACAGGTACTTAAGCGAGTATTACAGGATGGCTCTCCGAAACGCCTCCTTACGGATAGAGCCCCTGCCTTCACTTCGCCAAAATTTAGTAGTTTCCTACTTAACAGAAACATCCACCCACTACTTACAACCAGCAATAACCCACAAGCCAACGGTCTATGTGAACGCCTGAACGCCACCCTCACGGGAAAACTTAGGCTGTTACATTTAGAAAATCCTAAGATCGCATGGACCAAGTTGGTCAAAAGAGTTACAGTCATATATAACAACACACCACACTCTACCACAGGTTTTCCACCCATCTACCTAATGTTTGGCATCCTACCCCCAGAACTCTCTGACCACAGCACACCTTACCCAGATGTCGACAGAGCTAGAAAGATTGCACACACACGAACACAAAATAAACACCTTCAAGACAAAAACATTTATGATCAACGACACAAACAACCACAATTCGAAGTAGGTGATCTAGTATTAGTTATATTATATCACCACCCCAATACACATATTTCACAGGACCCCATACGATATTAGAAATTATTTCACCAAATGTGGTCCGTATAGATCGACCAAACCAACCTCTTCAAAGAGAAACTGATACGATCCACGTCAACAAGCTTAAGCTGTATACAGAAACAGTCCGTTATATATCACCGCCCGCCGTTAGAATACGTCATATAAAGCACAAGCCCGATTACACGTTCCCGTTTAAGCATTTCACACCCGAATTATTTCCAGCAGAGCCATTAAGATTCAAACCAACAAACAGCGAACCTTTCAAGCATTTAGATCCTACCATTTTTTCAACAAAACGATTTACACCATTCTTCCCCGATATTAAGAACTGCGAACCTGACAATCATTTCAATCCTACCATTCTGTCCCAAAAACGATACACGCCACTCCCCAACGATAACAAGCAGTGCGAAATTGAACGGTCAACAATGAATAAGGTTCGAGCAGATATTTCAGAGTCACCATTTATAACAATATGGGAGAACATGCGTCGATACCCTATCTTTCATCTGATTTTTATCCTTTGTCTGCTAGTCCTACCCTATAAATGTACCCCTTTCGTATTCCTTAGTTGTATGCTAATCTATACCATGCCCTCTCATAGAATTTTCGAGCTGCAAGAGGCAGTTTTTCATATAGGACAAGCATTTGTAAAACTTCTTATAATTCTAGGAAGCATTCTCACAGAAAACTTAGGCAGACTACGTGGAGATAGAAGTAACTGAAAATTAACAAATCGATGCCGAAGGAAATAACCAACTCCAGTAAAATGTACAAACCCTTAAAAAAAACATTAGGCGGCAAATCCATTAGTCGCACACAAAAACAATTAGGAGACAGGAAGTGAGGAGGGTATCTCCCGCGAGGCAATAAAAATATCACCAGCAATCTCGTGCAAATAGAGAGGGAGTCCTGTTTGTCCCCCACGTACCAGCTTCCTGGTTTCTAATTACAGTGGGGGTTCGCTCGTCTATTGAGGTCAATTGGGAACCTCTCTGGATGTCACCCCAGTTTTCATTCCCCATTCCAGCTGCATATCGACTTTTACAAAAATACAATTCAAATTGCACTCTCACAAGCGTTAAGACGTTACCGACACATCTTAATGAGTTCACATGTCTATTTTATTAAATATTATTAATTCTTATTATTCTTTACAGACCCCCAACATTACATCACACTCCACCCCACCACACACAGACGCTAATTTTAAACACACGTAGATCTCAAAGTCAATTATGAACAAAATTCATTTAGGATTTTAGATAACTAAGCTGTTCAAGCTTACGTTTTCTCCCAAAAGGATTAAACGACCTTTTAGAAGGATCGAGGATTCCCCTCGAATCCTGTATTCAGGTATTGATTTAGGTACCGACACCCAATATATAAAGTGGATATTGGGCGAGCACATCTTAAGTGCCCTAGGGGATCGCATAAAAACCCCTAGAACGCATTAAGGCTCGAGACAAATTAAAATACGACATTCGGCTTTTGAGATCTCAATCTACAACATGACACAAAGACAAATACACGAAAAGGTTATTTAGATTTCCATGTCTCCTGTATACATAATATAAATTCGCACTTGAGGACAGGATCACGTTTCCACCTAAGTGTCGCAACAGAAGAGACAAAAAATTTATAGGGCAAAATTAATCAATTGAGAAAACTAGATGATGGCATGTAGATACAAAGCGGGTTCAAGCCTCACTATACATTTTCTTGTTTATATATTAATCATTTACATTATTTTCTAAAATTAAAATCAAAACATTTAACCCAATTTATCAACTTTATCCAATTTCTTATCACTTATTTTAGCAATTATTTACCATTTTATTTACCACCTTTTTATTTTCCTTTTTTTTTATACAACCAAACGTTTTTCTTTTTCTCGCACCCTACAACAAGGCATTTTTCTTTTTTAACCACGCCTTCACTTTGCTTCCATTCAACTTTATTTTTGATTTCTCAAAAGACCTCATGAAATTTCCTCGTTTTCTTTCCCAAACTCGAGCAAAAAAAGTAATTAGGCATTCTTCTTTTTCACCAATGCAACAAAGCCTTTTTTCTTTTTTTTTTTCACGCAACAAGGCATTTTTCTTTTTTAACCACGCCTTCACTTTGATTTCAGTCAACTATTTTTATTTTTATTTTTGATTTCTAAAAATACCTCATGAAATTTCCTCGGTTTCCTTCCCAATCTCGAGCAAAAAATGTAATTAGGCAATTTTTCCTTTTTCACTATGTACCATAGTACTCAACTTATGATTCACCATTACAATTTTTGATTTCTATTAACTATAAACAAACTATATAGCATTAATACCACATTTTTTATTTCTTATATCCTTATCAATGTTGTATATAACCTCCCTATAACCAATTAATTTTCACACAAAATTATTTTCTTTGCTTTACAGAACTTATTCAGACTAAAACCCCTTCATAAATTCTTCACATGTAGGGGGCGCATCTGTCATAATTTGTACATAGTGAGATGCCAACCCAATCCAATATGTATGAAAATGTATGATTTGAGTTTCAATAAAGAACAAGGTAACATTGGAGGAAAGAAGGCCTAGAGAAAGAAGGCTTAGAGATAGCACAATCATTAGTAAAGTTATTACCCAGGAACTCGTAAAAGTTCGAGTTCAACAAACTGTCACTTCCTGGTCAAGCTGAAACATGTTCAAAGACAAAGGCGTAACGTAGACCAATCAGGGAGCAACTCATTAGTGGAGGACCTATAGGGAACCTCCACGTCACACAGGTCAACCAATGAGAAGGAAGAAGAGTTTTCGTGTTAAATCGAGAACCGAGAATTGTCGGTCATCGGCTGGACACCATGGAGTAGTTAGCTAGCTCCCACCGAGGTAACACCTGCTCTAGAGATCCCTCCCCGTTCATCCTTTCAGCTAGGTCAATCACCGCGATGTGAATAGATAGCCAATAGTCAATCCGCTCCACCTTCTCAAAGCCTTTCTCTCCTCCGATCAGTTGCCTTATTTCAACCCCATCAAGTATCCTGGTTTATTTCCCCTGTTGTGTACATCTTAGCACTCAGCACCACGACTGCGCCACCACCTCAACAATCATCACTTCAAAGAATAATATTCACCGCATAATATTACATATATATATATAACTAGCGGACGTACCCGGCTTCGCCCGAGGTTTTACCCGAGTAAAGGTTCGTCTAACGAACATTTGTTAAAACAATTCTCTATAAACTTATTAAAAAAAAAGATATATTTTGATAATTTGAAACTCGTAAATTTGAATCTCTCGATAAAGTGAACATTTTTTCCCGGTCCCTGTGTGCCGTGTCATCCTGCATTTCGTCTTTCATAATTTTCTACATTACAAAATCATCGTTTTATCTAGTGAACATATTTTCCCGGTCCCTAGAAAAATACTCGATAAGTTGAATAAAGTCATGGTCGTGAATCTCTCGATAAAGTGATTATTTTTTCCCGGTCCCTGTGTGCCGTGTCATCCTGAATTTTGTCTTTCCTAATTTTCTACATTACAAAATCATCGTTTTATCTCTCTGATTGGTCGGTGGGAACTTGGACTGTCCAACCAACTGGCCGGCGGCCGGACAGGGGGGGGGGGAGGGGCAGATCTCCGTTGCAAGATGGCGCTGCTTGCGAGTTAAAGCTACAAATCTGCAAATAACTCTAAGGATATTCAAGATATTCAAGAAATTATTTTTCGTAAACCTTTCCGGGGATACGCCTAATAATATCCCAAAATTTCACGGCGATTGGATGTATGGTTTTTGAATCATAGAGGACACACAGACACACACACACACACACACACACAGACATTCAATTTTATATATATATATATTCGGGTTGAATCCTGTCGACTCTCTCTCTCTCTCTCTCTCTCTCTCTCTCTCTCTCTGTCGGATCCTGTTGTTTTCATATCTGCAATCATAATTGATGTATCTCTTGTATTCTTTCAGATATGGAGCCTAATATGAATACAAGGATCCGAGAACGGTCAGTGACCGAGTTCCTCTTTGAATCCGGTGGCATTTCAGCCACAACAATTCACTCAAAACTTCAGCCAGAATATGGAAACGAAACCTTATAAGGAAACACTATACAGAGATGGGTTCAGCGCTTCCAGAAAGGTGATTTTGATCTTCATAACAAAGAGAGATCAGGTAAACCTTCAACCGTCAGAACAGACAAGTATTTGGCTCTTGTTAAGGAAATTGTCAAGAATAACCAGACAACGACATATCAATTGATGAAAAAACTTTCAATCTCTGAAGGAAGATTTCTCAAACTACTTTCAGATCTTGGCTATCGAAAATTTGATTAAAATGGGCGCCAAAGCTCCTAACACGAAAAATGATGCAAATTCGGAAATAATTTTGTTTAGACCTCATCGAATCTTAACCAGGACCAGCTTCTGAGGCCTTTAAAGGAGACATAACGTGTGATGATACTTGGGTTTATCATTATGACCCTTCTTCAAAGCGTCAATCAATGCATTGTACCCATTAAATGTCTGCAGTCTAAAAACCAAGGCTTACCCTTTCCAAAGACAAAATCACGATCACGGTCTTTTGGGACCAAGATGGGCTCATATTCATGGACATGTTTTGAAAAAATACTCTCATCAACATGGAAATATATTGTAAAACGAAAATTTAAAACTATTCCGCTTGTGTTTCTTTTCAACGAAAAATCAAATTTTATTTCAAGGAGAAATAACGATTATTTCTAACCTTTGGGATGAGGAATGAAAGATTGAATTGTGAGGTTAGAAATAATCGTTATTTCTCCTTGAAATAAATTTTGATTTTTCGTTGAAAAGAAACACATGCGGAATAGTTTTAAAATTTCGTTTTACAATCACAAGCCGCATTATATTATATTGTATGGAAATATATTTTAAATAATTATAAAAGATATAAAAAGCTATTTAAACAAAACGGCCGGGCCTAAAAGACTGTAAAACAAATTTCATCAGGACAATGCAAGACCTCACACCGCGCAACAGACATTGGCTCAAATTTGCAGATATGGGTGTACTTTGATACCTCGCGCAGCTTACTGTCCTGATCTGCTCCTTTCGACTACTATCTATTTGGTAATTTGAAAAACTCTACGCGGTAGAACATTTGAAAATGATGAAATGTTACTCCATGAGGTTAGAGGGTGGTTTCAGAAATCAAGATATAGAATTTTACCAGTTTTCTTTTGTGACTTGGAAAGAACGCTGGACCAAATGTTAACAGAGGGAAGGTGGATATATTGAATGATGCTGATATATAGCTATTTAGTTAGGTATTCATATATACAAAGTTTCATCTTTATGGTTTGTCAAATAAAAAAATAATTGATGATTGTGCATTACTTATTGACTCAATCTTATATATATACTAGCGAACCCGGCCACGCGTTGCTGTGGCTAAGTTGTAATATGTTAAATTAATATTATACTAAACTATTCAGTACAGTAAAGTTAATATTCACTTATAAAGATAAAAATGTTTTAGCCGATCTAAAGCCCTACGGGATTGAGAATGGAACGTTACGTTAAAATTTGAAAGTGATTTTTATATATATAGATAATATAGCCCTTTATAATCACTGCATTAATAAATGTCAGTGAACTTGTTTATATGCATTGCTTTTTTGTTTTTGAGATATTCTAATAGAACGTTCTCACAATTTTTGTAAAATATTTATATATGCACAAACACTGAATTTAAAAATATGTCTTAAAATTTGCTATAATTATTGTTATAAATATTATTTTAAAATAATTCGCCAGAAATCGTCCCGGTAGTATACTAAACAACTTCCCAAAGTTTCATGGCAAACATCTAAAATAAAATAATACTTTTAATACTTTGCTACAATATTAAAAAGAGGGGTGCTTAGGTGTTTAAAATGTAAAATGTGCTCTAAATAGTATTACATAGAGCCTTCATAACAAACATATTTAAAATAAACCAATTAAAATATAATAATGCTGTAAAAAAAGACTTTGCTACAATAATATAAAAGAAATGAAAATAAAAAAAAGACACCCACGCTGAGCCTCGAACCTAGGTTTGTTATAAATATTATTTAAAAATTGTTTATGTTAATTATTATTTTAAAAAGCCTACATTTTAAATAAAATAATATTTTTAATAATTTGCTACAATAATATAAAAGAAATGAAAAAAAAAACACCCACACTGAGCCTCGAACCTAGGTTGTGGGGGTACGAAGCTGTGTACCTAACCTATAGGTTAAGCTTGACGTTACGAATACGCTCATGCGAGGCTATTTCAGGCCATACGCCTGCCGCGAGGGGGCGCTGATTGCGAGTGAATTTACGTTTTATTGTAAATAAAAATGCAACGAAAGGTTATTTCTAAAGAGTAATTAGCCAGACACCATCCCGGTAGTATACTAAACAACTTCCCAAAGTTTCATCACGATCGGTTGAGCGATGTTGAAGATTATCACTTACGGACGGACCAACAAACATTCATTTTTATATATATATAGATATAATATTCGGGTTGAATCCTGTCGACTCTCTCTCTCTCTGTCGGATCCTGTTGTTTACCTGTGTAAGAGCCTGTTGATTCCTGTCGACTTACTGTGGGATTGGTGAATTGTGGTGAATCCTATGTCGGATTATGTTGAATTGGTGATTGATGGCGCAGTCTTGGTCGATTGATGGGTTTCCACAGGGGAAATAACGAGCACGCCTGGATGGGATAGAACATGAAATTTGCGAAAGGGAGAGAGTTATGAGACTGGAGGAGGTACCTTGCCTTTCACATGATCGAGAGGACTTTATCTTGGTTGGAGCCTAAGTTGAGCACACCTTGCTTCAAGCCCGGTCACCTACCTTCTCCTTAACCTCTTGTCCGAGATAATCGTCATTAACTATCTCGGCTTCTCATTGGTGGAGATCATTCTACGTGCCTACTTCTGATTCGCTATTAGTTGGTCATGCTTAACTGTGATTGGCTTAGTACCTCCATTGTCGCCATGATTGCAATCTTCCAGGAAGAAGAAGGTCTTTGAACTTTAGTTTTATGGGTCCTGGGCAGTGACCTTTACTTCCTGGATGATGCAATCCTGTTAATTGCTGTTCCCTCTTTCGCGAAGCCTAATTTTCATTTAAATCTTTTGACGATACATTGCATAGGTTGTGGTGGGGTTACATATTGCTATATACAAATTATCACATATATAGTATATTTTGAACTAATATAATAAAACTGTGTTAGTATAGTTCACATATCTTCTAATTAGTTAGAGCCAATAATTTATAAGATCATAGCCTCCTATTAAAATGTACACTGCTCCTATTTGCTACCACCCCCCATATTTTGTATGATATGCTATATCAATATAGCCTGTATCATCCTCATTTGTATTTAAACTTAAAGTGATTACGTCAAAACAAAAACAGCAAAAGAGTGGTCTGGGAACGAGGTAAAGTCAAAGGACATGACACGTCCAGGATGGGGCCTTCTTCCGTGGCTTTTTATAGGCGACCCCTCCAGGGGTCAATAGAACAGTGTCTGCGCGGAGAGTGTGATACAGTATATCCATCTACGCAGGCCGCTTCTGGCTCTCTCTCCCTTTCTCGGTGTTAGGCATCCAGGTTTTTGTCATGGCCTCCTCCTCTGTCCCGTTGGCTGTCTCCGACCTCCTCGGTGCAAACATCTAGCCATCTTCTGCCTTTTGCTGTCCATGTGTCGGAATAACCTTAACACTTCGCCTCACCACTTACGACTGCCAGTTTATTCACACGTCGGTTATACACGGGGTTACAACATATATATGTCATAATTTGTATATACCAAGATGTAATCCCACCACAATATATGCAATGTATCGTCCAAAAGGTTTTAATAAAAGTTAGGCCTCGCGAAAAAGAGAACAGCAATTACCAGGATTACATCATCCAGGAAGTAAAGGTCACTGAGATAAGAGGATGCCAGCGGGCGACGCGGGCCTGGGACGCTGGGAATTCTGCGAGAAGCGGCGGCTGGCCAGCCGGCCTGCGCGCGCACCGGGGGCTGCGCGCGCACTTTTCGAACACCGCCTGATGTCGCCGGCTGTTTACCGCGCGTCGCTACAACCTGCGGCGGTTCCTTCCATTATATAATACTCTAGGCGCTGGTGGAGTAAAAACTGTACTCCACCTGCCTCTTATAATTGTATGTAATTTTTGGACACTTATTAAAATATAAATTATTAATTTATAGTTCTCACTGCAGCTCGAACCTTTACCCTAACGCGGTAGAACATGGCGCAGTCGACATTTGGTTAATTATAGCCGTTTTTTAAGTGACACCGCCGTGACCAGTGCCCAGCAAAAGACATAGAGTGTAACAAATGCGGCATCACCGGGCATTACGGAAGGGTTTGCCGACAACTGAAACGGAAACCCACAACCAAACCTAATATCCCGCCACCCGCAACCAGAAACAATCAGTCCCAACCAGGACCCTCAAACACAGTTGTTGCAGCTGGAGTACGCAACGAACTCACAACCATTACGACCGATATCAACCATAAGTTACACCAAATCCGTTGGCTGGCGGACCCGGGGTCAGATCTGGATCTAATCCCAGAATCAGAATTCCTGTTACTGGATGAGCAGACCCGATCAGCACTCAACCCGAAGAACGTCCCTTGCGTAGGAGCCAACGGCATCAGCTTAAGTCCTTGTGGATCGTTCGTCGCGGCACTGCATCTCAACGGGAAAACATACAGTACTACCGTTGGAGTCTGCAAGCACCTGAACGCCCCTCTCTTGAGCAAGTGCGGATGCAAAGCCTTAGGACTTCTGCCGGATAACTGGCCCCATTCAATGATCGTCAATGCCATAACCAACGGACAAGTTCTAACGTTCCCGCCTGACGAGATAGAAAACCCAAGGCTCCTCCGGCTAAAGGAAAAGCTGACTCCGTACCTCATTACGGCAGTTTGGCGTCCGGGAAAGAAACATACCGTTGTCGACGTGCTCTCTCGCCACCCATCCCCAGTTCCCGACGTTTACGATACCGATGATCATCCTGATTCTGATCCCGCACCTCTCATTGCCGCTGCAATAGTAGACCCGGTCGACGGATCCAGGGTAATGGAGGATTCGTTAATACGACAAATCAGAGCAGCCGCAGAGCATGATGGAGAGTACAAACGTATACGCAATATCATCCCTCAAAAGATTCAACGTAAAGAAGACCTCGACGAAGATCTTCGCCCCTACTGGAGAGTATTGCACCAACTAAGCGTACGCGAAGAACTCGTTTTCTTAGGCTCTCGCCTACTCATCCCAACACCTTTACGCTCAGAAGTGCTAAAAATACTCCATGCTTCGCATCAAGGCCAAGACAGGACTCTTCGACGCGCTGGCCAATCTGTCTTTTGGCCGAGCATCACTAATGACATCCGGAACGTAGTAAAAACGTGTGCCGAGTGTTCAGCCTATCTACCCTCGCAACAGAAAGAACCACTCTATTCCGACCCGCCGCCTAGCTACCCATTTCAACATGTTTCCTGCGACCTTTTTTCGCACGCTGGATACCAATATCTCGTTATGGTCGACCGCTTTTCAGGTTGGATCAACGTGACGCAATGTGGCAGAGCACCCACGTCCACCACGGTCATCCGTCACCTTCAAAAGTGGATGGCAGATTACGGCATCCCAGAGATACTCACATCCGACAATGGTCCCCAATTCTCCTCTCAAGAGTTTCGGAGTTGGACAAAGCGTTGGAACATCGAGCACTCCACCTCATCTCCACACTTTCCTCAATCAAATGGACTTGCCGAAGCGGCCGTAAAAGCGATAAAGTACCTAATCAGCAAGACCACCACCAATGGGAATCTCAAGTCCGACACATTTTTAGAAAGTTTGATGGAGTTCCGAAACACGCCCAAAGCAGAGGGACGAAGTCCAGCGCAGATTGTGTTTGGTGCTCCGACACGTACCAAGCTACCGCTTCACCGTAGTCAGTTTGCCAAGGAATGGAGAACAAGGATTTCAGAATGCGATCAACGAGCCCAGAACTTAAGGCAGAAAGCCCTCAAGCGATACAATCGCAACGCCAAGCCACTCTCACAATTGGAAGTGGGAGCAATAGTCCTTGTCCAGGATCACCGCACAAAACATTGGACCCTCCTTGCTGAGGTTCTCGAACAACTTCCACGCGGTCGCAGCTACCTCATCCGGACCGACGCCGGACGCCTTCTTCGCCGTAATCGCAGATTCTTACGACCTTTCGTGCCTCCACCGTACACCACCCCACCCAACTCAGCTCAACATCAGCAGACCTTATCCCCTCGAACCCGAGAACCGAACCCGCGTTATAGCAACTACGTTGGATCGGTCCCAAATCCCAATCTCCAGGGGGGGCATGAGATAAGAGGATGCCAGCGGGCGACGCGGGCCTGGGACGCTGGGAATTCTGCGAAAAGCGGCGGCTGGCCAGCCGGCCTGCGCGCGCACCGGGGGCTGGGCGCGCACTTTTCGAACACCGCCTGATGTCGCCGGCTGTTTACCGCGCGTCGCTACAACCTGCGGCGGTTCCTTCCATTATATAATACTCTAGGCGCTGGTGGAGTAAAAACTGTACTCCACCTGCCTCTTATAATTGTATGTAATTTTTGGACACTTATTAAAATATAAATTATTAATTTATAGTTCTCACTGCAGCTCGAACCTTTACCCTAACGCGGTAGAACAGTCACTACCCAGGAACCATAAAACTAAGTTCAAAGATAATCTTCTTCCTGGAGGATGGCAATCATGAAAAGACAATGGAGGTACCAATATCCAATCAGAGTTCAGCATGAACAACTAACAACCAACCAAAAGTAACCACGTAGACGATCTCAACCAATGAGAGGCATAGAGAGTTAACGAGGAAAATCTCGGACTCAAAGTTAGTCAGTAAGGAAGGCGACCGTACTAGAAGCAAGAGGTGCCCAACTCCTTCTCACCAAGGTAACATCTTTTTCCGATAATGTGATAGGAAAGTACCCCATTAGTCTCAAAACCTTCTCTCCCTTATTAGCGAAGTCTTAAATTCAACCCCATCCTGGTTTCCCTCTCGTTATTTCCCCTGTGAAACCCTACTATTCAACTACGACTGCGCCAGATATCATCAACCACCACTAGTCACCAATCCTACGGTAAGTCAACAGGATCTTACATAGAAACAACAATCAAAAAGGACAAAATATTATATATATACTAGCCGAATGACCCGGGCAACGCCCGTGTTTTACCCCCGATTGAATGTTTTTATTCAAATACTATTTAGGAAATGATCATCGATAATGATATATGATTCATAGGCATCTTCCAAAATACATTTTCAGTATCTTGCTGCGAGAAGACCTTGATAATCAAATTTATCAATAATTTATTGAACGATAACTTCTACCATGTGTTTATATTAAACGTTTAGAGAAAAATAATCAAATACTATTTGTTACAATTATAAATTGGCGCCTTAAATAAATGCATATATTAGTTAATAACTAAATGGAATCCTCTCTTTCTTTTTCCCAGTAAGAGACGCCTACGGGAGCCAACAGAATTTCAGAAGTGGGATAACCCTGAAGAAAGAAGAATTGCTGGAGTGATTAATCAACAACAAAGGATGCGCGACGCCATGTTGGATTAACCTAAAGAAGAAGACACCCTCCGACGCAACCCACGACGTTCCTGCAACGCAAAGTTCAATCGAGGACGATTGGAATCCAGGAATGGCCGAATGTAGGCGCCATCCCGACCTTTACCGACACCTGAATGGCGCTCTCCTATTGGCTCGCTACGATCACGCCACCACTACGCGAGACACTTTGTTTTTGACTTTGCCCCCCCCCCCCCCACTCGCTTTTTGGTTTTTGGAGTTTGGAGTGTTGGAGCGGGTCGCTCCTTAAATAAATGCATATATTAGTTAATAACTAAATGGAATCCTATCTTTCTTCTTCCCAGTAAGAGACGCCTACGGAAGCCAACAGTACATAGACAGATAAAGCACATAGGCTATAATTCGGTACATAGACCATAAATCTGTGCATAGACAGGAAAAGCACATATATTTATTAATATAAATGAGTTTTAAAAATTGTAAAAAAAAAAATGCATCGGCCGGGAATCGAACCCGGGGCGCCCGCGTGGCAGGCGAGCATTCTACCACTGAACCAAAAGCAAACGGTGACAGAATTAAGAACGCATGACGCTGATATCTGTATATAGAATAGTTTCATCACACACATATATTTTGAAAATAGAGCAATCCATTAATAGGTCTTCAATTAAAAAGGCATATATTGGATCAAAATATAATTTATTTGCCAATATTTCAGTTGGCTGAAATCCAACCCTTTTCCAGATATTACAACATATTTAATACGTGCTGTAATACTTTGAAAAAGGTTGGCGTTCAGCCAACTGAAATATTTGTGAATAATGGTGAATATATTCTGATTCAATATATGTTTTTTTTTTAATTTAAGAAATGAAATCGATTACAGAGTAGGTCCTAACCAGAAGATACTTTAAAGGTTTATATAGGACACGAAATTTGACTCTATTGTTAAGATTGAAACTAATGCATACTGAAACTTTTCATTCCCTCTCTCTCTTCTCAGCCTTCCAATAACAAAGATTTATTAGAATTTACAATCTAATATATATGGAATCTATGAATTATTGTCAAAGTAGCAAATATATCTGGCACCACTTCATGACTTTGTTCTCAGCTTGTATTATAAGCAAAACAATGTTGAAAAAAAGAAGGAAAATGTTCAAAATAATAAATCAATGATCTTAAAATATTTTTTGACTGGCAACACTGTAATATAAAAAGAAGAGAGAACGAGTGATATTTATGTTTATATAATTAGTAAGTGTAATTGTTAAATTATTTTTTCTCTCTCTCTCTTTGAAAATAATAAATATAAAATACTTTCTTAAAAGGTAAAATTGTCTAATTCTTCAAAACCATTTCAGCTGTAAGTAAACTTATTGTTTATTGTTTCATCGTCTAAACTATAAAAGATTCCCAACATTATTGTCAAAATAGCAAATATCCCTTGGTACCACCTCATGACTTTGTTCTCAGCTTGTATTATAAGCAAAACAAAAATAAATCCAAATACGAATGGCACCAAACGTACTTGTCAACACTTGGATTACTTGAATAAAATATTTCTTTTTCAGTGTATTGAAACAAAGTGATAAAAATCAAACTCTCGGATTATTATTAAATTATTTATTACATCAATAACTTTACAAAATTAGCATATTAAAAATAAAAGATTTGTTGAAATAAGGTATAGAGATAATTTGCCAAATAAAAAATATATTTACAATGAAATAACATATAATATTTGGTAAAGTTCCTTTTTAAAATATTTGTATATATTTATATAGGTAATCTGTTCACAACTTTAAGTACATTTAGAATTTTAAATCAAATAGCTAAATTTAAATAAAATTGTTTCCATTAAATACGAATAGGTAAGTGTTTTTGATAAACCTATATTAGATTTAATTTGTTCACGCTTTGGGCTATATAATATAAGCTAGAAATTATATTAAAACACGTCAATAGTCAAAATTATTTTACATATTTTCTATATGGGATTTACACATATTTTTCTATATTTCTACTCATATTGTTAAAAGTATTTACGTTATAAATATTTTCGTTTAAATGAAGTTACAATAAGATTTTTATTATTGAAAATTCACAAACCTTCACCTTTTCAAATAATAAATATTGTATTTAAAAGTTATTTTTTTATTTATAGATAATATTTAAATTGCAACTTTAAAAATGGTTTTGAAATGATTGAAAAAATTTAATTACGATATGTATTTCTATAGGAATTTCACTTTAAAAAATTAATTCAGCATTTCTTCAGTAAATGTGCAAATATAACTTAATTTATGGTATTGTTTGAATTAAATCCTTTGAGTTATTGAGATTAAAATGTATTAAAAGGAATATGTACGTTTGGTTTAAATATACCAGGATGTGGTTTTAAGAAGGAGCGGTTAGTATTAACAAGTGAAATAGAATGAAAACGAGAATCATTAAAATTCAAACCATATAAATATTGATAGCATTAATTTATAATATTTAAAACTATAAAATTTAATAGATGATATATAAGACTATACTTTCTTAATGTAACTTTAAATAATCAGGCATACATCTTTATCTAATATTTTATTGCTCTTTATGGATGTTGCCATTTATAGAAATGTAGAGGTTTATTTTGGTGTATTTTATATTGAATTAAACAATAATGATCTCTGTTAGAAACAGTCGGCTAACCTTGACATTGATTAAAATATCAGAAATCTATTCTAGTAATAAGGTATACATTATTTTTAATTAAATGAGCGCTTTAAATACATTTTAGGAATCTTTAACGAGATTTTAAATACCCTAAAATATAAGCCAAAATTGAATTTCCTATTTGCAATTTATTATATAAAACTTTATATTTTAAAATAGATGTTTCAATAATCAAAATATGAAATATTCAAACATAATTTATTATATATTTGAACATCATATATTTTAAATTTAAAATAAATAAAGTTGCAATTGAAATATTGGCAGACATTTTATATAGATTTATAAATATTGAACTAATTATGACTAAATAAATATGTAAAAATCCTATTTTAATTTGTTTCCTATTTGTACATATCAAAATATAGTAATCAGAAATATTTTCCATGTATTCATATCAATATTTATTTACATATATAGTTGTATAAAAATAAATATAAGATGGGCAAGGTAAACATTCAGAATTTATATTCCATAAATATTAAATTCAATCAAAATAATATATTTGGAGGGGATATATCGTTTTTTAGTTGTATTTTTATTGTGTATACAATTTTATATATTTATAAGTATATATTGGTTTACATAAAATTTGGGTGGATATGTGTTTATTATAAGAAATATATATATTGTGGGTATACTATTTGGTATTTGTCACAAATATAATATTTAATACTTGGCTGTTTAAAAATTTTAAAATGGGCAAATATAATACTATTATACCTTTCCTTTTTGATCATATGTTTATATTCTTTCATTATTAAAATATTTTTTTAAATATCCAAATTTAACTAAAATGTTTTTAATAAACGTCTTCACAAATATAAGTACATATGTGTAAAAAAAACTATAAAAATAATAATTGATAATGTTATAATATATTTTTTGAAAATATATAATGATAAATGTTAAAATGTAAATTTTATATAAAAAGAATATTTGGCGATTTTATTGAAAAAACCTAAAATATATCTAAATAAAATATATTTGGAATATAGTACATATTCCTCCTATATTTCAAATGTTAAAATAAAATTCTTACAGACGATATTTTGAAGCTTTTAATTGAAAATTATATGCTTTTTATTTAAAAGTATTTATATAAATAAAATTTTGTTTCGAAATGTAAATATAATTTAATAATAAATTGGCCCCATTAATATATATTTAAGAAAATATACGTAATTATATAAAATATAATTAATGCGATAAATAATATTTTATATTATAATTAGATTAATTGTTTTTCCTCATTTATATACGAGAAAATAGTTATAATCAAGAATAATATAAAATATTTTAATAAATTAAATGAAAATTAATATAAATTTTCACTGAATCTACAAGATAAAAATATTGAAAGTGCATGGTTAATCAGTAATGAACCCTCTCAGCGGTTTCAACAGTTTTTTCTACCAGAACCTTCTGGAAAACGCTGAGGAAAGAGGTTTAATACGGATGAGCCATCTCCTCCCAATATTTTATTATAAAGTTCGTAGTAGTGAATGATTTTGAATTAAAAAATCATAGAGTAAATTCAATTTTTTGTTTAGGATGGCTTACAATCAATGGCCTTATATATATAGTTTACCTAGAGTGTTAAAATAAAATAATGAATGTTTATATAAATTCAAAAGGTAGCAATGCATTTTTCGGAATGAAAAAATCTTAATCGAATAAAGAAAAATTTATTAAAGTGATGTTACCATTTATATATATCCTAAAAAAGTATTTTAAACATTACAATACATTTGTATTTAGTCTTTACAAATTATTCAACATATGTATAATACAAAATAATAATGTAAATGTCATTATAAAGTGTTATATGATTTGAATTTTTAAATGTATAATCTAAAATATTAATTTTAGCAACTTTTATATTTAAGTTTTCAATTTTCTCCAATCATCACATTCAGTTGTAAATTTATATGGACATATTTTTTAAATATATTTTATTGTAAATATAATTGTTTCACTTTTTATAAATATAAAAAAAACTATATTTTAAAAAGAGTGCTACAACCGAAAATAATAATATTATATATATAGTCAATTTTAAAAAGAGTTAAATATATACTGGTTAAAATTTTAAAATCTAAAGAATATATAACCTATCTAAAAAAAATTCTTGGCTAATTTAAAATATCTGGTGAAAATTATTCTTTCTTTAAGTGACTTTTACCTATTCTAACCATTCATTTTCTTACATCAATTTCTCTAAACAAATCTACTTTACACTCTTAATAAAAGAAATTCAATTTTATAGAAAAATATAATTCATTTTATGAAATTCAGAGCTAATTTATCTTTCAAATGCTGTCAATCAATATAGGAAACAGAATATTTTGAAACTAGCGTTTTAAAACAATATTGTAAAATGAAAGACCTGATCAAAGATGGTTATAGAGAAGAAATAAATACATAATTAATTTATTTGTAGAAACTATAACGAAATATAAATGTAAATGCTATATTGTGGTGTGTGTATGTACTATTCATTTTTATTCAAGTGGTTCCTAAATCAAATACCTGTTTAAATACTAAATAATTATTTTATCCAGAAAATCTATTTTATTATTATATTATAAAAACCAGTTAATTTATAAACATTATTAATTGAACGAGTTACAAAATTAAAAATAGGTTTTTCGTTTTAAAGATAACATTTTACCAATTTAAAAAATATATTTTACATTTTAATAGCAAACTTTTGTATTTTTATAACAACTTTTACACACTTTAATAACAACATTTCAATCAATTTATTCCATTTTACTTAATATTTTAACTATTATATTATGAATATATTTTAGTTTTTTTTAAATATTACTTGAACTTTATTCGAAATAGGGCTATTTTAGACATTTTATATTAATATCAAATAAACAATATGAATAAATAGTTCGTTTGAAAATATTTTTTATAGTCTCAAAGTAAGCATAACATAAATTAGCTTTTCTTTCGAATGCTTCGAATAATACAAGAGAATAGGGATTATTATTATCATTCATAACTAATAAAAAAATATATATAATCAATTTTGAATGATATTATATTAATTATATAGAACATTAGCTCGTCACACTTGCGCTAGAGAAATATCTAAACCTAAATGCTAGCACTTGTGTGGTGTTTCATTCAACATGAAAAACAGATAACTGAAACAATAGTTATGAAAAAAGCTTAAATATAAGCTGGGAAACAATTTGTAGCTGGAAAATAATAAATTTCAACGCCATTTTAACTATGATTCAATTTAATTGATAAAATTCCCAATTGTACTATTTCTTTTGCTTTATTAATACGGGTATAAAAATGTTTAAAATAGACTAATTTCAAATAATATAAAAATATTTTTCTATTGAGTCTGAAAATATTTATAATTGCTCTCTTTCTAAAATATTAAATAAAATTTTAAAACGAAAATATTGTTATTAAAATGCAAAAGTTGTAAATAAAGTATAAAATATTGTTATTAAAGTGTAAAATGTTGTTTGAAAAGTACAAACCCAAATTTATAGGAAAGTTATTTATTGTATCAAATAATGTTTTATTTACCAATATTTTTATTGTTCATATTCCAACCTTTTATTATCTTTTGATAAAGGTTGATATATTCCCAATACACAAATATCGGTAAATTTATTTATCAGAAGATAGAATCCTCTGAAATATAAATTGCCACAAAACACTGCCTCAGAGGATACGTTTATTGTTTCATTTAAATGATCTATAGAAAATTATCCTTGGAGGCAGTGTTTTGTTGCAAATTAATTTATCTTTGATATATGACATACACCTTTTTAATAAAAATATATATTTATGAATTGCGCGATTTTTAAAACACATATATATTAGATAATAAAAAGGAATATTTTGGATTGAATAAAAGATATATTTGCCAATATAATACCTTTTTATTATTTAATGATTCAAGTATTGATCGCTCTATTTTCAGAAACAGATATACATTTCAAATTAAAACTTGCTTCCATTCTTTATTTAAAATTAAAATAGTTATTTTATATCTTATCAAGGTCTATGGACATACATAACTATGTTTAGATTAAAAAAAAAAAAGAAAATTTATAGAAAATATTTAGTAAAATCTATACTGGCCTGATAAATAATAATATATTTTATTTTCTCTATTCAATATATCTGTCTTTTTTGATCTGTTTCAGAGTCAGGTCACAATATATTTATTATAATTAAAATACAAATTGTATATATTTTAATATTTCTAGTAAATATTACGAGTTATTAATAGTTATTAAAAATTCACACACAATGATAATTTTAAATGGCAATTGAATGATAATATTATTTCTAGTTTTCTATAATATATATAAAGAACAAAACAGGGCTATTCAACAGTACCTTAATAGTGTTAGGTTTTATTTGAGCAGCGTATAAGTGTTGACACGTACTACTGTATATAGTTAGTTTGTAGTTTCGATCATAGTGTTCTATTTACATCAACGCTTCTGTGTACACTGATATAAAATTGAGAAAAACATATTTTATTGTTATTTGACCATTCACAGATTATTTATAATAGAGATATTTTAAAATTCAATCAAAGGTAAACATAATTATCGAAAATAGGAATAATATAAATCAAAAGAATTTTTAAAAAAGAGGAATATTCATGAAAATATATAAAATATAAAAGATAAACAAAATATCTCAGCATATGAGTATACAACCAAAAAAAATTCCAAAAGAACACAAGTAAGTAAGTACATGGAGTTATTGAGAAGGCTATACAACCAAAGGCCATCATACGGGGACATCGTTGTTTCAGCGAGGGCAAGTATGTACACACAAAGCTAAGAAGTCAACCGAGAAAGGCAGTAGTCCCAGTCTAACTGAAAGTACGACATCACTGGAGTACACATTTGCTCTCAAGGGTAGCTTTAATTCCGCTCACATGGCTTTCAATGGCGTTCTTCAGTCCTGCACATCATATACACATCACATACATGAAATCAACCAGTATCTCTTCGGTTGATGAGCGAACCATATATCTTTCATTGTTTGAAGTAATCCAAGCTATCTAGCAATAGCACTTTTCAAGCTATGCAGATATAACACTAACAAGATAGATATTTAGAAGACATTGTAAAAGTGGCAGCCTATTTGCATATCGTTCAATATAACATCTAATAATATCTTTAATGTATATCTTTTATATCGAAGTAATCCAAGCCATTTAGCAATAGTAGTAAAAGGAAAAATTTTCAAAGATATAAGGGAAGGTAGAATAGGAAGAAAATGAAGCAATAGGGACACATTCGAAAATTTAATCGTTTTCAAAAATTTGCTTAACAGAGAGCGAAAATTAATCATATAAAATATATCATTAATTAAAACTGTGTGATAGAATCTTAAAAACGTTAAAGATGTCCCTCAGTTGCCAAGTAATTTTATGGTATAAAACACATGCCTATAACAATACTGAATGATGGAATTGAGGCCTGGAAAATGGATTTACGTTTTATTTTTATTTATTATTTTATGCATTGAAAAATAAGTGCTACTTTACCTTACACTTATGGAAAAAACTTAAGAAAGTTGTACTTTTTAGCATGTATATGGGATTCAGATAATAACTCTGAAAGATATCCTCATGGACAAACCTTAAGGAAGTTGTACCTTTCAGCATGTATATTAGGATTCAGACAAAAACTCTGAAAGATATTACAGTAACCATTATTGGAGACAAACGAGATAACCAAGTGTATATACACTCATGGACTATACTTAAGGAAGTTGTACCTTTTAGCATGTATATCGTGATTCAGACAATAACTCTGAAAAATATTACAGTGACCTTTATTGAAGACACACGAGATAACCAAATGTAAACAAAATTGCCTATGTCTCCTTAAAGAAAGGTAAAAAACAGATGATTGGTGACATTGGATAAGAATCTTAAGTTTCGTACAAGAGTGTAAGTTTCCACACACAAATACATATATTCTTAATATATAATTTAATTCAAATAAAAAGGCATATAATGGATAAAAATATAATTCATTCTACCAATATTTCAGTTGGCTGAACGCCAACCTTTTTCAAAATATCATAACATATTAATGTGTGTCAACAACAACAAAAATATTTGATATTTTGATCTAATATACTCGTATGTCTTTTTAATTGAAGATTTATTTATGAATTGCTCTATTTACAGAAAAAATAATTTAACATAAAATAATTTGTGCCTTTTCATATTTGGCCTCTTATGGTCGATCTTGTGTTAAGTATAGAACATTTTAGTCACATTACCAAACCACTCTTCATCAAATATATATAATATAAATACACTATAAGGTTAAATATTATAATAAAACAAATAAAAGCAAAAAAAACAACAACAAAGGAAGAACAGAAAAATAAGACATGTTTAGCATCAATATCTTGTTACCTTATTTATTCACAAAGAGTTTTGAAATTCTTTTCCAAAACGATTTGTTGCGCCGCTCTAAAATAAAAAAATAAAAAGTTATCAAACAAACAGAAATATAAATCAAAGCATAAAATAAAAGTAATAACAAAAAAAAATAAAGTAAAATAATATATAAATAAGGTAAAAATAAATAAATTGAAAATAAAATATTTAATAAGCATTCTCCGCGTTTTTATATATAATTATATTAATAATTATGGTGAATTATATGAAGAAAAATATAGTATAAAGGTAAAATTGTACTTGGATCTGGTTGATAAATTAAAAAGAAAAATCTGATTGTGGCTTGCGCCATCTGTCGGAATTAATTTTAATTAATCGTTGCATTATAATTATTCCATAGAAAAAATATAATATTATTTTTAAAATTCTAATTAACCATTTTTTTTTAATAAAAAGAGCAACAATAAGTTAATATATTCCGATAGATGGCGCAAGCCAGAATGAATTTCAGTTACACTATGAAGAAATATATATATTTTTAATGCGATTGAGTTCAAAATAAAATCCAATCACTGATTTTTTTGTGTAGGGTGTTTGCCTCACCTTCATTGCCAGCAATTTAGCCTGTTGGTATTGCTGAAAAATGTCAACAAATTGTTTAATAGACCGTTTGAAGTTGTTCTTATGGGAAACCATGTGTGTTAGCAGTATATCTAACTGTCCAATGATATTAAGAGTTGTTTATTCCATAAAATCCTTAAGATAAGCTTCTCCAATGGTATTAAGAAAATTGCGCTATCATTACGATATATATAGATCAAATTGCTTCAGCAAACTCAATCGACAAAAGACAAAAATAGAACTTTTCTTTCAACAAAAGACAAGAATAGGACTTTTCTTTCAGCAAAAGGCAAAAATAGGACTTTTCCTTTTCGCAAAAATAGAACTTTTCTATCAGCAAAAGACAAAAATAGAACTTTCCATTCCGCAAAAGACCAAAATAAGACTTTTCTTTCAGAAAAAGACAAAAATTGGGCTTTTCTTTCAGCAAAAGACAAAAATAGGACTTTCCGCAAAAGGCCAAAATAAGTTTTTCTCTCAGGACAAATATGATGAAAATATTTCTTCAGCACATTCCAAACTTTCCATGTCCTTCTGATTACAGTAAAATCATTTACTTAACGCCACCTGTGGGTTCTGCACAAGGTTGAAATACAAAATGGTTCCGATGCATTTTTAAACGGAAGAGTTGCATACAGAGGTGAACTAAATAAAAAACAATGAGAATCACAAGTCAATGAGAAGAGCTTCTTTATATAGGAAAACGATCATACAAGCTTTCCGGAAAGATGTCCTTCTATGGGTATAGAATGTTACGAGGGACAATGGTTAGCAATGGCAAATTTAGAAGGGGATCTTGTCCGAAAGCTTGTACGATCGAAGAGCTTCTTTTATAAGAGGACGATCGTACAAGCTTTCAGGCAAGATGTCCTTCTATGGGTATAGAATGTTACGAGGGACAATGGTTAGCAATGACAACTCTAAAAGGGCGTCTTGCCCGAAAGCTTGTACGATCGAAGAGCTTCTTTTATTCACGATCGTACAAGCTTTCAGGCAAGCCGCCTTTCTACAGTTCCCATTGCTAACCATTGCCTCTTGTATGATTCTATACCCATAGAAGGACATCTTGCCCGAAAGCTTGTACGATCGTCCTCTTGAAAAAGAAATTCTTCTCCCATATTTGTGTTTATTCTTCTATAGCAAATAGGGAGGTAAGCATTGTCTGTTAAGAATGAGAAATCATTCCCCAGTCATCTTTCCAAAATTCCTCACTCGTGAAGTCATCCTGTTCTTCTGCTTCCGCCTCAGCGGCGATCTCGGCCGGTGTCTTCTTGCGGCGGTTGAGGCTGCCTCCACCCGCGGGGGGCTGGGGCGGGGCCGGGGTTGCTGCGGCCGCGGGCTGCTCGACCTGGCGCTCCTCCTTCTTCTTGATACCGTACTGGGGACATCACAGTACACATACACCTTCGTCAGTATTTAAATACAGAATCATTATCTGATTTGAAGCTTATTCATAAGTATAACGGATTAAGACGCGAATGTTTCTTTTTACAAATAAATCAAACTTCTACTGCCTTGACTTTGATGCAAAAAATATTGGGAGACCTTAGCTCATCAGTGGTGAACCCTCCCAGCGAATTCGCCAATTAAATCTACCAGACCGCTTCTTTAGAGCTCTAATAATGAATTGGATCCTTCTGCTTATATAAGCTCTAAAGATGCTGTCTGGTAGATTAAATTGGCGAATAAAAGCAGTATAAAAGCGTATGAAAGAAGAATGATTCAATACAGTATTAGAGCTCTAAAGAAGCGGTCGGGTAGATTAAATTGGCGAAACCGCTGGTGGCGTAAATGTGTGTGTGTAATCTACCAGACCGCTTCTTTAGAGTGTATAAAAGCAGAATGATCCATTACAGTATTGAAGCTCTAAAAAAGCAGTCTGGTAGATTAAATTGGTGAAACCGCTGGGAGGGTTCACCACTAATGAGCTAAGCCCTCACAATATATTTTTTCATCGCAGTAAGGACAGTAGAAGTTTGATTTATTTGTGCAAGGAAACATTCGCGTTTTAATGTTTTCATTCGTTATATAGATGACGCGTTATTGCTTTGTATTATTCATAAGTATTGGGACGCATCAAGCATCCTTCAATTGTCCTTATTCCGGTAGCTCATCGCCATCTTCCCTAAGATACATGATATTTACATTGAGGTGAAAAAATGGTAGGTAAAATTATCGAAACATCAGGAAAAAAAATGAAATATTTTATTTTTAATTAGAAAAAAAAAAAGTCCCCAATGCGAGATTCGATCTCGGGTCGTAGTGGTCGAAAACCAACGGTTTAGATCACTAATTAGTCTACCAACCCCCCCCCCCCTATATAATCCTACAGTTATAGAAGCTTATACAAACATCCCTTTATCTTGCATTCCCTCATAAAGCAGCTTACATATCACAATCACCCTAATACAATAGTAAAGTGGTCTGGTGGATTTAAATGTCAAAACCGTTGGAAGGGCTCACCAAAAGCCGCACCTCTCTTTTTTAAAATGCATTGAACAATGTATTTTGTAGTGAATCTAGTGAAAAAAACGTGAAAAGATTGATAAATAATGAGCAACAGCACCGGTTTTGGAGAATTCAGACAAAAGGTCACTCGTATACCATGGTTTCGGCTTTGGTTTTACCAGCTTAAACACCTTGGATAATTCGATCTATTTCTTAACCTCATTCTCGTAGGATGTTATGGATGTTCCTGTGCTAATGAGGGCTGAAGCCAGAAACAGAATTTCCTGAAATTGCCAAAACTGGTGTTTTGGCTCATTCCTTATCACCACTATTACCTTTTGTACTGGTATGATAAATTAAATGCGTTGTATAAACTTGATGCAATAACGCGCAATCTGTGACAAAACCACGACACCAGATTTGGGAATTTGAGAAGTTCCACCTAGAGATCATGGTGTCGGGCTAATGGCCCACGTACTGTATATGTATGAGCAGATATTTAGTCCTAGAGGCATCCTGGGGTATTGTAGATATGAGTAGTTCTACAATAGAGATGTCGGATGAACCGAGATGTCACCTTATCTCGGATGTTCTGCCTCATCTTCTCTCGTTCCTCCTCCATGCGCCTGTGCTTCTCCTTGCGACGTTCTTCCGCCTCTCGCAGCGCCTCCAGCCGCTCCTGCTCGGCTTCTTCCGCGGCCTCGCGGTCTTCGGCCGTCTCGCTGTCCCCACCACCGCCGATCTGGCCTGGACCACACAAACCTTCGGTCACAACACTTATATGGAATTTATGTTCTGGGGTGTCATAGCCCCACCTCCGTGTCACAATACTTATATGTAAAATCCCCTAGAGGGGAGTGAAGATTTGACACCTGTTTACCAAGGGGGTTGTTTTAACCCGGCTATCTTCTATTGTACTCCCACACAGGCGCCATTTTATTTATATATTTCCAAATATTACGACATATATAAATCGTAACGATGTATGCGTTTCGGGCTGTTGGCCCTCATAACCGTAGTTTCTTGCTTAATAAACTAAATTATAATAAACGAAATATGAAAATTACCGTAGTCCGACTAATTTGCATATTATATGATAGCGACCTCTACCAGACTTATCTCCATTTGATGTCAAAATATCATCCCGTTAAGCCCAAAATTGTGTGAGCGTAAATATGATAAACAAATACAACTTTTCTATTATAATGCATTCACTTGCAATCTGTTATGAAAATTCGAAATTATTATAGACGCGTAGAAATTGATTAATTTTTAAAAGAATCATACGCGTCTATAATAGTTTCGAATTTTTTCACAACTTTTCTATATTTATAAAGTTTGTTGAAGACTACAAGGCAGCATTCAATTAAGAGAATCTTTAAAAAATACCTAAGTATATTATAAATCCATATTTCATTTTTGGTTGAAAAAAAAAAAAAACCAAGTAGCAAATGAAATCTTTTAAGCTCGCCCAACTTGCTTCTTTTTTTGTCCACCGTGGATTAAAATAGAAATACGTCAGAGCTAAGCCAATGGGATTTTCTCAACCGGTCATGTTTTTCAACATACATGGATTGGATGTTTTAAACACAACTTTTATTTCTTTATATAATACATACAATATTTTTTTATAATTACCAGTTACAAATAAGACACGCTATATCCGATCTGGATAATTGCGCGTGAAACTATTTACAGTAATTCATATTGTAGTAGAGTAGGTAACAGAATTATCAAAAAGAAAATAAACAATTAAGAGCATTAAATAAAAATATACATTAAACAAATAAGCAACAACATAAGCAGATAGAAGAAACCACAAGGTAGTTATTTACAGTATGTTAAGAAATGATGGAAGTTGATTTAATGAAGTTATCTGTAATAATTAGTATCGTGGAGAGAGAAAGTTGATCAAGTTGAGCTATTAACAATGAGTAATGTTCTAAAGTAACTTATTAATTAATTAATATATACAAGATGTGTTAAAGGGAATTAAAAAAATAGATATTTTATATTAATTATTTATATATTCTAATTTTTTACCGAATATTATTATCGGTGTTGTGTTACTTTTTTAAATACTTGATCTCTCTCTCTCCCAAAATTTATTTCAATTTTCATTATAAAGAGAAACAAGTTTGATAGTTTGTAACAATGGTGTTTCATTAGAATATAACCAAGTTATAAAATATGGAAAATGAATAATGTAAGATATTTTTATTGGTTCCATTTTTATGTTGTTCATTGTGATAGAATTGTCTTTTGTTCTCAGAAAACAGAAAACAAAGGACCGTCTAACTTTCAGAATGTTTGTCGATCAACACATTATTTTACCTATACAGTTCCATCAATATTTTATAGGTTATATTTAAATATCATCAACGGAGTTCGGTGGAAGAATTGACAGCTACGACCCGGGATCGAATCCCTTATTGGGAACTTTTTTCTAAAAAAATAGTTCTCCAATGACCCCGATTATTACAAAAGTTTAACCCCACCAGCGAGTGCAAGTAACCAAACCTGGCTCTATTACATTTGTAAATTCAATATTCGAACTGCTTTTTACATGTGTAGACATGTAGTGCACTTACAGTAATAGCAGTCGCTATTTACCTACCATGATTATCATAGCCTGTACCACATGTACTTCTCTCTTTCTCTTTGAGATGTAACATTGTCTAGAAGACAATAAACTATTTTCAATTGTCAATTGTCACATGTACTTGGGATACATTTTTAAAAGGCATAAAACTATATCGGTTTATTTTATCGTTATAAATCCTTCAGTTTGAAAAACAACGAAAATTTTATAATTCCGAACCATTTATTTGCCAGTGAAATACTGGCAATTTCACATACACTATATTTACATAGGCCACTAGAATTATGAGTGATAGCATAATTACTTTATATTTCAGTGAACACAAACTTTAAATATACTAGTAAGCGGTTTTCTACATCTTCAGTCATTTTTTCAGGAAATATTTTCACAGAAAACTTTAAAAATGAATACATAATACCTTTTTTTCTTGATTAAGAGACACTTCAACCATAATTTTTTTTATTTTTTCAACGTTTAAAAAAATATTTTAACCTCATCAGGAAAATATACAAAATAAAGCAAAATTAAGCAAATAAAACCTTTTTCTAGACAAAGCGTCTCTTCTTTAAGAAATAAAAATGCTATCCAGGCTAAACCTTCATCTTCAGGACAATACCTTATTATTATACTGTATATATGATATTTACGAAAGGAAAAAAATGTCCAGGATAGCCTAGTGGACATGGCATCTGCCCAGTAAGCGGAACACTGTGGGTTCGATTCCCATTCCTGGAAAATTTTATTTTTCCGCTCATCATTACTCTTCACAATTCATCTTCTCATACTTCATCCCTAAGGATAGGAAATAGTCGTTATTTCTCCTTAAAATAATTAAAATAACGATTTTTTGTTCTGTGTATGTGTGTAAAAAGAAACATTTGCGGTAAAACTTGTTATACGTCGTTCTAATACCTTATTATACCAATAACGTATTTTCACTCCATAAAATATTCAAGATGTTGCCGAGGTACAAGCTCTATGTAAATATTTAAAGCGTCTGCAAGTTTTTAGGAGTTAAGAATAGCTAATTATTATAGATGATCTGCTTCATTAAAGCTGTCGTCGTTAGCATCGTCTGCTTTTAACTAACTAGTATTATTAGATGATATAGTGGCAGGTAACTATTTCTTGAATATCTAATCATTCTATCTCTTTGGCGTCTTAAGATAATTTATTAAAATATTCGATAATGAAGAGAAAATATTAATATTTAAAGAGATGCCTGACTGTATTTACGAATCTGTGGTAAATTCCAGGTCTTCTATCGAAGATAAACGTGTTGAACTTTAGTTAAACACAAGAGTTGTTTTTTTAATATGGATTATAATTCTCCTTTTAACATTACTGAATAGAATTCATACCATATAGCATCATACTACTTATCTACTTAAACCTTGTAATTAATCAATTGATAATGTAAAATAGTATCTGAATTTATAATTGTTGCTTGACGCATGCATCCCTTGTGGGGATATCGCGTCTTATTTGATGATAATAAATAAATAATGAATCTTGATGAAAATGTATATTGTTGCATAAATTTTAATACGCCCTACATTTATTCAGATTATTCTATGATATTTAATATTTATTTAAAACAGATTATTTAGAATAATAGTAGAGTAATTCTTCCTGGAATGAACTTATACGATAATAACAAGGCGAAGGAAGACGAGTAATATTTTTTTGTATATATATCTTGATTGGTTATTGGAGCGAGAGAGGACCGAGAGGAAGAATGCGGATCACGACGTAAGAGGAAGACAACGAATAAATAAACACAAAATCTTTAGAAGGTAATTTATTTACTTTTCTTTATTTACTTTAATATAAAAACCCGCTCGGTGTATAACACCAAGAAGGAGGAAACCAAGGTCGACGACCCTGCAAAGCTGCAACTTGGTGTAACAATATAACTTTAAATTGATTTTAATTGTGTTGCATTTGAGATAAGTTTTAAATATTCAAATTAAATTTTATTCTGCAAATGTTTGAGGGATATACGAAATGGAAAAGAATTAATTTAATACAAACGATCATTAAATTAGGATAATAATTTTTGAGACTTTCATTATAATGATATTATTTGTTTTTTGTTTTATGGGCTATATATACACTCATGGTACGTGAAGTCGTAAGCATCTGCAGAAAAGATCATGGCCCTTTAGTGACCCGCTCTTTCTTTCTTAAGGAACACTATTTAAAAAATTAACGAGTAACTTATAACTTAATTGTAGAACAACATTTGAAAATTATCCCGCATGTGTTTCTCTTAAACAAAAAATCGAAATTTATTTTAAGGAGAAATGACGATTATTTCTAACCATAGGGATGAAGTATGAATTGTGAAGAGTAATGATGAACGTAAAAATAAAGTGTCCAAGGATTCCGTTTATCATTACTCTTCACAATTCATCCTTTCATACTTCATTCCTAAGGTTAGAAATAATCGTTATTTATTCTTAAAATAAATTTCGATTTTTTCATTCAAAAGAAACACATGCGGGATAATTTTCAAATGTCGTTCTACAATCACAAGCCGCATTATATTGTGTTATAAATTATAACTTAATTATAAATAAACCTGTAAACTGTTTTTTTTTTCTCAATTAAATAACAATATTATGTAGAGATGTGCTAAAATATTTGTTATCACAAAGTATACATCCAATATTTATATAAATCAACCTCAGTATCTCTCTAAAGGCTGCAAAATGATTAAATTGGGGAAATCCATCAAGTAGATGGATAGATGAATCATCCCACTTGGTTGTTCTGGAGATGGGGAGTGGAGATGTTAATTTCATGGAATATTCTATGTACCGCTTCAACTTTTTACTCTCAATATTCATCAACGTAAGCTTATTTGTGGATCCTGTGTGTAGTCACTTAGGTACATAATCATGAGAGCTAAAACTCTACCGATATATTTCTTCAAGCTGTTGACTTTGCTTAGAATTTTTAATGAAACTGATTCCAAGAAAACATTAATTAAACATTATATTTATTGATTTAAAAAAAAAGAGTACAAAATATAAAAAGGAAAATAATATTAAACAAAATAACTTTTTTTCTTGGGTTAGCGCCTATTTACCTGTGAGCTTACACACACTCTGTGACAACAATTAATTAATATATATATACAAAACAAACGTAAAGCATCAACTCGCCATTTATTTTGGGAAATATTTGGTATTTGAAGACTCGAAACATCTACTTCTGGAATGTCCAATTTTTCGGGATTATAGAGAAAGAAAATTTGGTGGCATCGGACAGTATATGAATTGGTAGATTATGAAAGACCAAATAAAAACTTTAATTAATTTTGTAGATATATATATACATCTATCTTCTGAACTGGGAAAGAGAGGGAAGGAAATTTTGTGGTAATTGCTTTTGTTTCTTTTTCTCTTTGACCTTTCTCCTTGTATATAGCCAATTTGTTATGATGTTAGAAAAGTATTGACGCAAATATCCCTGAGTTTGGGATATCGCGTTATAGGATGTTAATAAAGTAAAATAAATTAAACACAATATTTATATATAAGAAATTGTTATATTAAGCACGAATTTGGTATATATAGATGGCGTGTTATTAATTTGTGTTTATACTATGCCTAACTTGTCTTTTATAAATGGATTGCGGAAGACTGTTATGTTTACTTCTGTTTATCCATCTGGAAGAATCCTGTATGGGACGAGTGTCCTTAATAAAGGCTTTTTGTTGTTGTATATATTAGCATACTGCGATATATATTTATACTTTGTATAGGTAAATAGAATGGTACCGAAAATATTCAAACATCCAACAGACTCATCTTGCTAGGTGTGTGGATAATTTATCAACAAGAGAACAATGGAAAAGAAAACCAAGACTCAATACATTTGCTGATAGAATGTCCAATCTTTCACAGCTACAGAAATAGTCATTTTTATCACATCGAAGAAATATGCGAATATGTATATAACAAAGACACCTATGTAAAATTCAATAATTTTTGTAAATTCATTTCAGATTTTTTTTTTTCTGTTTGAGAAAACCAACCTTTCAGTTTTAATTTTGTTTTCAGCCTTGTTTATTCCAATTCTATATTAAATGAATTGTATATAAGTTGCTAAAAAATGTATTTAGGTGCAATTATCCCAAGATGGGATATCGGGTCCGATATGTCAAATAAAAAGATAAGTAAAAAATATACACAAATGAAAACATTAAGACTCGAATGTGATTATTTTCACAATTATTATATATAAATATATTACAACATATATTTATCATTATATTTTTTTTATATAAACTGTCCTCATTACTTATGTCCATAGTTCATTTAAAATACCCATTCCAAGAGTCTAGCTTAAATATCAGTATAAAAGGAAAACAGAAAAAATACAATATCACAGCGGTCTGGTAGATTAAATTGGTGAAACTGCTGGATGGCTTCATCACTGATAAACCAAGCCCTCCAAATATATTATTTAATCGCAGTAAAGATAGTAGAAGTTGGATTTATTTGTGAAACATTTGCGTCTTATTGTTTTCATTTGTTATATATAGATGGCGCGTTATTGCTTTGTAGAAGTAAAAAATACTCTGTACATACACTGTTATTTATTGTAATCTTCAACAATCAAATTTAGCTTGATATTTATAATTTCAGTCATATCTATTTATTAAATGTGTTATTTCTTATTTTATTTCAATTTAAAGCGCTATATCCCCCTAGGGACACTCGCGCTGTCATACATTTATGCCTTTACATTTGTCTATACATATATATTTACAATAATTTAAGGGCGTTAATAGAATAGTCATATGATGTTAACAATGAGAAAGAGAGAAAAAACGAACTGTTTACAAATACATAATATAAATTATCAGTTTCTTAAAAGATATTTGTTGCTATATAATTTAAAATATATCTACAAAAGGTATTAAATTTAATATACATTTATTTACTGGAAATAAAAATACTGTTACGAGATAGATTTAGAATTCCAACAACAAAGTCTAAAGATAGATTGGAAACTGTCAGGATGGCGCCAGTTTATAATTCCGCCAGACGATCCACACTCTTGACATCTGCTGAAATGCAATACTCCCTTTCTCAGAAAAGATATAAAAGGCCTCCGTCCTAGTAAAAAATACAGTCACTTCACCATCAGCGCGAGCCCTCGTCGGTTGTTACCAAGGTCCTCCTCATCGACCATGTAGACCAGTAAGAACTCTTCTATCTCCATCTTTCGGTCCTAGCTCAACTTTTTTCTGTTCACGGAACTTTCCTAATGCAACTATGTCTTCGTTTTGGTTATCCTGTCGACTATAAATGTGATGAGGTCCTGTCGACTCTCGCTATACTGTGTTGACCGAGAGGAACTGTCAGGATGGGGAGTTTTCCAGTACCTCTCTGCACCTTGGAAGACCTTTAACAGTTCTCACAAAGTACAGGCAGTCGTGGTCGAGGTAGAGTGGAAAGCTTGGGAATGTCCACACAAAAACGAAGACACAGTTGCACTTGGAAAGTTCCGTGAACAGATAAAAGTTGAGCTAGGACCGAAAGATGGAGATAGAAGAGTTCTTACTGGTCTACATGGTCGATGAGGAGGACCTTGGTGACAACCGACGAGAGCTCGCGCTGATGGTGAAGTGACTGTATTTTTGGCTAGGACGGAGGCCTTTTATATCTTTTCTGAGAAAGGGAGTATTGCATTTCAGCAGATGTGAAAAGTGTGGATCGTCTGGCGGAATTATGAACTGGCGCCATCCTGACAGTTTCCAATCTATCTTTAGACTTTGTTGTTGGAATTCTAAATCTATCTCGATTTTAGACGTTTTTGGACCGTTTACTTTAGCTCAACTCTTAATTAAATACAGAGTTTTATTTATTTATCCTCAGTTTGTACATAGTACAATACATATGATGATGTAATGACACATGTCAATCATGCGTATAATCATTTGCAGCTGTGTTTCTATTATACAACATGAAAATCCTGTTATAAGGTATATACAATATGGAGTTGCTGGTTTAAATTATAATATATATATATATACTAGCTGATGTGTACCCGGCTTCGCCCGGGTTTTATCCGAGTGAAAGTTTGCCTAACGAATATTATTGATAATAATATTCGGG
>CP092878.1:71600646-71693441 GCA_030710605.1 Cordylochernes scorpioides
GTAAATATTTGTAACTATATAAATGAGACGCGTGATTGAAATAAATGGAGTCAGAAGCTTGCAACGTTTCTTTCTTCATTCACGCTAACAATAAGTCCCTGCATATTGGCGTGTGCGAAACCTTAGATACGTTTCATATATATATATCGAATCTTACCCAGGACCAGCTTCTGAGGCCTTTAAAGGAGAGATAACGTGTGATGATACTTGGGTTTATCATTATGACCCTTCTTCAAAGCGTCAATCAATGCATTGGACCCATTAAATGTCTGCAGTCTAAAAAACAAGGCTTTCCCTTTCCAAAGACAAAATCACGATCACGGTCTTTTGGGACCAAGATGGGCTCATATTCATGGACATGTTTTGAAAAAATACTCTCATCAACATGGAAATATATTGTAAAACGAAAATTTAAAACTATTCCGCATATGTTTCTTTTCAACGAAAAATCAAAATTTATTTCAAGAAGAAATAACGATTATTTCTAACCTTTGGGATGAGGAATGAAAGGGTGAATTGTGAGGTTAGAAATATTCGTTATTTCTCCTTGAAATAAATTTTGATTTTTCGTTGAAAAGAAACATATGCGGAATAGTTTTAAAATTTCGTTTTACAATCACAAGCCGCATTATATTATATTGTATGGAAATATATTGTAAATAATTATAAAATTTATAAAAAGCCATTTAAACAAAAAGGCCGGCCTAAAAGACTGTCAAATCAAATTTCATCAGGACAATGCAAGACCTCACACCGCGCAACAGACTTAGGCTCAAATTTGCCGATATGGGTGGACTTTGATACCTCGCCTAGCTTACTGTCCTGATCTGCTCCTTTCGACTTCTATCTATTTGGTAATTTGAAAAATCTCTACGCGGTAGAACATTTGAAAATGATGAAATGTTACTCCATGAGGTTAGAGGGTGGTTTCAGAAATCAAGATATAGAATTTTACCAGTTTTCTTTTGTGAGTTGGAAAGAACGCTGGACCAAATGTGTACAGAGGGAAGGTGGATATATTGAATGATATATAGCTAATAGTTAGGTATTCATATTTACCAAGTTTCATCTTTATGGTTTGTCAAATAAAAAATCATTGATGATTGTGCATTACTTATTGACTCAATCTTATATATATATAAGAAAAACAAGAAAAGCCCTGACGAAGTTAGGCGTATAGCCTATTGAAATATTGGCATTTATATTAAATAAAATGTTTATTTTATTTTTGATCCAAAATATGCTATTCAATTAATATATATATATATATATATATATAATATTCGGGTTGAATCTTGTCGACTCTCTCTCTCTCTCTCTCTGTCGGATCCGGTTGTTTACCTGGGTAAGATCCTGTTGATTCCTGTCGACTTACTGTGGGATTGGTGAATTGTGGTGAATCCTATGTCGGATTATGTTGAATTGGTGATTGATGGCGCAGTCTTGGTCGATTGGTGGGTTTCCACAGGGGAAATAACGAGCACACCTGGATGGGATAGAACATGGACTTTGCGAAAGGGAGAGAGTTATGAGACTGGAGGAGGTACCTTGCCTTTCACATGATCGAGAGGACTTTATCTTGGTTGGAGCCTAGGTTGAGCACACCTTGCTTCAAGCCCGGTCACCTACCTTCTCCTTAACTTCTTGTCCGAGATAATCGTCATTAACTATCTCGGCTTCTTATTGGTGAAGATCATTCTACGTGCCTACTTCTGATTCGCTATTAGTTGGTCATGCTTAACTGAGATTGGCTTAGTACCTCCATTGTCGCCATGATTGCAATCTTCCAGGAAGAAGAAGGTCTTTGAACTTTAGTTTTATGGGGGTCCTGGGCAGTGACCTTTACTTCCTGGATGATGCAATCCTGTTAATTGCTGCTCCCTCTTTCGCGAAGCCTAATTTTTATTTAAATCTTTTGACGATACATTGCATAGGTTGTGGTGGGGTTACATATTGCTATATACAAATTATCACATATATAGTATATTTTGAACTAATATAATAAAACTGTGTTATTATAGTTCACATATCTTTTAATTAGTTAGAGCCAATAATTTATAAGATCATAGCCTCCTATTAAAATGTACACTCCTCCTATTTGCTACCACCCCCCATATTTTGTATGATATGCTATATCAATATAGCCTGTATCATCCTTATTTGTATTTAAACTTAAAGTAATTACATCAAAACAAAAACAGCAAAAGAGTGGTCTGGGAACGAGGTAAAGTCAAAGGACATGACACGTCCAGGATGGGACCTTCTTCCGGGGCTTTTTATAGGTGACCCCTTCAGGGGTCAATAGAACAGTGTCAGCGCGGAGAGTGTGATACAGTGTTTCCATCTACGCAGGCCGCTTCTGGCTCTCTCTCCTTTTCTCGGTGTTAGGCATTCAGGTTTTTCTCATGGCCTCCACCTCTGTCCCGTTGGCTGTCTCCGACCCCCTCGGTGCAAACATCTAGCCCTTTTCTGCCTTTTGCTGTCCATGTGTCGGAATAACCTTAACACTTCGCCTCACGACTTACGACTGCCAGTTTATTCACACGTCGGTTTTACACGGGGTTACAACATATATATATATGTCATAAATTGTATATACCAAGATGTAATCCCACCACAATATATGCAATGTACCGTCCAAAAGGTTTTAATAAAAGTTAGGCCTCGCGAAAAAGAGAGAACAGCAATTACCAAGATTACATCATCCAGGAAGTAAAGGTCACTACCCAGGAACCATAAAACTAAGTTCAAAGACCTTCTTCTTCCTGGAGGATGGTAATCATGAAAAGACAATGGAGGTATCAATATCCAATCAGAGTTCAGCATGAACAACTAACAGCCAACCAAAAGTAACCACGTAGACGATCTCAACCAATGAGAGGCATAGAGAGTTAACGAGGAAAATCTCGGACTCAAAGTTAGTCAGTAAGGAAGGCGACCGTACTAGGAGCAAGAGGTGCCCAACTCCTTCTCACCAAGGTAACATCTTTTTCCGATAATGTGATAGGAAAGTACCCCATTAGTCTCAAAACCTTCTCTCCCTTATTCGCGAAGTCTTAAATTCAACCCCATCCTGGTTTCCCTCTCGTTTCTTCCCCTGTAACCCTACTATTCAACTACGACTGCGCCAGATATCATCAACCACCACAAGTCACCAATCTTACGGTAAGTCAACAGGATCTTACATAGGAACAACAATCAAAAAGGACAAAATATTATATATATATATATATAGTTTCATCACACACATATATTTTGTAAAATAGAGCAATCCATTAATAGGTCTTCAATTTAAAAGGCATATATTGGATCAAAATATAATTTATTTGCCAATATTTCAGTTGGCTGAAATCCAACCCTTTTCCAGATATTACAACATATTTAGTACGTGCTGTAATACCTTGAAAAAGGTTGGCGTTCAGTCAACTGAAATATTTGTGAATAATGGTGAATATATTTTGATTCAATATATGTTTTTTTTTATTATTTAAGAAATGAAATCGATTACAGAGTAGGTCCTAACCAGAAGATATTTTAAAGGTTTATATAGACCACGAAATTTGGCTCTATTGTTAAGATTGACACTTATGCATACTGAAAATTTTCATTCCCTCTCTTCTCAGTCTTCCAATAACAAAGATTTATTAGAATTTACAATCTAAAATATTTGGAATCTATGACTTATTGTCAAAGTAGCAAATATATCTGGCACCACTTCATGACTTTGTTCTCAGCTTGTATTATAAGCAAAACAATGTTGAAAAAAAAGAAGGAAAATGTTTAAAATAATAAATCAATGATCTTAAAATATTTTTTGACTGACAACACTGTAGTATAAAAAGAAGAGAGAACGAGTGATATTTATGTTTATATAATTAGTAAGTGTAATTGTTAAATTATCTTTTCTCTCTCTCTTTGAAAATAATAAATATAAAAATACTTTCTTAAAAGGTAAAATTGCCTAATTCTTTAAAACCATTTCAGCTGTAAGTAAACTTATTATTTATTGTTTCATCGTCTAAATAATAAAATATTCCCAACATTATTGTCAAAATAGCAAATAACTCTAGGCACCACCTCATGACTTTGTTCTCAGCTTGTATTATAAGCAAAACAAAAATAAATCCAAATACGAATGACACCACACATACTTGTCAACACTTCAAGACCTGGGTTACTTGAATAAAATATTTCGTTTTCAGTGTATTGAAACAAAGTGATCAAAATCAAACTCTGAGATTATTATTAAATTATTTATTACATCAATAACTTTACAAAATTAGCATATTAAAAATAAAAGATTTGTTGAAATAAGGTATAGAGATAATTTGCCAAATAAAAATATATTTACAATGAAATAACATATAATATTTGTTAAAGTTCCTTTTTAAAATATTTGTATATATTTATATAGTAAATCTGTTTACAACTTTAAGTACATTTAGAGTTTTAAATCAAATAGCTAAATTAAAAAAAAATGTTTCCATTAAATACGAATAGGTAAGTGTTTTTTGATAAACCTATATTAGATTTAATTTGATCACGCTTTGGGCTATATAATATAAGCTAGAAATTATATTAAAACACGTCAATAGTCAAAATTATTTTAAATATTTTCTATATGGGATTTACACATATTTTTCTATATATCTACTCATATTGTTAAAAGTATTTACGTTTTAAATATTTTCGTTTAAATGAAGTTACAACAAGATTTTTATTATTGAAAATGTCACAAACCTTCACCTTATTAAATAATAAATATTGTATTTAAAAGTTTCTTTTTTATTTATAGATAAAATATTTAAATTGCAACTTTAAAAATGATTTTGAAATGATTGAAAAAATTTATTACGATATGTATTTTATAGGAATTTCACTTTAAAAAATTAATTCAGCATTTTTTCAGTAAATGTGCAAATATAACTTAATAATTTATGGTATTGTTTGAATTAAATCATTTGAGTTATTGAGATTAAAATGTATCAAAAGGAATATGTACGTTTGGTTTAAATATACCAGGATGTGGTTTTAAGAAGGAGCGGTTAGTATTAACAAGTGAAATAGAATGAAAACGAGAATCATTAAAATTCAAACCATATAAATATTGATAGCATTAATTTATAATATTTAAAACTATAAAATTTAATAGATAATATATAAGAGACTATACTTTCTTAATGTGACTTTAAATAATCAGGCATACATCTTTATCTCTAATATTTTATTGCTCTTTATAGTTGTTGCCATTTATAGAAAAGTAGAGGTTTATTTAGGTATATTTTATATTGAAATAAACAATAATGAACTCTGTTAGAAACAGTCGGCTAACCTTGGCATTTAGTTTAATATCAGATAACTATTAGAGTAATAAAGTATACATTATTTTAAATTAAATTAGCGCTTTAAATACATTTTAGGAATCTTTCACGAGATATTTAATACTCTAAAATATAAGCCGAAAATGAATTTCCTATTTGCAATTTATTATATAAAACTTTATATTTTAAAATAGATGTTTTAAAAATCAAACTATGAAATATTCAAACATAATTTATTATATATTTAAATATCATATATTTTGAATTTAAAATAAATAAAGTTGCAATTAAAATATTGGCAGAAATTTTATATAGATTTATAAATATTGAACTAATTATGACTAAATGAATCTGTAAAAATCCTATTTTAATTTGTTTTCCTATTTGTACATATCAAAATATAGTAATCAGAAATATTTTCCATGTATTCATATCAATATTTATTTACATATATAGTTGTATAAAAATAAATATAAGATGGGCAAGGTAAACATTCAGAATTTATATTCCATAAATATTAAATTCAATCAAAATAATATATTTGGAGGGGATATATCGTTTTATAGTTGTATTTTTATTGTGTATACAATTTTATATATTTATAAGTATATATTGGTTTACATAAAATTTGGGTGGATATGTGTTTATTATAAGAAATATATATATTGTGGGTATACTATTTGGTATTTGTCACAAATATAATATTTAATACTTGGCTGTTTAAAAATTTTAAAATGGGCAAATATAATACTATTATACCTTTCCTTTTTGATCATATGTTTATATTCTTTCATTATTAAAATATTTTTTTTAATATCCAAATTTAACTAAAATGTTTTTAATAAACGTTTTCACAAATATAAGTACATATGTGTAAAAAAACTATAAAAATAATAATTGATAATGTTATAATATATTTTGAAAATATAATGATAAATGTTAAAATGTAAATTTTATATAAAAAGAATATTTGGCGATTTTATTGAAAAAACCTAAAATATATCTAAATAAAATATATTTGGAATATAGTACATATTCCTCCTATATTTCAAATGTTAAAATAAAATTCTTACAGACGATATTTTGAAGCTTTTAATTGAAAATTATATGCTTTTTATTTAAAAGTATTTATATAAATAAAGTTTTGTTTCGAAATGTAAATATAATTTAATAATAAATTGGCCCCATTAATATATATTTAAGAGAATATACGTAATTATATAAAATATAATTAATGCGATAAATTATATTTTATATTATAATTAGATTAATTGTTTTTCCTCATTTATATACGAGAAAATAGTTATAATCAAGAATAATATTAAATATTTTAATAAATTAAAAGAAAATTAATATAAATTTTCACTGAATCTACAAGATAAAAATATTGAAAGTGCATGGTTAATCAGTAATGAACCCTCTCAGCGGTTTCAACAGTTTTTTCTACCAGAACCTTCTGGAAAACGCTGAGGAAAGAGAGGTTTAATACGGATGAGCCATCTTCTCCCAATATTTTATGATAAAGTTCGTAGTAGTGAATGATTTTGAATTAAAAAATCCTAGAGTAAATTAAATTTTTTGTTTAGGATGGCTTACAATCAATGGCCTTATATATATAGTTTACCTAGAGTGTTAAAATAAAATAATAAATGTTTATATAAATTCAAAAGGTAGCAATGCATTTTTCGGAATGAAAAAATCTTAATCGAATAAAGAAAAATTTATTAAAGTGATGTTACCATTTATATATATCCTAAAAAAAGTATTTTAAACATTACAATACATTCGTATTTAGTCTTTACAAATTATTCAACATATGTATAATAAAAAATAAAAATGTAAATGTCATTATAAAGTGTTATATAATTTGAATTTTTAAATGTATAATCTAAAATATTAATTTTAGCAACTTTTATATTTAAGTTTTCAATTTTCTCCAATCATCACATTCAGTTGTAAATTTATATGGACATATTTTTTAAATATATTTTATTGTAAATATAATTGTTTCACTTTTTATAAATATAAAAAAACTATATTTCAAAAAGACTGTTACAACCGAAAATAATAATATTATATATATAGTCAATTTTAAAAAGAGTTAAATATATACTGGTTAAAATTTTAAAATCTAAAGAATATATAACCTATCTAAAAAAATTATTGGCTAATTTAAAATATCTGGTGAAAATTATTCTTTCTTTAAGTGACTTTTACCTATTCTAACCATTCATTTTCTTACATCAATTTCTCTAAACGAATCTACTTTACACTCTTAATAAAAGAAATTCAATTTTATAGAAAAATATAATTCATTTTATGAAATTCAGAGCTAATTTATCTTTCATATACTGTCAATCAATATAGGAAACAGAATATTTTGAAAATAGCGTTTTAAAACAATATTCTAAAATGAAAGACCTGATAAAAGATGGTTATAGAGAAGAAATAAATATATAATTAATTTATTTGTAGAAACTATAACGAAAAATAAATGTAAATGCTATATTGTGGTGTGTGTATGTACTATTCATTTTTATTCAAGTGGTTCATAAATCAAATACCTGTTTAAATACTAAATAATTATTTTATCCAGAAAATCTATATTTTATTATTATATTATAAAAACCAGTTAATTTATAAACATTATTAATTGAACGAGTTACAAAATTAAAAATAGGTTTTTCGTTTTAAAGATAACATTTTACCAATTTAAAAAAGATATTTTACATTTTAATAGCAAACTTTTGTATTTTTATAACAACTTTTACACACTTTAATAACAACATTTCAATCAATTTATTCCATTTTACTTAATATTTTAACTATTATATTATGAATATATTTTAGTTTCTATTTAAATATTACTTGAACTTTATTTGAAATAGGGCTATTTTAGACATTTTTATATTAATATCAAATAAACAATATAAATATATAGTTCGTTTGAAAATATTTTTTATAGTCTCAAAGTAAGCATAACATAAATTAGCTTTTCTTTCGAATGCTACGAATAATACAAGAAAATAGGGATTATTATTATCATTAAAATAACTAATAAAAAAATATATAATCAATTTTGAATGATATTATATTAATTATATAGAACATTAGCTCGTCTCACACATGCGCTAGAGAAATATCTAAACCTAAATGCTTACACTTGTGTAGTGTTTCATTCAACATGAAAAACAGATATTTAAACAATATTCATGAAAACAGCTGAAATTAAAGCTGGGAAACAATTTGTAGCCAGAAAATAGGAAAATTCAACGCCATTTCTACTATAATTAACTTTAATTGATAGAAATCTCAATTGTACATTTATTTTGCTTTATAATATTAAAGTTTTTTTCTATTGAGTCTGAAAATATTTATAATTGCTCTCTCTCTAAAATATTAAATAAAATTTTAAAACGAAAATATTGTTATTAAAATGCAAAAGTTGTAAATAAAGTGTAAAATATTGCTATTAAAGTGTAAAATGTCTGAAAAGTGCAAACCAATATGTATAGGAAAGTTATTTAATATATCAAATAATGTTTTATTTACCCAAAATATTTTTATTGTTCATATTCCAACCTTTTATTATCTTTTGATAAAGATTGATATATTTCCAATACACCAATATTGGTAAATTTATTTATCAGAAGAAAGAATCCTCTGAAATATAAATTGCAACAAAACACTGCCTCAGAGGATAAGTTTATTGTTTTATTTAAATGATATTTAGAAAATTATCCTTGGAGGCAGTGTTTTTTTTGCAAATTTATTTATCTTTAATATATGGCATACACCTTTTAATAAAAAGATATATTTATGAATTGCGCGATTTTTAAAACACATATATATTAGATAATAAAATGGAATATATTGGATTGAGTAAAAGTTTTATTTGCCAATATTTTATTCAATCCAATATATGCTTTTTAATACCTAATGATTCAGTATGGATTGTTCTATTTTCAGAAACAAATATATATTTTAAAATAAAACTTGCTTGTAATTCTTTATTTAAAATTAAAATAGTTATTTTATATCTTATCATGGTCTTTGGACATACATAACTATGTTTAGATTAAAAAATGAAATTTATAGAAAAAATTTAGTAAAATCTATACTGGCCTGATAAATATTATTATATTTATTTTCTATATTCAATATATAGGTCTTATTTGATCTGTTTTAAAGTCAGGTCACAATATATGTATTATAATTAAAATACAAATTGTATATGTGTTAATATTTCTAGTAAATATTACGAGTTATTAATAGTTATTAAAATTTCACACACAATGATAATTTTAAATGGCAATTGAATGATAATATTATTTCTAGTTTTCTATAATATATATAAAGAAAAAAACAGGGCTATTCAACAGTACCTTATAGTGTTAGGTTTTATTTGAGCAGCGTATAAGTGTTGACACATACTACTGTATATAGTTAGTTTGTAGTTTCGATCATAGTGTTCTATTTACATCAACGCTTCTGTGTACACTGATATAAAATTGAGAAAAAACAAATTTTATTGTTATTTGACCATTCACAGATTATTTATAATAGAGATATTTTAAAATTCAATCAAAGGTAAACATAATTATCGAAAATAGGAAAAATATAAATCAAAATATTTTTTTTTAAAAAGAGGAATAATTATTGAAAATATATATTATATAAAAAAGAAAAACAAAATATCTCAGCATATGAGTATACAACCAAAAAAATCCAAAAGAACACAAGTAAGTAAGTACATGGAGTTATTGAGAAGGCTATACAACCAAAGGCCATCATACGGGGACATCGTTGTTTCAGCGAGGGCAAGTATGTACACACAAAGCTAAGAAGTCAACCGAGAAAGGCAGTAGTCCCAGTCTAACTGAAAGTACGACATCACTGGAGTACACATTTGCTCTCAAGGGTAGCTTTAATTCCGCTCACATGGCTTTCAATGGCGTTCTTCAGTCCTGCACATCATATACACATCACATACATGAAATCAACCAGTATTTCTTCGGTTAATGGGAGAAGCATATATCTTTCATTGTTTGAAGTAATCCAAGCTATCTAGCAATAGCACCTTTCAAGCTATGCAGATATAACACTAACAAGATAGAGATTTAGAAGACATTGTAAAAGTGTCAGCCTATTTGCATATCGTTCATTATAACATCTAATAATATCTTTAATGTATATCTTTTATTTCGAAGTAATCCAAGCCATTTATCAATAGTAGTAAAAGGAAAGATTTGCAAAAGATATAAGGAAAGGTAGAATAGGAAGAAAATGAAGCAATAGGGACACATTCGAAAATTGAATCCTTTTCAAAAATTTGCTTAACAGAGAGCGAAAATTAATCATATAAAATATATCATTAATTAAAACTGTGTGATAGAATCTTAAAAACGTTAAAGATGTCCCTCAATTGCCAAGTAATCTTATGGTATAAAACACATGCCTTTAACAATACTGAATGCTGGGATTGAGGCCTGGCAAAAAGGAATTCCTTATTTTTTAATTTATTATTTTATGCATTAAAAATAAGTGCTACTTTACCCTACACTCATTGTCAAAACTTAAGGAAGTTGTATCTTTTAGCATGTATATCGGGATTCAGAAAATAACTCTGAAAGATATTACAGTAACCTTTATTGAAGACACACGAGATAACCAAGTGCGATCAAAATTGCCTATGTCTCCTTAAAGAAAGATTAAAAAAAAAAACAGACGCGACCGGTGACATTGTATAAGAAACTTAAGTTTTGTACAAGAGTGTAAGTTTCCACACACAAATACATATATTCTTAAAATATATAATTTAATTCAAATAAAAAGGCATATAATGGATCAAAATATTATTCATTCTACCAATATTTCAGTTGGCTGAACGCCAACCTTTTTCAAAATATTATAACATATTAATGTCTGTCAACAACAAAAAAAATATTTGAAATTTTGATCTAATATATGTCTTTTTAATTGAAGATTTATTTATGGATTGCTCTATTTTCAAAAATATAATTTAATATAAAAGATTTTGTGCTTTTTCATATTTGGCCTCTTGTAGTCGATCTTGTGTTAAGTATAGAACATTTTAAATATATTACCAAACTAGTCTTCATCAAATATATAAAATAAAAATAAATTATAGGGTTAAAAATTATAATAAAAAAACAAATAAAATTAAAAATAAAACAACAACAAAGGAAGATCAGCAAAAATAAGACATGTTTAGCAATAATTACTTGTTACCTTATTTATTCACAAAGAGTTTTGAAATTCTTTTCCAAAACGATTTGTTGCGCCGCTCTAAAATAAAAAAAAATAAAAAGTTATCAAACAAACATAAATATATGTCAAAGCATAAAATAAAAGTAATAACAAAATAAATAAAATAAAATAATGTGTAAATAAAAATTAATAAAGTAAAAATTCATTATAAAATAAGAAAGCATTCTCCGCTTTATATATGAATAGTTATGGTGAATTATATGAGAAATAATATAAATGTGAGGTTGTACTTGGATCAGGATAATAAAGAAAATAAAAAACTGATCCTTTCTTGCGCCATCTGTCGGAATAATTAAGAATTAATCGTTGCATATCAATTATTATATATTAAAAAATCTATTTTTAAAATTTCAACGATTCGTATTGTTTTAAACAAAAAACAATTCGCTGAGGGAAAAGAGTTTCTTTTTATATAAAAAATTATAACGGTAATATAAGTTTTCGGCCTTTCTCCAGCAAACTCAATCGGCAAAAGGCAAAAATAAGACTTTTCTTTCAGAAAAAGACATAAATAGAACTTTTCCTTTCCGCAAAAGGCAAAAATAGGACTTTTCCTACCGCAAAAGACAAAAATAGGACTTTCCCTTCCGCAAAAGGCAAAAATAGGACTTTCCCTACCGCAAAAGGCAAAAATAGAACTTTCCTTCCCGCAAAAGGCAAAAATAGGACTTTCTTTTCAGAAAAAGGCAAAAATAGGACTTTTCCTATCAAAAAAGGCAAAAATAGAACTTTCCGCAAAAGGCAAAAATAGGACTTTCCTTTTAGAAAAAGGCAAAAATAAGACTTTTTTTTTTCGAAAAAGGCAAAAATAGAACTTTCCGCAAAAGGAAAATAGTACTTTTCTTTCAGAAAAAGACAAAATTAGAACTTTACGCAAAAGGCAAAAATAGAACTTTCCTTTCCGCAAAAAGGAAAAATAGGACTTTCCGTATCGCAAAAGGCAAAAATAGGACTTTCCCTACCGCAAAAGGCAAAAATAGGACTTTCCTTTTAGAAAAAGGCAAAAATAGGACTTTTTTTTTCGAAAAAGGCAAAAATAGAACTTTCCGCAAAAGCAAAAATAGGACTTTTCTTTCAGAAAAAGACAAAATTAGAACTTTACGCAAAAGGCAAAAATAGAACTTTCCTTTCCGCAAAAAGGAAAAATAGGACTTTCCGTATCGCAAAAGGCAAAAATAGGACTTTCCCTACCGCAAAAGGCAAAAATAGAATTTTCCCTACCGCAAAAGACAAAAATAGGACTTTCCCTTCCGCAAAAGCAAAAATAGGACTTTCCCGACCGCAAAAGGCAAAAATAGAACTTTCCTTTCCGCAAAAGGCAAAAATAGGACTTTCCCTACCGCAAAAGGGAAAAATAGGACTTTCCGTATCGAAAAAGGCAAAAATAGGACTTTCAGCAAATGGAAAAATAGAACTTTCCTTTCCGCAAAAGACAAAAATAAGACTTTCCTTCAGCAAAAGACAAAATAGGACTTTTCTTTTAGCAAAAGACGAAAATAGGTCTTTTCCTTTCCGCAAAGACAAAAATAAGCTTACCCTCATGACAAATATGATGAAAATATTTCTACAGCACATTCCAATCTTTCCTCTGTCCTTCTCATTACAGTAAAATAATTTACTTAACGCCACCTGTGCGTTCTGCACAAGGTTGAAATACAAAATGGTTTCGATGCATTTTCAAACGGAAGAATTTCATACCGAGTTGAACTAAATAAACAACAATGGTATGAAAATACACAAGTTGGAGAGGATAGCATCTTTATATAAGAAAACGATCATACAGGCTTTGGGCAAGATGCTCATCTATTGGTTTAGAATGATTCGAGTGGCAATGGTTAGCAATGGCAACTGTAATCATAAGTCGGGAGAAGAGCTTCTTTTTTAAGAAACGATCGTACAAGCTTTCAGGCAAGACGTCCTTATACGGGAACAGAATGATACGAGTGGCAATGGTTTGTAATGGCAAATATAGAAGGGGGTCTTGACCGAAAGCTTGTACGATCGAAGCTCTTATTTTTTAAGAGAACGATCGTATAAGCTTTCTGGCAAGCCGCCTTTCTACAGTTGTCATTGTTAACCATTGTCACTCGTATCATTCTATACCCGTAGAAGGACCTCTTGCCGGAAAGCTTGTACGGTCATCTTCTTGAAAAAGAATATCTTCTCCCTGACTTGTGTCTACAGTTACCATTGCTAACCATTGCCACTCGTATCATTCTATACCCGAAGAAGGGCGTCTTGCCAGAAACCTTGTTCGATCGTTTCTTATACAAAGAAGCTCTTCTCCCGACTTGTGTTTCTTCTTCTATTGCAAATAGGTATGTAAGCCTAGTCTGTTAAGAATTAGAAATATTTTCCAGTCATCTTTCCAAAATTCCTCACTCGTAAAGTCATCCTGTTCTTCTGCTTCCGCCTCAGCGGCGATCTCGGCCGGTGTCTTCTTGCGGCGGTTGAGGCTGCCTCCACCCGCGGGGGGCTGGGGCGGGGCCGGGGTGGCTGCGGCCGCGGGCTGCTCGACCTGGCGCTCCTCCTTCTTCTTGATACCGTACTGGGGACATCACAGTACACTCGGTCACATACACCTCCGTCAGTATTTAAATACAGAATCATTATCTGGTTTGAAGCTTATTCATATGTATAACGGATTAAGGCATTAAGATGGAAATGTTTCTCTTTTCACAAATAAATCGAACTTCTACTGTCCTTACTGCGATGAAAAAATATCGAGACACCTTGATTTATCAATGGTGAAACTTTCCAGAAGTTTCGCCAATTTAATCTATCAGACCGCTTCTTTAGATCTATAATACTGTATTGGATCATTCTGATTATATATGCTCTAAAGATGCGGTCTGGTAGATTAAATTGGTGAAACCGCTGGGAAGTTTCACCACTGATAAGTCAAAAGCCCTCCCAATATTTTTTCATCACACTGAGGACAGTAGAAGTTTGATTTATTTGTGAAAAGAAACATTCCCGTTTTAATGTTTTCATTCGTTATATATATATAGATGACGCGTTATTGCTTTGTATTATTCATAAGTATTGGGACGCATCAAGCATCCTTAAATTGTCCTTATTCCGGTAGCTCATCGCCATCTTCCCTAAGATACATGATATTTACATTGAGGGGAAAAGATGGTAGGTAATCATCGAAACTTCAGGAAAAAAATTAAAATATTTTCTTTTTAATTAGAAAAAAAAGTCCCCAATGCGAGATTCGATCTCGGGTCGTAGTGGTCGAAAACATCGGTTTAGACCACTAATTGGTCTACCAATCCCCCTATATAATCCTACAGTTCTAGAAGCCTATATATATATTTATCTTGTATTCCCTCATAAAGCAGCTTACATATCACAATCACCCTAATACAATAGTAAAGTGGTCTGGTGGATTTAAATGTCAAAACCGTTGGAAGGGATAACCAAAAGCCGCACCTCTCTTTTTTAAAATGCATTGAACAATGTATTTTGTAGTGAATCTAGTGAAAAAAACGTGAAAAGATTGATAAATAATGAGTAACAGCACCGGTTTTAGAAAATTTAGGCAAAAGGTCACTCGTATACCATGGTTTGGCTTTGGTTTTATCTGCTTAAACACCTTGGATAATTCGATCTATTTCTTAACCTCATTCTCGTAGGATGTTATGGATGTTCCTGTGCTAATGAGGGCTAAAGCCAGAAACGGAATATCCTGAAATTGCCAAAACTGGTGTTTTGGCTCATTCCTTATCACCACTAATACCTTTTGTACTGGTATGATAAATTAAATGCGTTGTATAAACTTGATGCAATAACGCGCAATCTGTGACAAAACCACGACACCAGATTTGTGAATTTGAGAAGTGTCCACCTAGAGATCATGGTGTCGGGCTAATGGCCCACGTACTGTATATGTATGAGCAGATATTTAGTCCTAGAGGCATCCTGGGGTATTGTAGATATGAGTAGTTCTACAATAGAGATGTCGGATGAACCGAGATGTCACCTTATCTCGGATGTTCTGCCTCATCTTCTCTCGTTCCTCCTCCATGCGCCTGTGCTTCTCCTTGCGACGTTCTTCCGCCTCTCGCAGCGCCTCCAGCCGCTCCTGCTCGGCTTCTTCCGCGGCCTCGCGGTCTTCGGCCGTCTCGCTGTCCCCACCACCGCCGATCTGGCCTGGACCACACAAACCTTCGGTCACAACACTTATATGGAATTTATGTTCTGGGGTGTCATAGCCCCACCTCCGTGTCACAATACTTATATGTAAAATCCCCTAGAGGGGAGTGAAGATTTGACACCTGTTTACCAAGGGGGTTGTTTTAACCCGGCTATCTTCTATTGTACTCCCACACAGGCGCCATTTTATTTATATATTTCCAAATATTACGACATATATAAATCGTAACGATGTATGCGTTTCGGGCTGTGGGCCCTCATAACCGTAGTTTCTTGCTTAATAAACTAAATTATAATAAGCGAAATATGAAAATTACCGTAGTCCGACTAATTTGCATATTATATGATAGCGACCTCTACCAGACTTATCTCCATTTGATGTCAAAATATCATCCCGTTAAGCCCAAAATTGTGTGAGCGTAAATATGATAAACAAATACAACTTTTCTATTATAATGCATTCACTTGCAATCTGTTATGAAAATTCGAAATTATTATAGACGCGTATAAATTGATTAATTTTTAAAAGAATCATACGCGTCTATAATAGTTTCGAATTTTTTCACAACTTTTCTATATTTATAAAGTTTGTTGAAGACTACAAGGCAGCATTCAATTAAGAGAATCTTTAAAAAATACCTAAGTATATTATAAATCCATATTTCCTTTTTGGTTGAAAAAAAAAAAAAACCAAGTAGCAAATGAAATCTCTTAAGCTCGCCCAACTTGCTTCTTTTTTTGTCCACCGTGGATTAAAATAGAAATACGTCAGAGCTAAGCCAATGGGATTTTCTCAACCGGTCATGTTTTTCAACATACATGGATTGGATGTTTTAAACACAACTTTTATTTCTTTATATAATACATACAATATTTTTTTATAATTACCAGTTACAAATAAGACACGCTATATCCGATCTGGATAATTGCGCGTGAAACTATTTACAGTAATTCATATTGTAGTAGAGTAGGTAACAGAATTATCAAAAAGAAAATAAACAATTAAGAGCATTAAATAAAAATATACATTAAACAAATAAGCAACAACATAAGCAGATAGAAGAAACCACAAGGTAGTTATTTACAGTATGTTAAGAAATGATGGAAGTTGATTTAATGAAGTTATCTGTAATAATTAGTATCGTGGAGAGAGAAAGTTGATCAAGTTGAGCTATTAACAATGAGTAATGTTCTAAAGTAACTTATTAATTAATTAATATATACAAGATGTGTTAGAGGGAATGAAAAACAGATATTTTATATTAATTATTCATATATTATAATTTATTATCAAAAATTATTATCGGTATTATGTTACCTTTTTAAATACTTTCCCAAAAATATTTCAATTTCATTATAAAGAGAAACAAGTTCGATATTTTGTAACAATGGTGTTTAATTTGAATATAACAAAGTTATAAAATATGGAAAATGAATAATGTATCTAAGATCTTTTTATTGGTTCCATTTCTATGTTGTTCATTGTGTTATAAAATTATTTTGTTATCAGAAAACAGAAAACAAAGGACCGTCTAACTTTCAGAATGTTTGTCGATCAACACATTATTTTACCTATACAGTTCCATCAATATTTTATAGGTTATATTTAAATATCATCAAAAGAGGTCGGTGGAAAGATGGTCTAAACCGTTGGGTTTCGAACGCTAAGACCCGGGATCGAATCCCGTATTGGGAACTCTTTTCAACAAAAAAAAAAAAAAAACTCTAATGACTCCGATTTTTAAAAAAGTTCAACCCCACCAGCGAGTGCAAGTAACCAAACCTGGCTCTATTACATTTGTAAATTCAATATTCGAACTGCTTTTCACATGTGTAGACATGTAGTGCACTTACAGTAAAAGTAGTCGCTATTTACCTACCATGATTATCATGGCCTGTACTACATGTACTTGGGATAAATTTTAAAAAAGCATGGAACTATATCGGTTTATTTTACCGTTATAAATCCTTCAGTTTGAAAAACAACGAAAATTTTATAATTCCGAACCTTTATTTGCCAGTGAAATACTGACAATTTACATACACTATATTTACATAGGCCACTAGAATTATGAGTGTGATAGCATAATTACTTTATATTTCAGTAAACACAAACTTTAAATATACTAGTAAGTGGTTTTCTACATCTTCAGTCATTTTTTCAGGAAATATTTTCACAGAAAACTTTAAAAATGAATACATAATACCTTTTTTCTTGATTAAGAGACACTTCAACCATAATTTTTTTTATTTTTTCAACGTTTAAAAAATATATATTTTGACCTCAACAGGAAAAAAATAAATATAAATAAAAATTATGCAAATAAAACTTTTTTCTGGACGAAGAGTCTCTTCTTTAAGAAATATGAATACAGGCCAGGAAAACTTCATCTTCAAGACAATACATTATTATTATTATTTATATGATATTTACGAACGGAAAAATATGTACAGGGTAGCCTAGTGGACATGGCATCTGCCCGGTAAGCGGAACACTGTGGGTTCGATACCCCTACCTGGAAAATTTTATTTTTCCGCTCATCATTACTCTTCACAAACTTATCCCTAAGGATAGGAAATAGTCGTTATTTCTCCTTGAAATAATTAAAATATCGATTTTTTTTGTTCTGTGTATGTGTGTGTAAAGAGAAACATTTGCGTTAAAACTTGTTATACGTCGTTCTAATACCTTATTATACCAATAACGTATTTTCACTCCATAAAATATTCAAGATGTTGCCGAGGTACAAGCTCTATGTAAATATTTAAAGCGTCTGCAAGTTTTTAGAAGGAGTTAAGAATAGCTAATTATTATAGATGATCTGCTTCATTAAAGCTGTCGTCGTTAGCATCGTCTGCTTTTAACTAACTAGTATTATTAGATGATATAGTGGCAGGTAACTATTTCTTGAATATCTAATCATTCTATCTCTTTGGCGTCTTAAGATAAATTATTAAAATATTCGATAATGAAGAGAAAATATTAATATTTAAAGAGATGCCTGGCTGTATTTACGAATCTGTGGTAAATTCCAGGTCTTCTATTCAAAATGTACGTGTTGAACATCAGGGAACAATAAGTCTGCTATTTTTATATAGATTATATTTCTTTTTTTAAATATTCCTGAATAGAATTAATACGATATATCATCATACTTTTAATAGAATATATGATAACCAAACAGCAAAAAAGCATAAACATATACATTGAAATATCAGAAACATACGAAACAATATGAACAAATACTATCCCATAGATGTAGGCAGTCTTGTATATATAACACAATAGTTCATGAATTTTTTAAATTTAATTTGAAATCTAGAGATATCCTTCAACCAGCACGTAGCCTCCACCATGCACATATAATTTTAAAAATTTGTTTTTAACACACAAAGAGAATGTAATATATATTTTTCTCCCCCTTTCAATATAATTAATATTAAAAATATGTAAAAATAATTTGTATATAAAAATAGTATATATCATCAATTTATTAACGTGATACTCCTGTTGAAGGACTGACACAAGTCCGAAAGCTTGAAAATTAAAATCTGAACAAGAAACTTAACCCTGGAACCTTTATTTATTCTATAAAATCATCATACTACCTATCTACACAAACCTTGTAATTGTTCAATTGTTTATGTAATATAGTATCTGAATTTAGTGTTGTTTCTTGACGTAAGCCTCCCTTGTGGGGATATCGCGTCTTATTTGATGATAATAAATAAATAATAAATCTTTATGAAAATCTTATGAATATGAATATATCTTTAATGCGCACTACACTTATTCCAAATATTCAATGATATTTAATATTTATTTAAAACAGATTATTTAGATTATCATCATTCCTTTTTATAGTTTGATTCCTTTTGTAATATTTTTTTGTATATATATCTTGATTGGTTATTGGAGCGAGAGAGGACCGAGAGGAAGAATGCGGATCACGACGTAAGAGGAAGACAACGAATAAATAAACACAAAATCTTTAAAAGGTAATTTATTTAATTTTCTTTATTTACTTTAAGTATGAAAACCCGCTCGGTGTATAACACCAAGAAGGAGGAAACCAAGGTCGACAACCCTGCAAAGCTGCAACTTGGTGTAACAATATAACTTTAAATTGATTTTAATTGTGTTGCATTTGAGATAAGTTTTAAATATTCAAATTAAATTTTATTCTGCAAATGTTTGAGGGATATACGAAATGGAAAAGAATTAATTTAATACAAACGATCATTAAATTAGGATAATAATTTTTGAGACTCATTATAATGATATTATTTGTTTTTTGTTTTATGGGCTATATATACACTCATGGTACGTGAAGTCGTAAGCATCTGCAGAAAAGATCATGGCCCTTTATTGACCCGCTCTTTCTTTTTTAAGGAACACTATTTTAAAAATTTACGAGTAACTTATAACTTAATTGTAGAACGACATTTGAAAATTATCCCGCATGTGTTTCTTTTGAACGTAAAATCGAAATTTATTTAAGGAGAAATAACGATTATTTCTAACCTTAGGGATGAAGTATGAATTGTGAAGAGTAATGATGAACAGAAAAATAAAGTGTCCAGGGATTACGTTCATCATTATTCTTCACAATTCATCCTTTCATACTTCATTCCTAAGGTTAGAAATAATCGTTATTTCTTCTTAAAATAAATTTCGATTATTCGTTCAAAAGAAACAGGCGGGATATTTTTCAAATGTCGTTCTACAATCATAAGCCGCATTATATTATATTATAAATTATAACTTAATTATAAATAAACCTGTAAACTGTTTTTTCTCTCTCAATTATGTAGATTTGCTAATATATTTGCTATCCCAAAGTATACATCCAATATTTATATATATACACCCAAGTATCTTTCTATCGGCTGCAAAATAATTAAATTGGGGAAAATCCATCAAGTAGATGGATAGATGAATCATCGCAGTTGGTTGTTCTGGAGATTGGGGGGTGGAGATGTTAATTTCATGGAATATTCTATGTACCGCTTCAACTTTTTAATCTCAATATTCATCAACGTAAGCTTATTTGTGGATCCTGTGTGTGTAGTCACTTAGGTACATAATCATGAGAAGCTAAAACTCTACACCGATATATTTCTTCAAACTGTTTACTTTTCTTAGAATTTTAATGAAACTGATTCCAAGAAAATATCAATCAAACATTATATTTATTGATTTACAAGATATCGAAAAAATTATAAAAGGAAACTAATATTAAACAAAGGAACTATTTTTCTTTCGGTTAGCGCTTATTTACCTGTATGTTTACACACACTCTGTGGTAACAATTAATTAATATATATACAACACAAACACAAAGCATCAACTCCCCATTTATTTTGGGAAATATTTGGCAACTATCGGCGCGGTGAAGGGATGTTTCTGCGGAGGTGAAATTCAACACTCGAAACATCTACTTCTGGAATGTCCAATTTTTCCGGATTATAGGGAAAGAAAATTTGGTGGCATCGGACAGCTACATGAATTCGTAGGAGGGTTGGTAGAAGGATGGTCTAAACCGTTGGTTTTCGACCGCTACGACCGGGTTCGATCCTCGCATTGGACACTTTTTTTTTTCTGATAAAATAAATGCTCCAATAATCCCCGATTCTTACCAAAGTCCAACCCCACCAGCGAGTGCAAGTAAACAGGACTCTGGCACATTTGTAAGTGCAAAGTCGAACTGCTTTTCACATGTGTAGACATGTGGTGCACTTACAGTAAAAGCAGTCGTCAACTTCTACCCACCATGATTATCATGATCTGTACCACGTGTACACTGGGAAAAAGCAAAAAAAAAATTAATTCTTAGATAGGTAAAGAAAATATGAATATTTTAATCGATTTTGTAGATATATACAACTATCTTTTGAACTGGGAAAGAGAGGGAAGGAAATTTTTAGAGAATTGCTTTTGTATGTTTGTCTTTTTTCTCTTTTCTCCTTGTATATAGCCAATTTGATATGATGTTAGAAATGTACTGACGCAAATATCCCTGAGTTTGGGATATCGCGCTATAGGATGTTAATAAAATGAATTGAAATAAACACAACATTTATATATACGAAATTGTTTTATAAAGCACGAATTTCGTTTATATAGATGGCGTGTTATTAATTTGTGTTTATATTATACATAACTTGTATTTTATAAATGGATTACGGAAGACTGTTATGTTTACTACTGTTTATCTATCTAGGAGAATCCTGTATGGGACGAGTGTCCTTAATAAAGACTTTTTGTTGTTGTTGTTGTATATATTTGCATGATGTGATATATATTTATACTTTGTGTATGTAAATAGAATGGCGCTGAAAATCTGCAAACATCCAACAGACTCATCTTGCTAGGTGTGTGAATAATTTATCAACAAGAGAACAATGGAAAAGAAAACCAAGACCCAATATATTTATTGATAGAATGTCCAATCTATCAGAGCTACAGAAGTAATCATTTTTATCCCATCGAAGAAATGTGCGAATATGTATATAAAAAAGACACCTATGTAAAATTCAATAATTTTTGTAAATTCATTTCAGATTTTCTTTTCTGTTGGAGAAAACCAGCCTTTCAGTTTTAATTTTGTTTTTAGTCTTGTTTATTGAATTGTATATAAGTTGCTAAAATGTATTTAGGCGCTATTATCCCAAGCTGGGATATCGCGTCCGATATGTCAAATAAAAAGAGAAGTAAAAAATATACACAAATGAAAACATTAAGACTCGAATGTGATTATTTTCACAATTATTATATATAAATATATTACAACATATATTTGTGATAATATATATTTATATTATAAAACTATTTTAGTGGCGTATTATTCTTTTTTAAAATAAAACAATTTCTACTGTCCTTACTGCGATGAAAAAAATTAAAGGGAGGGCTATTTCATCGCAGTAAGGACAGTAGAAATTGTTTTATTTTAAAAAAGAATAATACGCCACTAAAATAGTTTTATAATTTGATAACAGATGGCGCTCTAGTACATCATATATTTATATACAGTCCTCATAGCTTATATCCATAGTTAATTTAAAATACCCATTCCAAGAGTCTAGCTTCAATATCAGTATAAAAGGAAAACAGAAAAATACAATATTACAGCGGTCTGGTGGATTAAATTGATGAAACCGCTGGAAGGGTTCACCACTGATAAACCAAGCCCTCCTAATATATTATTTCATCGAAGTAAAGATGGTAGAAGTTTGATTTATCTGTGAAACATTTGAGTCTTATTGTTTTCATTTGTTATATATAGATGGCACGTTATTGCTTTGTAGAAGTAAAAAATAATCTGCACATGCACAGTCATTTATTGTAATTATGAACAATCGAATTAATCTTGATATTTATAATTTCAGTCATATCTATTTATTAAATGTTTTATTTTTTATTTTATTCCAATTTAAAACGCTATATTCCCCTAGGGACACTTGCGCTGTCATACATGTATGCCTTCACATTTGTCTATACATATATACAATAATTTTAGGCCGTGAATAGAATAGTCATATGATATTAACAATGAGAAAGAAAGAAAAAACGAGAAAAAAACGAACTGTGTACAAAAGAAAGAAGTGTCTGGCAATATGTACAATCAACATAATATAAATTATCAGTTTCTTAAAAGATATCTGTTGCTATAAAATTTAAAATATATCTACAAAAAGTATTGAAATCAATATACATTTTTTTACTGGAAATAAAAATACTTGGATCTGTTACTATTATATTATTTTCGATTCTAAAGTTTTGAAAAACAGGAAAATCTAGTAAAAGATTATAATCACTTATTATATTACATGGAAATATTTTATTATGGAAATAAAAAATATAATTGTGACTTTATAATGGTAATAGAAATTAAAGAGTATTTGCATCAAATAAAATCATTCAATTTAAAATAATAAAAAGATCAATTATATAATTTCGTTTGAATACAACAAATATTTATTTAATAATTTATTCAAGTTTGATATTAAAATAAAACAGGAATGCAAGATAAGGTATATGCTTTAATATCATCTATGATATATATATGGTAATTTAAACCAACAACCCCATATTGTATATACCTTATAACAAGATTTTCATGTTGTATAATAGAAACACATCTGTAAATGATTATACACGTGATTGACATGTGTCATTACATTATCATATGTATTGTACATTGTACAAACTGAGGATAAATAAATAAAACTCTGTAATAGATTAAGAGTTGAGCTAAAGCAAAAGGTCCAAAAACGTCTAAAATCGAGATAGATTTAGAATTCCAACAACAAAGTCTAAAGATAGATTGGAAACTGTCAGGATGGCGCCAGTTTATAATTTCGCCAGACGATCCACACTCTTGACATCTGCTGAAATGCAATACTCCCTTTCTCAGAAAAGATATAAAAGGCCTCCGTCCTAGTCAAAAATACAGTCACTTCACCATCAGCGCGGGCCCTCGTTGGTTGTTACCAAGGTCCTCCTCATCGACCATGTAGACCAGTAAGAACTCTTCTATCTCCATCTTTCGCTCCTAGCTCAGCTTTTATCTGTTCACGGAACTTTCCTAGTGCAACTATGTCTTCGTTTTGGTTATCCTGTCGACTATAAATGTGATGAGGTCCTGTCGACTCTCGCTATACTGTGTTGACCGAGAGGAACTCTGCACCTTGGAAGACCTTTACCAGTTCTCACAAAGTACAGGTAGTCGTGGTCGAGGTAGAGTGGAAAACTTGGGAATGTCCACACAAAAAACGAAGACACAGTTGCACTAGAAGAGTTCCGTGAACAGATAAAAGTTGAACTAGGAGCGAAAGATGGAGATAGAAGAGTTATTACTGGTCTACATGGTCGATGAGGAGGACCTTGGTGACAACCGACGAGAGCTCGCGCTGATGGTGAAGTGACTGTGATTTTGGCTAGGACGGAGGCCTTTTATATATTTTCTGAGAAAGGGAGTATTGCATTTCAGCAGATGTGAAAAGTGTGGATCGTCTGGCGAAATTATAAACTGGCGCCATCCTGACAGTTTCCAATCTATCTTTAGACTTTGTTGTTGGAATTCTAAATCTATCTAGATTTTAGACGCTTTTGGACCTTTTGCTTTAGCTCAACTCTTAATCTATTACAGAGTTTTATTTACTTATCCTCAGTTTGTACAAAGTACAATACATATGGTGATGTAATGACACATGTCAATCATGCGTATAATCATTTACAGATGTGTTTCTATTATACCACATGAAAATCCTGTTATAAGGTATATACAATATGGGGTTGCTGGTTTAAATTATAATATATATACTAGCGGATGTGTACCCGGCTTCGCCCGGGTTTTATCCGAGTGAAAGTTTGCCTAACGAATATTATTGATAATAATATTCGGGAACACACAGAATATTATGATAATAACGATAATATAATTCGTTACGTAATATATTTATATAATATATGAAATTTATTTTTCGAGCAAACATATCCACTCTCTACTGAATAGAATTTTTTAAAAAGTATAGATAAATAAAAATATTTAGAGATATACTACATGATCTTAGCCAAAAGGCCGAGAAACGATATTTTATATATAGAGATGACCTGGCTTCGTGTGTCTTCTGCTCGAGTGAATGTTTCGCTGGTAGAATTTTGTTCCTGCCTACTATTAATCATTATCTGGCTTCGCCCGTGGTCTGCTTTAGTGAATATTCCCCAAAATATTTTTTTAATGCAATCAAGCATGATACGGCAATATTGTCATCATCATTTCTGACTAAAAAAATATTGTTGCTCAGTACTTGGTTAAATATATTTTTTCTTGGTTAAAGTGCGACAAAAAAAAAAAAAACTCTTCCAGATTTAACTCTCTGTCCTGTTCAAATTTCAGCGAGATTAGTTACATATTGAGGGCGTGCATAGCCGACAAACATATATATTCCCGGCTTCGCCCGATTTTTACCCGAGTAAAAGTTTGCTTAACAAAAATTTGTTAAAACGATTCTAGCAAACATCCAATCCCTACTGAATCTATACTTGTCTACACTCTCGATACTTTTTTCCCGGTCCCTTGAAAAATACTCGATAAGTTGAAAAAATCAGTATTAATTGGTCCTCTCGGTAATTTGAAGTTGAAGGAATAGTATCTTGCCACAAACGAAGATTTGTAAATAACTGTATTTAGCGAATGTACTCGGCTCGCATAGTTTTTATCCGAGTAAAAGTTTGCCTAACGAACATTTGTTAAAACGATTCTAGAAAACATCCAATCCACCTATATATTGATTTATAAACGTATATAAATATTGTTATATGCGTTTAAATATATTTTTGAAACACATAATTTTTTAAAAACATTTATTATATTTTAAATAAGATATTGTCACTTTTGTGAATTTGATAATTAATTATTTCTTTTTTCTCGATGAATTATATATATTAATTTGAAATTTCATTTTGTTTTCATCATCACATACAATGTATTTTTTTTAAATATATAAACAAACGATAATAAACAACAACAATTAGGGGCTCAAAAATCATTTATTTTGATTAGCAGCTCCGTAAATAAAGATATTTAACAACAAGAATTAAAGTTGCATCATCATTTTTATAAAACAACAGCAAATTAAATTAACAATGTAAAAATATATTTTAACATTACATTTTAACATTTAACACAAAAACATTACAATTTTTTCTTTAAATATATATATTAATATTGAAATGCCAAGTATTTTTTACGTCATTGGAATATCATATTACTAAATTCTCAAATTAAATTTATTATACGTGGAAAACATTTTAAGCATTGTTACAATTTATAAATATAATTTCCAAGACGCCGCTAGAGGCGCTGCTTGCGAGTGAAAGTAGAAAATTTGAAAATAAAATTGCAAAGAATATTTATTTCAAATCAAATTCAAACCAGAAATCTTCCCAGTAGTATAGTAAATAACTTCCTAAAGTTTCACGGCGATTGGATAATCTTACCTTTTAAAAACATTCATCGTGTGAACAAACTAACATTCATCGTGTAAACAAACCACGTGTTAATTATTAACCAATTAAATTCATTTATCGTCGCGACCAGTGCTGCGCCCAAGCGGAAAAAGGCTGGTACTAACGCTTTTTGGTTTTTTATTTAAAAAAAAAGCACATTAACTTTTTTAGTTTTTTTAATAGCCTATATGTTAAACGAAATCTTCAGCTACATACATGCGAAATTTCATAAAGATTTATTCTGTAGATTTTGCGCAACGCGATAACAAACATCGATTTTGGATTTCATTTTTATAGATATAAATATATATGAGTTGAATTATTCAACGAAAAACAATTTTTAAAAAATAATATAAATAAAATTAAAATAATATTTAAAGTTCAATTAGCAATAGAAGTTAAAGAATATTTCGCTTAAAAAACCATTCATTTCAAAAATTTAAAATGTCGGTTCTATAATTTCGTTTGAATACAACATTTATTTTATGAACGATTTGATTTTGATATTCAAATAAAACAGGAATGCAAAATATGTTTTAATATTATCTATGAATATATATATGAACTGAATTATTCAACTGAAAAAAAAAACAAGTTTGATTGGAGAAGGAAAATGACGTTATAAATATAAAGAGTTTAAGAATATTTTATTTCTTAGCAGAAAGCTTTACTCAGTAATTAAGTAAAACCAGGAGTGCCAGACTTCTCAATGTGAAGCTATGTAAATAAATAAATAAATGCAGACGACGAAATGAATCTCCAGAACATATTGGAAATAAGCGTCTGTAAATATTTGCTAAGGTGAGATGTGTCGCCTGACATTTTTTTCTGTCTCATCTCTTTCACCCCTGGACGATTAACTCCTCTGGGGATAGCTGGATCGATTGTTCGTCTGCTGCGCTATAAGTCTTTCGTCTGCTTAGAAATAGAAATACCTCCAACACTTGCAATTATTGTAATATAATGAAATTTTCGATAAAATAATCCCTTGAATTAATATATTAAAATAAAAACATAAAACTTCCAAAAATATTTTAAAAGAAACTTTTCCCTGGAAGTTTTATGTTTTTATTTTAATATAATGAAATTTTATAAAAACCTATTTTGATATATCAAATGATTAATTTCTTAATAGATATATCAATATCTTAATATATATATATATATATATATATATTTTTTTTTTTTTTTAAATAGAGCAACCCATAAATAGATCTTTAATTAAAAAATCATATATATATTGGGTCAAAATATAATTTATTTCAACAATATTTAAGTTAGAGTTGAACGCCAACCATTTTCAAGGTATTATAATATGTTGTAAACAAGGTTGGTCTTCAGCCAACTGAAATATTGGTGAATAAATTATATTTTGATCCAATATATACCTTTTTAATTAAATATCTATATATATTATAACGTAGAAATTAGGAAATACAAACTTCAGGATGACACAGAAATTTATTTAAGACAAAAGCACCAATTAAAATAGATAAAATACAAGAGAAGCAATGAGGGAAGTTAAGGCAGAGTAATAAAATATATATACATAAGAATTAATACTCTGTTAATAAAATAATAAATAATACTTTGCTACAATATAATAATAAATTTTATGATTCAAGATATTCGTAAATTATTTTGTAAGATATAGGCTAGTTTTAATTAAGCCTGTTAAAGAGCGATTATCTCCTTAAACTTATTATTAAAATAAAATAGAAACTCATTGTGAGAAAATATTCTTGTAGTTTTTAAATAATGAATTTTACCTATAGAAATCCTGAAATGAATATAAATTATATATTATTACAATAAAGACCTATATTTTAGATAAACCTATGAAAAATATAATTAAAAAAAAAATTATTGCAGAATATCAGGTTCGTCACTCAAGTTGTTTTGTTTTCTGAACAAGTGTATGACGCTCTTAAAGCCGAAGTATGGGCTTGGTTGCGTTGTTAACTCTTTCTGTTAGACACTTTATTTATTTAAATATTAAGATGGTTCTCCTTTTAGAAATAAATATCGCCTTTCACTTATTCTGTTTCTAATGTTTGCTTTTTTAAAAACATATCTTATATGTTTAAATAATGCAAACAGGTTTCTAGAGATGAGTTTTTTTTCCATTTTATTATTGAATTCTCAAACTTTCGGGCATTTCTGTTCTTCTACAGGGGTAGAAATAAACAATAATGAAACGCCGTTATATACTAATTACATTTATATATATTTATTTTTTAAACTTAATTTTATTGACGATATGTGGCGCTGAGTTTGTTGTTGACTCACTTTAAAATGTTATAATACCTTGATAAAGGTTGGCGTTCAGCCAACTGGAATATTGGTAAAATAAATGATATTTTGTTCCAATATATGTCTTTTTAATTCAAGATTCATTTATGCATTGCTCTATTTTCCAAATATATATATAATATAAAAATGAATGAGATTTCTGTTGTTTTTTGATCATGTTGAGGATTATAGTAATGTAATGCAGTCGTGGTTAAATCTTGAAAGTATGATAATAAAAATGGTTTTGATCAGAGGTTGCTTTAATTGAGCTAAGGAATATATATAAAATACATAATTTGGTAAAAGTACTGCCTGGCTTAAGGCGTAAAAAAAATAAATAAAAGTTTATTCACATAATGTACAAAAGTATTGAGCCGGCCATCGGGGAAAAACAACAACGAGGTTTTATAGGGGAAGCATGACCTCTGGCGGTCGATTTAACAGAGTATTTGTATCTATGAAATTATAATTTAAAATAAAATAATATTTTTATATAACATATATATATATATATTAAATGCCCATTTTTTGATTTCTCAAGAAGCCTCTGGGCCAAAAATATTTTGGTCGCAGTGGTTACAGCCTACTCCCCGCTGACGAGCGCCAACAGCGCGAAACGCGTTCGTGGATGACTTTTCTTTATTTATCAAGAAATTGGGTTTGCCAAATATCACGGAGCAAGCTAAATAAACGTTTAGTTTATTTTTGCTCCACTAGATGGCGCTCTGCCATCTAAAAAAGCACATGTGCTCGTGGTCAGGAAATGCCTTCTTTATTTTTAATATTAACACCTGACCCACTTATATTTTATTTTTTCTATTGTTTTTTTCATATATATATATATGCATATATTTGGCTAGTTCCAAAATAACTTTATTAAGTACCGCTCAAAAAGAGTAACCTAGCTTATGTTATTTACATGAGATATATGAACAGGTTCTTCACATAAAACAGTGTACAATGTGGAATTCAATCCCGGTTCATGGCTGTCGGGAATCGAGGGTTTTAACTACTTGTCCACCGACCAATTTAGCCGGATTTAGCATATTATTTGATGGTAAAATATTTATTCAGTTAATTAGTATTCACCTGTTAACTATTGTTATTTATAAACATAGATATTATATCATATTGTGGTTAAAGTTTGTTATATTATTTTGAATTTATATTATTTATTCTCTATTGATGATACAGAAATATCATAATTAATACAACCATTCATCAGAATATCATGCAACCCTCCACCCAGAATAACCTCTCCTCCAGTCACTAATGATCTACTTGAAATCAAAGTAGAGAAAGACCTCTTGGAATTCAATCCAAACTTAAGCCAATTAAACATCTTGGAAAGATTTTCATCGGCGACTTAGACACGCCGGCATTAATCAATTATAAGAAGATATTTTTATCAACGATTAAAACTGAAGTTATATAACCAGTCTAAAAGCGTTAAAGGAGGATTGTCAGCAATACACCGATAAAATTACCCCGATGAAAGATCTGACAAATAGTGTGAAATCTTGCTAGTTCCCTAGACTGTGCGCTACCAACGTGAAGTAAAACTATAGGGTAACCTGAAATACGTCCATATTGTAACCTTTAAACAGAGGCAATAGCAACGTTAAATACAGCTTTCTTGTAACTTTCAAACACGGGCAAAACCAACTTGAAATACAGCGATCTGGTAACATTTAAACATAGGCAATGCCAACGTGAAATACAGCCATCTGATAACTTTTAAACACGGGCTATGCCATCGTGAAATACAGCCATCTGGTAACCTTTAACAAGGGCAATACCAACGTGAAATACAGCCATCTGATAACTTTTAAACACGGGCAATACCAACGTGAAATACAGCGATCTGAAAACCTTTAAACACGGGCTATGCCAACGCGAAATACAGTCATCTGGTAACCTTTTAACACGGGCAATGCCAACGTGAAATACAGCCATCTGGTAACATTTAAACATAGGCAGTGCCAACGTGAAATACAGCCATCTGATAACTTTTAAACACGGGCTATGCCAACGTGAAATACAGCCATCTGGTAATATTTAAACACGGGCAATGCCAACGTGAAATACAGCCATCTGGTAACCTTTACACACGGGCAATACCAACGTGAAATACAGCCATCTGGTTACCTTTAAACACGGGCAATGCCAACATGAAATACAGCCATCTGATAACCTTTAAACACGGGCAATGCCAACGTGAAATACAGCCATCTGGTAACATTTAAACACGGGCAATGCCAACGTGAAATACAGCCATCTGGTAACCTTTACAAACGGGCAATACCAACGTGAAATACAGCCATCTGATAACCTTTAAACACGGGCAATGCCAACGTGAAATACAGCCATCTGGTAACCTTTACACACGGGCAATACTAACGTGATATACAGCCATCTGGTTATCTTTAAACACGGGCAATGCAAACGTGAAATACAGCCATCTGATAACCTTTAAACACGTGCAATGCCAACGTGAAATACAGCCATCTGGTTACCTTTAAACACGGGCAATGGCAACATGAAATACAGCCATCTGATAACCTTTAAACACGGGCAATGCCAACGTGAAACACAGCCATCTGGTAGCATTTAAACACGGGCAATGCCAACATGAAATACAGTCATCTGATAACCTTTAAACACGGGCAATGCCAACGTGAAATACAGCCATCTGGTAACCTTTAAATACGGGCAATGCCAACGTGAAATACAACCATCTGGTAACCTTTAAAAACACGGGCAATACCAACGTGAAATACAGCCATCTGGTTACCTTTAAACAGGGGCAACGCCAACGTGAAATACAGCCATCTGGTAACATTTAAACACGGGCAATGCCAACGTGAAATACAGCCATCGGGTAATTTTTAAACCCGGGCAATGCCAACGTGAAATACAGCCATCTGGTTACCTTTAAACACGGGCATTTCCAACGTGAAATACAGCCATCTGGTTACCTTTAAACACGGGCAATTCCAACGTGAAATACAGCCATCGGATATCATTTAAACACGGGCAATTTCAACGTGAAATACAGCAATCAGGTAACCTTTAAACCCGGGAAATGCCAACGTGAAAGACAGCCATTTGGTAACCTTTAAACACGGGCAATGCCAACGTGAAATACAGCCATCGGGTAACCTTTAAACAGAGGCAATGCAAACGTTAAATACAGCCATCACATTCTCTCTCGCCTGTGGGTCCGGAGACCTGTCACTGGCCCGCCGCTACTGGTCCTGTAGGCGGATCAGACCAGTCATCGTGGAGGCCTTCACCATCATCCAGCGGCCCCCTGACGCCCTGGCCATCCTCGCGTCTGCAAAGGCTCGTATATATAGGCACTTCTTGGCCCTGGTCTGGAGGAGGACCCTATCAAGATAGTGGGGCCTTCATCACTCATAAATCATTGTAAATATTCTCAGTATGTTTCATTCATTCCTTAAATGCATAATTGATAAGAGGTCAATTAAAGTGTTTAAATGTCATGTCTCTCTCTCTCCTGATAATTTTTAAACATAGGATATACTAACGTGAAATACATACATCTGGTAACCTTTAAACACAGAAAATAACAACGTGAAATACGGGAATATTATAACTTCTAAACACAGATAATACCAACATGAAACAAGACTACCTGGAAACATTCAAACACAGACAATATCAGCATATAAAGAAGACAGCACAGTTCTAAATATTGTGCAGAGCTCTCAGCACTCCACAATTAAGGTCGGTAGGGGATAAATTGCCCCAGTAATAGCTCCACACAACTTTCACCAACTCATCAAAGTAAATAGAGCCCTAAGTAATGACACCTCGGGAGTGCCAGGGATAAATTCCTCCACAACGGAATTACCGGACAACTTTGTTGTAAAATGTTTGAAGTACCTTAAAACTCGAGGTTTTACTGGCGAACATACGACCTTTATTCGGAGATATAATTGTTCAACACTAAATTCCACATCATTTATTTCAGATCGAGTAAACATACATATGATTGTTCTGAATATAGAGCAAACCATATTCAAATCTTTAGATAATAAAATGGCAAATATTGGCAAATAAATTTTTAATTCAATCTAATATATGCCTTTTTATTATCTAACGATACATATTATTGTGCGTTCATTACGATTTCTAATAGAGTATATTAAATTTTATGAATGAAATTTATGCAAATGAAATTTGCTGATGGCTTGCGCCATCTTTTGGAATAAATATCAACTATTCGTTGATTTTTTTTTTATTATTCCAGAATTGGTCAATTACCCATTATTGATTAATCAAAAAAAGCTAACCACGTACGCGTTTCGGGCTGTTGGCCCTCGACAGCGTGGTGCAAGCTGTACCTCAATGAATAAAAAAACTGGTCATTCAGGCATCCTGAAAAATAATGAAACGAGTAATTAAGCCTTGAATTGCGTGAGAATGCGAATCTGGAATTCTGAATTGATTAAAAATCAACGAAGAGTTGTTATTTATTCCGATAGATAGCGCAAGACATCAGCAACTTTAGTTGCACGATAAGGAGATGCCTTTTTTCTCAATTTATGAACCTTAACCCAGTACTATGTCACATTTGTACTATTTTTTCACATACATTTGTAGGGTTCGAGCATTGTTCATCAGTAAATAATATACAAATCAATCAGCCATAAATTATCTTCCTCGAAATATAGAATCCATTCCGCAGAACATGCCATTTCAAACTAAACCGTAGTCAGTTTAGGCAGTGGTGAAATGTTTGAGAGCAATTTCTTGCGTTTACAATTTAAGAAATTTGTACATGATGATATATTGTAGCAAAGTATTTATTATTTTATTAACAGAGTATCATTTTTTATATTTATATTTTACTACTCTCTAAACATACCTCATTATTAATCCTTTGTTTATCATTCATAGTTTGTTCTTGCCTTAAATAAATTGCTGTGTCATTCTGAAGTTTGTCTTTCCTAATTTTCCACGTGGCAATATATATCAATCAACCTGGAACTCATGGCTTAAATCTCAAATACAAAAGCATTCTTCTTTATCAAAAATATAAGGTTGTCCCAAAAGTTCGCGTTTTTCTTAAAACTTTTTTTTCTCTTATTACTTGGCGAATAATATTATTACGTACGGCGAATACATAATAATGCTATGATGCATAAGCGCTCCATCTGTGATGAAAATTCGAAACTATTATAGACACGTATAATACCATAATGGTTGCAAGAATTTCTCACTATGTACTAAGTGTCAACCTGCAACCCCAAAACACATTATTGACTGTATTGGCTCATCCATTTATTAGCTCTACTCATCCCCAGCAGACACCATCAACAACAAGCTCTACAGGCTTGATACCCAGATATGATTGAGTGGAGATAAGAAAGAAGAAGAAGAGCAAAAATAGAAGAGTGTCTGCTCTATAAAAATATAAATATTATATAAAATTCGAATCTATTATAGACACGTATGATATTTTCAATTAAACAATTTTACTGCCCTTACTACAATGGAAAAAATTAATGGGAGTGCCTGACTGATCAATGGTTAACCCTCCCAGCGGTTTCTCCAGTTTAATTTACAATACCGCTGTTATGTTACATTTTTCGATCTTCCTTTTATAGTGATGCTGATGCTAGACTCTTGGAATGGGTATTTTAGATGAACTATGGATATAAGCTTTGAGGACAGCAGAATTACATATAATTATAAATATATATTATACTTCGAACAATCGCTTTTTCGCAAACATCAAATTGAGTCTTTTATTAGATATATATATATATATAAATAATAATACAAAATACAATTACTTTATACATAATACAAAGACATTATACATGACGGCGAATAATATCATAGCGAATAATATTGGTATTTCAATTTTTTTTGCAAGTGTTTACGAACTTTTGAGACATTGTATTAATATATATATTATTTCTCAAAACTAATATTCCTCTAAAAATATATTTTTAGATTTTAATTATTAACGTTCTTGTTGTTTACCGCTGGGAAATCAAACCGGGGTCTTATTCCACGTAACTTAAATATTTACTTCTACGTATTTTGGGAGCTGCCTTTCCCTGACTGTAAATATGGCACTGGTTTGGGATAAAACTGACTGGTTTTGAGGATTGCTAGCTTCTATATCAGTGTTCCTTTCACCTTATATGGCTCTGTAGTGTGGATGCTCGATATATGTACATATGCAAATATGTTATTTCCGAATTATAGATTAATTACTATATTTTGGAAGCTAACCTCCCCTGACTGTTACATATGGCATTGGTTTGGGATATAACTGACTGGTTTTGAGGATTGCTAGCTTCTATATCAGTGTTCCTTTCACCTTATATGGCTATATATGCAAATATGTTATTTCATACCCTGGTTTACTACTATATATAGTATTTATTATCACAGGTTTGAGGATTTCGATAAATTATAAGACGTCACAACTCTTTTTTTATTAATTGTATAGTTTTCGGGCAAGTGCCATTTCTCAGTAAACTATAATCTCTCCCCATTACCTTTTTTTTAATGTTTTTATGTTTTAGTTTGTTGAGGAAGAGCTTGCATGAAAGAAAATTTTATACAATTAATAAAAAATAGTTGCGGAGTCTTATGTCTTTTTGTATTATATATACTCTGTTAGTTTTTTAATCATGTTGTGAGAATATCAGACTGTAAATATTATTGTTAACTTCATCGTTTATATTTGTAATTATTTTCTGCATATTTTTTACCCTTCAAAATAATATTTTAAAAAGCATTGATTCGACAAAATTAATGAAAAATATATAAAAATAGGGATATTTATACATAAAAAATTTTACACAAATAAATTTACTGGCAATGCGTTTCTTTTAAATATCATTAAATATTTTCTCTACATTGCCAGTAACAACGCATTGCCAGTAAATTTATTTGTGTAAAATTTTAACGATAGATGGCAATAAAATTTAATTTACTAATATTTATACATGTTATGAATAATTTATTTGTTGTTAGATAAAGGATTGATAAAACAAAGGATCGATAAGATAAAGGGTTGAAGATGCAGTTGTGATAAAAAAAGATAATTATTTACCATCAAGTAGTTTTTATTTTCAATTACTTGAGGAGAAATTACACTTTAGGCATTTTCAAAATATATAGAATTTATGAAGTTAATCCTATATTAGTGATTCAAAAAGAAAGATATTTTAACTACGCATATTTACAACAAAAAACTGAAAGTTATTCTAAAAACGATGATAAAACCAAAAAAGTAGAAATATCAATGAATAAAAATAATATATATATATATATTAAAATTCAAAATAAAGAAGGCATCTGCTGACCACGAGCACATGTGCTTTTTAGATGGCAGAGCGCCATCTAGTGGAGCAAAAATAAACTAAACGTTTATTTAGTTTGCTCCGTGATATTTGGCCAATGTGTTAAGCGTCTTTACGCAAATTTGGCCTTAAATACCCATTTCTTGATTTTTCGGGAAGCCTTTGGGACCAAAAATATTTTTTGGTCGCAGTGGTTACAGCCTTCTCCACGCTGACGAGCGCCAACAGCGCGAAACGCGTTCGTGGATGGCTTTTCTTGATTTATCAAGAAATTGGGTTGGCCAAATATCACGGAGAAAGCTAAATAAACGTTTAGTTTATTTTTGCTCCACTAGATGGCGCTCTGCCATCTAAAAAGCACATGTGCTCGTGGTCAGGAGATGCCTTCTTTATTTTTAATATCAACACCTGACCCACTTATCTTTTATTTTTTTCTATTGTTGTTTCATATATTAAAATATAGTAATATTCGAGTTTTTAGATCATATATAATATACATATATTAAAAACAAATAGTATGCATCAGAACGATGTATTATGTTCATAATCCTAGTAAGAAAACTATACCAGAGGTGATATAGATTGAGCCACAACACCCGTTTTGTATGTTTCAGACAAAACCCAACCTGTATACCATAGTTTCGGGATATGGTCCTCAAAGGTATAGGTGTAGCTTCGATATCATGGCATCCTATGGAGGAGTTATGGTATCAGCAGAAAATTTTCAAAAAATGTTTAAGCTGGTAGGGACGATCGCTAATACAGGATGGCCTTTTTCCTGATTTTTTCAAAGCTAGTGTTGTGGCAAATTCTTCATTTCCAATAATCAGTTTTTGTATGTATGATAAATAGCATTATTTTAATGTATTTTTAAAGGGAGTAGTGACCTTTTCTGTATATCAACATCAGTATTGCTGTCCTTAAAAGCTTATGTCCATAATTCATCTAAAATACCCATTCAAATAGTCTAGCATCAGTCTCACTATAAACGGAAGATCATAACATGCAATATAACAGTGGTATGGTAGATTAAACTGACGAAACCGCTGGTAGGGTTTACCACTCCCACCACAGCCAGACCCTCCCATTAATTTTTCCATTGCAATAAGGGCAGTAGAAATTGTTTAAATGTTTAAAAAGAATCATACGCGTCTATATTAGTTTTGAATTTTAATATAATATTTATTTAGAAGAAAGGTGACCTCTCCGGCTAATATAGATACAAGAAAATAAGCCCTATCTACTGACCCTCTTTGCAATTTATAAACTCGGATCAGCGTCAAAGCCACCACACCAGTTTTGACAATCCCAGACATTTCATCCTGGTTTCAGGCAAAGGTACTATTATTTAATATGAAAAATAGTAGAAATGTGATATTGTACTGGGATAAGGTTTAAATTCCGATAGATGGCGCAAGCCATCAGCAACTTTCAGTTGCCAGATAAGGACATGCCTTTTTTCTTTTTTCAATTTATGACTCTTATATTAGTAGAATATCACAGTTGTACTATTTTTTTTCATATTAAATGATAGTGCCTTTGCCTGAGACCAGAATCTACAGATGGACATTCTGAATTTGTCAAAGCTGGTGTTGTGACTAAACTCAAAATTTTTTATCTCATGTGTCTTCAATAAAGGTCACTGTAATATCTTCCAGAGTTATTGTCTGAATCCCGATATAGATGCTAAGAGGTACAACTTCCTTAACTTTTGTCCAAGAATGGATAGAATTTTAATTTTCAACAGCCTTAGAAGCATCAGAAACTGATATTCTTAAACTTGCTCTAAAAGATTTGCCAACGTTTCAATTAAAATTAGTTAATTCATTCTTTATCTCTTTAAAATTATTTTAAATTTCGTGAGTATAAATGTCAAAGAGATATAATATAATAGGCATAGGGTAGAATTGAAAAATTTGTAGCAAATAAATTAGAAAGAATATCTGAAAATATTCATTTCCACTCTATAAAACGCTAAAAGAGAGAAAGATAAAAAGAGAAAACAAATTACCTTTCTAAAGCCAAACACAAAACCATATTCAAAGAATATCAAAATCGATATGGTAAAACCTAGAGGATATTGAAGGCAGCTATGGATGATAAAAGGCTTATACTAAGTAGGTGGACCGTTAAGGAGAAACACACAGCACGGGGGGGGGGGGGGGGTTGATATGCAAATTTCACCGAGGTCAACTGGTTGTCATAGCAACCGATATTAGCAAACTGCCATCTAATAGCGAATTTATTCCTAATGATCCAACTGGGGTTATCGAGAGAGCTGTTTGGACTTGGAGAGGTGTCTGGAGACTAGACTGGTCACAGGGTTGGTGATAGACTAAAGATTGGCTGGTAATGGGCAGAAAGGGATATTGATAGACTAGAGATTGACTGGAAATGGGCAAGGTGGGATGGTGATAGACTAGAGATTGGCTGAAAATGAGCCGAGTTGGATGGTGATAGACTGGTGATTAGTAGGTAATGGGCAGAGTTAGATGGTGATAGATTGCTGATTGGTTGGTAATGGGCAGAGGTGAATGGTGATAGACTGGAGATTGGCTGACAATGGGCAGAGCGGGATGGTGATAGATTAGAGATTGACTGACTATGGGCAGAGTTGGATGGTGATAGACTAGAGATTGCCTGACAATGGGCAGAGCGGGATAGTGATAGACTAGGGATTGCCTGACAATGGGCAGAGCAGGATGGTACTATACTAGAGATTGGCTGACAATGAGCAGAGTTGGATGGTGATAGACTAGATATTGCCTGACAATGGGCAGAGTTGGATGGTGATAGACTAGATATTGCCTGACAATGGGCAGAGTTGGATGGTGATAGACTAGAGATTGACTGACAATGGGCAGAGTTGGATGGTGATAGACTAGAGATTGACTGACAATGAGCAGAGTTGGATGGTGATAGACTAGAGATTGACTGACAATGGGCAGAGTTGGATGGTGATAGACTAGAGATTGACTGACAATGAGCAGAGTTGGATGGTGATAGACTAGATATTGCCTGACAATGGGCAGAGTTCGATGGTGATAGACTAGATATTGCCTGACAATGGGCAGAGTTGGATGGTGATAGACTAGAGATTGACTGACAATGAGCAGAGTTGGATGGTGATAGACTAGATATTGGCTGTCAATGGGCAGAGTTGGATGGTGATAGACTAGATATTGCCTGACAATGGGCAGTGTTGGATGGTAATAGACTAGAGATTGACTGACAGTGGGCAGAGTTGGATGGTGATAGACTAGATATTGCCTGTCAATGGGCAGAGTTGGATGGTGATAGACTAGATATTACCTGACAATGGGCAGAGTTGGATGGTGATAGACTAGATATTGCCTGTCAATGGGCAGTGTTGGATGGTAATAGACTAGAGATTGACTGACAGTGGGCAGAGTTGGATGGTGATAGACTAGATATTGCCTGACAATGGGCAGAGCGGAATGATTACAATACTCGATATTGTCTGGCAATGGGCAGAGCGGAATGATTACAATACTCGATATTGTCTGGCAATGGGCAGAGCGGAATGATTACAATACTTGATATTGTCTGGCAATGGGCAGAGCGGAATGATTACAATACTTGATATTGTCTGGCAATGGGCAGAGTGGAATGATTACAATACTCGATATTGTCTGGCAATGGGCAGAGCGGAATGATTACAATACTCGATATTGTCTGGCAATGGGCAGAGCGGAATGATTACAATACTCGATATTGTCTGGCAATGGGCAGAGCGGAATGATTACAATACTCGATATTGTCTGACAATGGGCAGGGCAAGGATGGTGATAGACAAGAGATGGATTAAACGAAGATTAATTACATTTATGATATTAGAAATACCTAACGTTCCACTAGAGTAGTAAGACCTGATTAACATCTGTATGGTTCTCAACTACTTACTTCAAGACTAAGTAATAGGAACTGAATGATAGCGGTGTGGTTATTAATTCTTTTTTGACTCTTATTAGCGATTAACCTTTCCCTAAGACCCTCAACAATTCTTAATAAATCGTCTTATACAATTGAGACAAAGATATAAAAGGAATATAAAATTTAGAGCGAAAATTACAAACCCAAGCCTCTTTATATAAAATATTTATTCTACTAAATCTATTCAGAGAAAAGACCAACATAGGCTTTTTAGCCTAAATCGCCAATTTTAACCTTTCTCTTTATGGAACATCTAGGAAAAAATGAATGTACGAAGTCTGCCGACAACTTTAAATTTACAAACACAATTTTCAATATGTCTCATTAAATAATTATATAATATTTAAATCAAAAATAAAGAAGGCATATCTTGACTAAAACGTTTATTTAGCTTGCCGCGTGATATTTGGACAACTCAATTCCTTGATAAATCAAGAAAAGCCATCCTCGAACGCGTTTCGCGATTTTGGCGCTCGTCAGCGTGGAGTAGACTGTACCACTGCGACCAAAAATATTTTTGGTCCCAGAGGCCTTTTGAGAAACCAAGAAATGGGTATTTAAGGCCAAATTAGCGTAAATTTCATTAAAACACGAAAAAAACAATAGAAAAAAAAAGATAAGTGGGTCAGGTGTTGATATTAATAATAAAGAATATTTAAATTATAATAACATCATAATTATGAATATATTAATTATAATATAATGTTATTTTTATTTAAATATTATATAATTATTTAATGAGACATATATATAGTGAAATTGTGTTTGTGAATTTAAAGTTTTTCTCAGTCTTCGCAGAGTATTTTATTCCTAGATGTTCTATAAAGAGAGAAGTTCAAATGGGCGATTTAGGCTAAAAAGCCTATGTTGTTCTTTTCTCTGAATAGATTTAGTGAAACAAATATTTTTATTCAAAGAGGCTTGTGTTTGTATTTTCTCTCCAACTTTTATATTCCTTTTATATATTTCCTCAATTGTATAAGACTATTTGTGTTTATATTTTATAGAAAAAAATATATATAATAGCATAGTTTTTTTGCTTATACCTAGTACACGTACAGGCCATGATAATCATGGTGGGTAGAGGTAGGCGACTACCTTTACTGTAATTGCACCACATGTCTATACAGGTGAGAAAAGCAGTTTCACTTTGCACTTACAAATGTGCCAGAGTCCCGTTTGGTTACTTGCACTCGCTGGTGGGATTGGACTTTTGCAAAAATCGAGGTCATTGGAGCATTTTTTTAATAAGGAAAAAATGCCCAATATGGGAATCCAACCCGGGTCGTAGCAGTCGGAAACCAACGGTTTAGACCATCCTTCGAGCCCCGTTTGGTTATTTGCACTTGCTGGTGGGATTGTTTTTTTTGCAAGAATCGGGGGCCATTGCAGCTTTTTTAGTAATAAAAGCCACTATTGTACACCATTGTACAATGGTAGATTAAACTAGCAAAACCGCTGGGAGGGTTCACCACTGATGAGCCAGGCCCTTACATTAATTTTTTAATGCAGTAAGGGCAGTAGAAAATTCTTTAATTTTCAAAATAATCATACGCGTATATAATAGATTCGAATTTTCAAAACAGATTGCGCACCATTGTATTATTAAATTAACATGTATTATTCGACAGAGTTCATAAAATATTTACAGACAAAGTGGCTGATATAAGAGAATTAAATCATTTAGATCAGGGAACAAACGATGTCTCACTTCTGTAAAGTTCAGACAGTCGTAGATAAGGTGAAGAGCAGTTTGTTCCGTTTCTCCGCAGGAAGTCAATAGATGGCGCTACGTTTCAACGTTTATTTTGACGGTAGAGGTGGAATTTCATTTTATATGAATTCATTACGTTAGAGATATTGATTTTAACATCAATTCATAAAAAAGGTCATTGAGAATATGTCCGAACAGGGCTTTGTCTTTCGAGTTGACAAACTGGGACAATCCTCTCGAGATATGGCGACACCGCACAGAGAATGACTGTCTCTATCTTATCTCGACCTGGGGAACCTAGATTGTTCAACATGAGGTAATCTTTGTCGTGCACACAATGTCTATGTCCTAAGGTAGACTTGCTTAGACTCTGATGTTTATTATATATTCGTGGACAAATCTTAAGAAAGTAGAAAATATTTTATATTGCTCTTGGTCTGATTTTTTTTTTGAGAAAATACAGGCAATTTGGTTCAAACTTGGTTATCTCGTGTGTCTTCGATAAAAAAAAAAATATGTATTATAAACTATTATAGACGCGTATGATTCTTTTAAAAGTTTAAACGTTTTTCAAAACGTTTTTAAAAAGAACCATACGCGTCTATAATTTTCGAATTCTCATAACAGATTGTGCGCTAATGTATCATAAAAAAAGGTGAATTAAATATATTTTAGAGTTATTGTTTGAATCCCGATATACATGATAAAAGGTGAAACTCCCTTTATGTTTCTCTATGAGTGTATATTTGCGGATGTATTTGACTTTTTCATTACCTTTTAATCTCTAATGCTACTGTTGAACCGTTATTTTAGGTAGTTTTCAATGCACAAAACTAATTCATCACACTGTAAATGGCAATAGAACTGTTAAGACTATTGCTCTGATGATTTAAGGGGGGAAAACACATTCACAACAGTATTTGAACTACTGTTGAGACATTGAAACTGACATTCAACCATATCCTTTTCGCCGTTAATAAATAGAAGTCCTGGTTGAAAAGTAAAATTTTCATCATTGTCTTGTGGGTGAAGCTTTGAAATACAAGTTAGACTATAATATACACTTATGGACAAACCTAAGTAGAACGTCTTCGACGTCAACGGTCGTCTGTTTTTATTTTTTTTTCAAGGAAAAAAAGCAATTTTGTTCACAATTGGGTATCTCGAGTGTCTTCAATAAAGGTCACTGCAATATTTTTCCGAGTTATTGTCTGAAGGCCGATATACATGCTAAAAGGTACAAGTTCCTTAAAGTTTTGTCCATGAGTGTATACACACTTGGTTATCTCGTGTGTCTTCAATAAAGGTCACTGTAAAATATTTCAGAGGTATTGTCTAAATCCCGATATATATCATAAAAGGTACAACTTCATTAAGTTTTGTCCATGAGTGTATACACACTTGGCTATCTTGTGTGTTTTCAATAAAGGTCACTGTAATATCTTTCATAGTTATTGTCTCAATCCCGATATACATACTAAAAGATAAAACTTCTTTAAGGTTTGTCCTTGAGTGTATACACACTTGGCTATCTTGTGTGTCTTCAATAAAGGTCACTGTAATATCTTTCAGAGTTATTGTCTGAATCCCGATATATATGCTAAAAGGTACATATTCTTCAAGTTTTTTTCTATGTATTAAGTGTAGTTTATTTATAATAAATAATAAATCAAAATCTACCAATATATAGATTCTCTCTCTCTAGGACAACAGCCAATAATTCCATGGTAGAGTAGAGAGAACCTATTCAAGTTTATATTCATAAATATATAAAATGAACCATATGTTAAGGTTTGTATTACAGAAATAGCCAGAGAGAGATCTTCCAATATATAGGAAATGAATTCATTAAAGCATGAATGTCCATCCCTATATATATAAAAGTAGGTGTATGTATGTATGTATGTATTTTTGTCGGCTATACACCTTCACAATACCTAACTAATCTGACTCAATATTTAACAGTATATAGAGTAGAATCTGGAAAAACGTATAATGAAATTTCAGGTCTCTATCCCGAATATTCGTCGAGTTATTTCCAAATTTGCGTTTCAAATTTGTCCTTCCGCTCGCGAGCAGCGCATCTAGTGAAGATGGGAGGTAGTATCAACTGACCTAATGTACATGTAAAGTTTGGAGAGGGACGTTTTAAAAGAGTGATTTCCACGGCGCCAATTTATAATTGTAACGTATAGTATTTGAATAAAAACATTTTATCGGGTAAAACCTGGACGTTGTTCGGGTCATTCGGCTAGTTTGCACATAAAACAAACTGATTATTTCGTGATTATACAAAAAGAGGACAATGGGTTGTGATTCCATGTGGAGATCGCCTTGTTAAATGATCCAGACAGACTCATCCAATTGTCACTAACTTCCTTGAAGGAAAGAATAGAAGCGGAAACTTCTTGAAGGCGAGCTCATACGATGGCGACAATGTGACAATATTTTAAAGATATTTAAAGATATTTGTATAGATGGCGCGTTATTGCTTTGTGTTAATAGAAAGAAACATGTTGGATCTTATTTTGAGATAAGAATTCATCACCTCATAATATCCCTCTTTGGCCAACAGAAATTTGAATTATTTGTAAAAAGAAACATTCGCGTCTTAATATTTTCATTCGTTATGCCAACAGAAATTATTAATGGTTATCGGTAAACTTAGTTCCTAGAACGAACCAGCGTTCGTTTGTCTTAAAGGTTGTAGGAAATATTGTAAAAAAATTATAATTATATTATGAACAGGTTATTAATTTTGATATTTATATATTTTTCTACTCTGTAAACTTGCCTTATGTCTCTCTGGTATTTCGTCAATGTCTATCAGTGCTCGCCTTAAATAAATTGCCGTGTCATCATGAAGTTTATCTTTCCTAATTTTCTAAGTGACATTTTGGTGGAGATGCTGTGTAAATTAGCGAAAAGATAAATTAAAGATCACCGAGAAGACCTTGAGGCTCTAAGTGCTGTGATCTAAAATTTCGTAGACTGGCTCCAGGATTCCACCGCCGTGTTAAAGTCAAGACTTCCCTACAACAAGACGATGTCCCAATATACGATACGACTACAAAGCCGCTCTTCAAGCCGCAAGAGAAAAGACGCAAAGGTACTAGGGACAATGTTACAAGACTTCGATGGAATCCTTGGCAGAAGCACATCGGATCCCTGTCAGTAGCAAACAGATTTACAAGCTGTGAGTCAGAGCTTCAATAGGGAAGAATCTAAGAAGCGATTTATTTATTATTTTTTTTATAAAAATATTCCTAATTTTGATATTTATATTTTGATATTTTTTCTGTAAATTTGGCTTATTGCTCTCTGGTATTACGTAAATTTTAATTAGTGCTTGCCTTAAATTGCTGAGTCATCCAGAAGTTTGTCTTTCCTAATTTTCTACGTGACAATATGATCATGAAAATATGAATGAAATGTTAAAATGGGGATTTATAATTAGAATATGTTTTATAGTGTTAGCGTCTATATTTAAAGAACCAATCAGTAGCTTCCACGCTGATTTGAAGTGAATAAAAAGTACTTATTTACAAAAATAAAAACTTATTTTGGCACAAATTTAGGAATATTCACTCAATCTTATTCCATAATTAGTATACCTTTTGAAATTTTATAATTACAAGCCTCTATGCTATACTAAAATTAATTTTAAGGAAGGTTTTGACACAAATTGAGTTAGAAAGTTGACCAATTTCAGTTGCAAGAATGACAATACATCCAAATGGCACAATAACCTACAGAACATGTAAAAACTGTACTAGAGTGTAACTAAAACCTATCCACATATTCACATACCCAGCAATGGCCGCAGCCTTACAGACAATTAACATGGACCCAAAGCAGTAGTTTTGCACACCCAAGATAGAGGACATTGCGACTGCTGTGATAGAGATGTATGGAAACATTCGAGACTCTTTATTGGACACGACAACAAGAACAGAAACTTGACATGGACCCAGAAGAGCAGCTTTATACACTCAAGATAGAGAACGACTGCTGTGATAGAGTTGCATGGAGACATTTGAGGCTCTTCATTGGACACAACAACAACAGAAATTTGACATGGATCCAGAGCAGCAGCTTCACAAAGCAAATATAGAGAACATTGCGACTGCTGTGATAGAGATCTACGGAGACATCTGAGGGCTTTCAATGGACACGACAACAACAACAGTCAACAACAATTACAGCCAGGAAATGAAGGACATTAAAGAAATCTTTCATTAATGGGCCGAGAGGACGTGGTGGGACTGCCATAGATCTCAATGAGGATGGTCATTCAAATAGGAAGAAATGGTCGCAAGTCAAATAGCAATAAAACTGGGGTCTTCATTTCCTCAACTTCCCATTGCTCTTATGTGTAGGTTGTAATGGAACGTAACTCTAGATTACGTCTATATAGGATTTGATATAATTGTGAAATATTAAACATAACTAATGTTATAACAATCAATATTTTATAATAATTGTGATTTAATCGCCTTTCCAGTGAAACGCTAAACTATGCACAATGAATTATGTGGCCAAAGGACATGCGTCGGACCTGGAGGCTGTTAGGTTCTGCGCTGCCTAGAGTAAAGGAGCTCCATCTATGCTTTCTTCCTGTGGTGAATCTGTATAAGACCGATGGTTTTAATAAAGCCGTGTGTGACTTTGATTGTGATTTCAGTGAGAAAATATACTTTTTGGATAAAGTATAAGGATTCGAGGCTTTTTGAAAATCTAAAGCATTTAGAAATATATAAAAACAGATTTCAGAATAATAAAACACTTCTATCACCACCAACTATCTTGCAATTGAAAACAGAGATGAAATTTCAATTGACATCAAAATATAAGTGTCTAAAATTGTTGGAAATAGATAAAAACTGATCATATAGGATAATGAATTTGATGATGAAACTCATCCATATTGGATATCACATTTGACTGAAACATATGGACGTTGGTGATGATTATTATTGGGTAGGTATGATACATAAGGTTTATTTATTATACAATTTATTAAGAAATTTTTAAATATTTTTGACGGGTATGATTCTTTTAAAAATAAATCAATTTTTATCGCTGAGAGGGTACACCACTGATAAGCCAGGCTCTTCCATTATTTTATCATTGCCGAAAGGGTAGTATAAACTTGATTATTTTAAAAATAATCGTACGTTAAAAAAATTGTTTAAATTTCTTATAACAGATTGAACGCTAATGCATCATATAATTGATTGTTATATATATTTATAGATTCTATTTTCACACATAACAGTGTAAAGACTAAAACTGTAAGGAAATCTAAAAGAGCAATGGTGAATGTTTCGTATCAAAGATGGTACAAAATGATGATGGTTAGAATAGCATGGTTTGAGATCATGTAATGTTATGGAGATAGTTGATGGTTTAAACGTTGTGTTTAAATTGGTGTGTCTTCAATAAAGGTCACTGTAATATCTTTCAGAGTTATTGTCTGAATCCCGATATACATGCTGAAAGGTACAACTTCCTTAAGTTTTGTCCATTAGTGTATACACACTTGGTTATCTCGTGTGTCTTCAATAAAGGTCACTGTAATATCTTTCAGAGTTACTGTCTGAATCCCGATATATATGCTAAAAGGTACAACTTCCTTAAGTTTTGTCCATGAGTGTATACACACTTGGTTATCTCGTGTGTCTTCAATAAAGGTCACTGTAATATCTTTCAGAGTTATTGTATGAATCCCGAAATACATGCTTAAAGTACCACTTCCTTAAGTTTTGTCCATGAGTGTATACACACTTGGGTATCTCGTGTGTCTTCAATAAAGGTCACTGTAATACCTTTCAGAGTTGTTGTCTGAATCCCGATATACATGATGAAAGGTACAAAATTCCTTAAGTTTTGTTCATGAGTGTATACACACTTGGTTATCTCGTGTATATTCAATAAAGGTCACTGTGATATCTTCCAGAGTTATTGTCTGAATACCACTATATAAATGGTAAAAGGTACAACTTCCTTAAATTTTATCAATGAGTGTAAATTCTAGATTTCTGCAACATCAAAAAACTCAGTCGAAGGTTTTCCAAACCAATTTAGCGAACAGGCTTAAAATTATAAATCGTATTTAAATAATTAGACTAAAACGATATAATTTATAAAGCTCTATATTTAAAAATATACCAGAAGAATATTAAAATATTGGTAAATCTTATATAAATATGATATGTAAATATTGGTGTTATGTACTCTTCTACCTAATATTCAATAATATATAGTATTTCAATAAAAGAGATTGTATGCTACTGAATAGTTATATATATTTGCATAATATTTTACAATTACACAGAATTATCATAAGAACTAAAAACATGAATATATCACGCTATATTGATTACATCACGCAGGAACAACCAAGTCCTTGGTCAAAACCATATATACATATTATATATTACAATTGGTAAAACTAGCCAAGTGACCAGGGTTTACCCGAAGGGGCCTGTGAAGACAAATTAAGAGTAAAGATGGAGGCCTAAAAATTGCAATGGGTCTATTCTGATAAACATTTCAAGTTAGGTTAAATAAAAATACTTTTTAAGCAAAGTATATACATTCAGGCAGATAACAGTTTTTGCTTGTAAAATATAAAAATATGGAACAAAATTATATTAACAATACTGATAAAGGTAATTAAAAATTGAATTAGAAACAAAAAATCTATTAGAAATTAAGAGAATTCAATAATCCAAATGCACATGTTTTGAAAACAAAGAAATTTGGTGATGATATATAAAGTGAAATTTGAAAGCAAAAAATCTACCATTGGAAAATTGAATAAATTAGTAAATAAATATAACTATTAACAATTTTGGGGAATAAAAATAAGAATGACATTAGGTAAAAATTAACGAATATTTTGGTATAAAATCGCAATGTATAGTTCAGTATCTTTGGAGGAGATTGCTTAAAACTTTACAACTGAAAACTCTGTTAAGGTACAAACTATATAGATTTAGTCTCAATAAAATAGAAAATATTCAAAAATAATAAATTTAAACGCATTGTGTATTCTAATAAGATAAAATGTACAATTAAACACTTAGTACTAAATTAATATTAAAATAACTTCCACATTTAAACGTATTTCTTCCGACATTCAGTTAACTTGGGTTTTACAGTTCAAGCTTTGTTAAACAGAAGTAATTAATGCAAATTTTTTTCAACTTCAATTTAACGGATTAACTTCAACTGACTTTTTGCCTCTCTAATTGAAGCTATTTTGTGTCGCTAGCCCATTAAGAGCAGATTTTACACTTTGGACACACAAAAGAAGGTTTTGAAAATAAAACTTTTTCAAATCCTACTTTCTTTAGAAATCATTAAATGTAAAAACTTGGTTTTAGAAAGACGAGAGTGGGTTTTACTCAGTATTTGTTTTAACTAGTCAAAACCACTCATCTCTACCCGGATTCTTTCCGAATGAATTTTTCCAAAAGAATATTGTTTTAACCACTGTTAACTATTCTAAATATATTATTATTATTGATAAAGTATCGGTATATCATTAATATTTCATTATATTATTTTTAGAACTCCAAATTATACGAATTGGTTGGCTTGAACACGTGAGAAAATGTTACGAAAATAAAACTTTTTGAAATTCCACTTTCTTTAGAAATCATTAAATGTAAAAACTTGGTTTTATAAAGACGAGAGTAGTTTTTTTCTCAGTATTTGTTTTATCTGGTCGAAGCTTACCCGGATTCTTCCTGAATGAATATTTTCCAAAATAATGTTGCTTTTGCCACTGTTAACAATTCTGAATATATCATTATTATTTTTGATAACGTAAAAGAATAGCAATAGCATTATAAAAGATCATTAATATATATTTATAATATTTTTATAACTCCAAATTATACAAATTGGTTAGCTTGAACAGGTGAGAAAAATGTTACGAAAATAAAACCTTTGAAATTCCACTTTCTCTAGAAATCATTAAATGTAAAAACTTGGTTTTAGAGTGTTTTTTTTTTTCAGTATTTGTTTTATCTGGTCGAAGATTAACCCGGATTCTTTTTGAATGAATGTTTTCCAAAAGAATATTGTTTTAACCACTTAACTATTCTGAATATATCATGATTATTATTGATATAGTATCAGTATATCAATAGTAATTATAGAATTTCATTAATATATCATTGTGTTATTTTAAAACTCTAAAAATTATGAGAATTGGTTATTTTGGACAAAGGAGAAAGAATTCTACGATAATAAAACTTTTTTAAAATTCCATTTTCTTTAGAAATACATTTAAAACCTTGATTGAAGAGACTAGAGCACCTTTCACCCGGTGTTTGTTTCAATTAGTGGAAGCCACTCGTTTCAACCAGGGTTCTCTTTGAATAGCTATCAGCCAAAGAAAGACAGACAAAAGCGACCATATATCGAATAGCTATCGCAAAAAGACAATAGCGACGATGTATAAAATAGCAATAAGATATAGAAAGACAAACAGAAACGATCATATTTAAATTAGTTATCACAAAAAGACAGACAAAAGAGACCATATATAGAATAGCTATCAGACATAGAAAGACAGACAAAAGAGACGACCATATAAAGAAGGAAGGAGAGAATAATTGAGAGATCTCCAAAGGAAGAAAAGAACGACGGGACTCCAGAGTAATTAGTCCAGAGATCCACTTAACGCCCAGCTGGACTCTCAGACATCATATTCTCCCTGAGGACTTCCCTGCAGCGGTCCGACATCTTCAACCTTCACCTCACTGTTGCTGAGTTGGTTCCCTCTCAGTAAGGACAGTAGAAGTTTGATCAATTTGTGAAAAGAAACATTCGCGTTTTCAATGTCTTCATTTGTTATATATAGATGGCGTGTTATTGCTCTGTATTAATCGTACACGAGATAGAGAGAAAAATGTGAAAATATTTTAGTCAAAATAGTAAGCTTATTTGAGATATTTGCGTTCAATTATTTTACTTTTAAATATCGTTTTACACAATTACCTATTCCTTTCTTTAAATAAACATAAAATACTTGAAAAATAATATTTCCTATACAATCTACAAATTAAAAAGATATAATCGGAATTTTAAATGTTAAATTATTGTTTTCAAGTTTCATTTATGTTTTAAAAAAGGTATAAACTAATACAAATATATTAAAATTATATTAAAAAACGCATCAAATATCAATGTTTGAAAATAAACCAATTATTTATATTGATAATAGATAAATTGATCGTTTTTATTGATCTTTTGATATTTTTTGTCACCTGTAACTCTCTAAGGTATTTTAAAATTGTTACCATCAAATTTGACTCCAAAATATAGTAACAAAGTATTTGTTATTTTATAAAAAGAGTATAATTTTTTCATGTTTACATTTTGCTACTCTGTAAACTTCCCTTATTGCTTATCTTTTGTTTATCCTTCATAGTTTGTTCTTGCCTTAAATAAATTGCAGTGCCATCCTGAAGTTTGCTTTTCCTAAATTTCTACGTGGCAATATTCTAGTGCTCTGTTTCTAGTTAAACGTAGCAGAATTAGAGAATCAAAATACTTAATAGGTTTGCTTTAGAAACGGCTGAAGCATTGGAAATAGCATGAGTCATTGCGTCTTTAATGCATCAGTAAAAATGATTGTTTTTGACTTGTAAGTAGATTAAAGTATAGATCTTTTAACTTTCTGAAAAACAGTAAAAATGTGAAATTGTACTTGGTGAGGTGAATAAATTAAGAAAAAGCATTTCCTTATCGTGAAACTGAAAGTATATAACGAATAGTTTATATTTATTCCGATAGATGGCTCCAGCCATTAGCAGTTTTCATTGGCACGATAATGAGATGCCTTTTTCTTAACTTATAAACTTTGTTTATCTTATTCTTTTGAGGTCATAAATAACTGTTTCAGAAATAAGACCTCAACTAAAGCCGTTCGAGTTGTAACCGCGTATCACAGAAAGACTGACATCTCATAATCAACAGATAGACCTCTTATTTATATAAATAGACATACACTCAGGGACAAAACTCAAGCATAACTCTTCAGCAAAAAGGGTTTACACACAGATTTGTTAAGACCACACACCGATCTTATACAGAATTACACAGGAAGAAAGGAAGCATAATTGGAGATCCTGTACTTCAGGCAGCACAGCACCCACCAACAGCCTCCTGGGCCGACACATGTCCAGTGGCCACACGTTCCTTCGTGCATACATCAAGGTTAGCGTTTCATTCAACAGGGGAGTTTGGAATCAACCGCGTTTCAGTCTTCACCTTTCTCATCCAAATGGACCACGACATTCGGCGATTATATTAATCTCCTCCGAACTATATAATGTGTATACACCTGGAGGCTGTTGTTGAGTACTACGCTGCCTGGAGTACAGGAGCTCAATCTATGATTTCTTCCTGTGGTGAACCTGTATAAGACCAGTGGTCTTAATAAAGCTATGTGTAAACCCTTTTTGCTGAAAAGTTGTGCTTGAGTTTTGTCCCTGAGGGTATGTCTATTTATATAAATAAGATTTCCATAAACCTGTTAGAACAACGATGCGCTTCAAAATGATATTGACGCTAGCCATATCTCTGTAAAAATGTGGAATTATAATCGTCTGTGAAGAACCTGCACGATCGAACTATGTGCCAAAACTGTCTCATTAGGGCTCCTTCTGCTTAATTGTATTTAGTTGCCGGCCGGAAGAGACTGCCTTATCTATTCTACCGGAGGTCCTGACAAAAGATGCCATCGATTTTAGATTCTGGTGTTTCTGAATAGAATGTCTAGCCTCACTCTCTCTGTCTCCACAATCGCTTGGAATTTTATTAACTAAATACAAGAATGAATGGTACGTTAGAATGTATGACGTATAAGATGAAATATATATACAAGGCTACCTATATATACCTATAGGACACCTCTTCCTTTAATTATGCATTAGAGCGATTCATTATGTTCATTACCCTTGTAAAGAACTATACTAATGAAGATAAAGAATGATCAACAACACTAGTTCTGGCAAATTCAGACAAAAGGCCAACCTGTATATTTGTCTAAATTTTCCATATAAGAATATTCCATATAAGAATCAATTTTGAAAACAGAGCAATCCATAAATAAAACTTTAAAATTGTTCCAATATATGCCTTTATAAGAATCAATATTTATAGTGATATGGTGGGTGGAGTGAATTGGCGAAATCTCTGGAAAGGTTCACCATCAATGAACTAAGCCTTTCTTATTCTTTACTCATCTTCAGTAGACCAATTGTAGAAATCCGGCCTATATTTAAAACAGAAAAATATTTGAATAGTTCTATCATCAATGTACAGAGTATAATATATATTATTGACTTTATATTTTTATATATTGAACAGATATGTTTTTTTTAAATAAGAGAAACGTTTGGATGAGTAAAGCGAAGACTAGAACGCGGCTGATTTCACACTCGCCTTTTCAGTGATACGCTAACCTATGCACGGTGGATTCTGTGGCCATTGAACATGTATCGGACCTGGAGGCTGTTGGGCTCTGTGCTGCCTGGAGTATAGAGGTCAATCTATGCTTCCCTCCTGTGGTAAATCTGTATAAGACCTATGGTCTTAATAAAGCTGTACGAGAGTTCAATAAAATACACTTCGGTCAGAAAAGTTTTATTTTCTCAGCGTTTTAACAGACAACTTTTATCATCGTCAGGAAGAATTAAGAATAAAACACTTGGCAATTTTTCCATAATACCTTGTCAAATGCTCTATTATATTTTTTTCCGACGAAAACAAAATCTTTTTGTCGAAACGTTAATGAAATAAACTTTTTTGTGGCCAAAGTATCTCTTATTTTTAAAGAACTATGAGTGTCGGCCAGGCAACCTCTATATTTAAGAGAACTAATATGATAATACTGTAATTCTAAGCAAACGGAGAAGGGAGAATACACATTTGATAATAAAATACAAAGGGAGTTATCAAAGCGTGTTGAAAATATAAGTATCGGATATCTGAAAAATATAGAGGAATATACAAATAAAGAAGCTGTGTTATTAAAATTCGAAACTATTATAGACGCGTATGATTCTTTTGAAAATTGAACAATTTCTACTGTCTTCACTGCAATGGAAAAATTTATGGGAGGCCCTGGCTCATTAGTGGTGAACCCTCCCAGTGGTTTCGCCAGTTCAATCTACCATATCGCTGTTATATTGCATTTTTCGATCTTCCTTTTATAGGGCAGTATGAATTGTTCAATATCCAAAATAATCATACACGTCTATAATAGTTTCGAATTTTCATAACAGATGCCGCGCAGATGTATTATAATAAAAAGAAGATGTGTATTCAGATTGTAATATTCTAAAAGTCGTAAAGAATTCTATTTGCATGATTTTAATTGTCTTCGCCTCTGTTAGCGCTATTTAAATATATGCAAATCAAAATGGAAAATATGAGCGTTCGATACCTAGATTGAGGTTTAAATTTATTTCGGATGCCAATTGAGTTACCATGTGAGTTGAGATATTGTCTGGTAATACAGTTTAGGAAATGGATTTGCAGCTGGGACACGTTTAGCTTCTAACGGGAGGTTTAACATTGCATATTACAATGTCTAGTATATTGTATATGTTAATATGATGCATTAGCGCTCATCTGTTATACATATTTGGATTATTTTTGACGGGTATGATTCTTTTAAATATAATCAATTTTCTACTGCCTCTTACTGCAATGATAACATAATGGGAGAGGCCTGATTCATCAGTAGGTGAACCCTCCAAGAGGATTCGTCAGTTTACTCTATCATATCGCTGTATTATTGCATTTTTCAGTTTTTACATATAACAGCGGTATGGTAGATTGAACTGGCGAAATCGCTGAGAGGGTTCACCACTGATGATCTAGGTCCTCCCAATATTTGATCATTGCAGTAAGGTCAGTAGAAAATGATTTGAAAGAATCATACCCGTTGAAATTATTTCAAATATTTATATCATATATGCAAATAATAAATATAGTTTCGTAATATATATATTAGATAATAAAAAATAATATATTGTATTGAATAAAATTTTTATTTCCCAATATTTCGATTGACTAAACGCCAACCTTTGTCAAGGCATTACATTACTGAAATAATGGCAAATAAATATTTTATTCAATCCAATATATGCCATTTTTTATCCATATAAAGAAATATATGGATATTTTTCTGGAAGGTTATTGTGTGGCCGATAAAAAGATTTACATCTCTCTGTCGAAATATACGAACAAACTATCCGTGCTCTCTTTCAAACACCTCTGAAAATTTGATAAAAAATCTGGATATACATTCTGTGGAGGGATTGTTCTCTTTGAATATTTTATATATGTGACATATTTTTTGTATGGTGTTGTAATGTACAGGAATATAATTTATATAAATTCTACAAGGCCGCAGTCACCGTTCGGAGGAGATTAACAGAATCGCTGAATGTCGTGGTCCATTTGGATGAGGAAAACCAAAACTAGAACGCGGCTGATTCCACACTCGTCTTTTCAGTGATATGCTAACCCAGAGGTCGGCAAACTGCGGCTCGCGAGCCACATGCGGCTCTTTGGATGTGAAGCTGAGACTCTATATATATTATTTATGCGAGTACTATTTATTGTTGGAAGGAAGAAAATCTGTGGCTCTTGAAAAACTTTGAAATTTTGTGATTGTATATTTTGGCTCTTCCGACTCAAAAGTGTGCCGACCCCTGCGCTAACCTATGCACGGTGGATTCTGTGGCTACTGGACATGTGTCGGACCTGAAGGCTGTTGGGCTCTGAGCTGCCTGGAGTATAGGAGCTCCATCTATGCTTCCTTTCTTCTTGTGGTGAATTTGTATAAGACCGGTGGTCTTGATAAAGATGTGTTTGTGAATACGGAGATATTACTATTATGTATTTAATATTTAATTGGGGGCCATTTAAAAAAATACTTTATTGCATTTAGTTCATCCCCGATATGAAGAAATGATTGTAATTAAAATTGATTGGAGTTTGTTTAAGTCGGACTATAACTGAGGTGTTTAATTGTGTTAGATAGAAGGGAAGGGTCTCAGCCAGGCGTTGGTCATCATTGTGTTTCTAGACAAAGCCCGGAAATGGGGCAACTCCAGTTGTCCTTGAGGGAAATCTTACAATCTTGTACCTTGACTTGTATATTTCTGTCTTCTTCATGTCATCCTCAGATTGTCATCTGAACAACTTGTCACGAGAACAGGCGAAGAAGCTCGTCCGTGTGAAAACTTGCTTGTTTAAAGTATTTTAAGAAAGAATTCGTCACTTTTAAAAATGAGTTTGTCGTTCAAAATACGCGTTAGCGGTTGTAATAAGCACAATTTTCATTGAATTTTACGTGAGTTGGATGAAATTGTAGCCCCGCGATATGGATTTAATGATGCCTGTTTCCATATGGATAATGCAAAAGCGCACACATCTGCAGAAACACGGGCATCTGTTAGTCTGCAAGAAGCAGCGTGAAGTTTTTGTCACCATATTCATATATGCTAAATCCAATTGAATTTTCATTTAGCAAAATTAAAACATCGGTAAGGTCGCTGCTTCCTCGAAGTGACATCACATTAGGCGAAGTTATCACTGATGCAATCAGTAGGATTACATCAGGAGACTGTGAAGGATGGTTTGCTCGCATTCACAAAAATTGCTTCCTGGCCACACAAGAACACCAGTTTATCCAATAAAATCTGTTTCTAATTTATTTCGTGGCTATTTGCTCCTATATTAGTGTTTTAAAGGCGACGAACTCATTTTAAAAAGCAAGGAATTTATTTTAAAAAGTGACGAATTCACTCCTAAAATTCTATATTCAGCTTAGTATAAAGAAGATACCCAATATACCAATATAGAAAGGCATTTCTAACGTTTTTGCTCTATATATTTTTATGCAGAAGTTTTTCTTCAGAAGATCAAGGTAATTTCGTTATCTTCTCTCACATCGAGACTCAGGAGGAACATGTTTAAAAGTTTTAGAGCAGAATTTGGTAAAATATCTTATTGACTTGTTATATAGGAAGGTATATCTCTGATTAATATATTCAACTACAGTTAAACCTGTCTATAGCGCCCCCTCTTGGGAATCACCAAAATAGGAGGCTATAGAAAGGGGGTGCTATAGACAGGTCACTTTTAATGTAAATCGCATCGTACTACGTATTTAAAATCGGGCGCTATAGAGAGGAAGGCGCTATTTAGAGGGGGCGCTATAGACCGGTTTAACTGTATAAATGGGGAATGATTTCAGGTTGGTTATAAAGGCAGGTTCACTATATCCCACGTTCTTTATAGTGAGGTTGTACTGTATTTTACATATACACAAATGAATTAAAAAATTTAGAAATGATAAAGGATCCAATGCCATTTTAAAAATTCTTCTTTCTTATCTCCTCACAATCATTTAAAGATGTCAGGTCTGAGGATATTGAACTTCAGGATTGAGACAAGTAAAATGCATCAATAAATGTTTTTATAGATAAACCTATATTAATATATAATAAACACCGTTAGAATGATCTTTTATACATGTGATCACCAAAAGGGCAACAATCCCTGAACCATCGACGATGAAGGAAACTTCTGACGTGACTAGGGGGACAAAATGACTGTCCCCAACGGAAATTGACGCAAGGCTATTTCCTTTTACTTTTAGATGTCCTGAACACATCTTTCAGGGGTCGTTTCTTTACACAGTCAGACTGGAGAAATATTGGTAGAACTATTGTTTATAATATAAAACATATCTTAAATTTATTTCAGCTATACCATTATATCGAATGTAATATATGTTATTTTTCTCAAAAATATTGGCATAATAAGTTCAAATCGAGAATAAAATAGTCTATATAACTTTTTAACGATACACAGCAAGGCTATTTATTGTTTATTCAATGCTCTTTTTCTTATTTGTTTATTTTCTTTTTGACAATTCTGTTACCTACTCTACTACAATATGAATTACTGTAAATAGTTTCACGCGCAATTATCCAGATCGGATATAGCGTGTCTTGTTTGTAACTGGTAATAAATAAATAAGGCTAGAGAAATATAAGTAGAACTATTGTTTATAATATAAAACCTATTAAAAATGGCATATCCTGACCAGGAGCACATGTGCTTTACAGAAGGCAGAGCGCCATCTGGTGGAACAGAAATCAGCTAAACATTGATAAATCAATAAAAGCCATCCACGAACGCGTTTCGCGCTTTTGGCGCTCGTCAGAGTGGAGTAGGCTGAACCACTGCGACCAAAAAAATATTTTTTGGTCCCAGTGGCTTCCTGAAAAACCAAGAAACGGGTATTTAATGCCAAACTTGCGTAAGTACGCTTAGCACATTAAAAAAACGAAAGAAAAATATCAGGGAACAGGCTAAATCAATGTTTAGTTGATTTCTGTTCCACCAGATGGCGCTCTGTCTTCTTTAAAGCACATGTGCTCCTGGTCAGGATATGCCATTTTTATTATTGATTTCAACACCTGATCTTTTTATATTTTATTTTTCTCTTTCGTTTTTAATATAAAACCTATAGAGCGACATTTGAAGATATCCTGCGTGTGTTTCTTTTGAACGAAAAATTGAAATTTATTTTAAGGAGAAATAATGATTATTTCTAACCTTAGGGATGACGTATGAGAGGATAAATTGTGAAGAGTAATGATGAACGGAAAAACCTATCTATAAACCTATAACCAATAAAACATATCTTAAATTTACACTTTTTTTCAGTTATACTACTATATTGATTGTAATATATGTTATTTCTATCAGAATAAATGGCATAAGAGGTTTGAATCAAGAATGAAAGATTCTAAATAACTCTTTTAACGATACGTTTAAGAGAAAAATGCTTAAAATCTTTTAATTATATTAAATAACGTCATTATTACCCGTTTTGAATTTGTTAAAATATATTATGAATTAGTTATTGAAGAATTGAAAAGGTGTATAATTCAATCATGACGTTGTGAGTGTGTAACGAGAATTACGGAGATTCCATCTACCACCTTGTTGTCTTATCTTACAGTTGCAGAATTAGAAGAATGGACACCACTTCTACAGGTGACTATCCGTGTTTTTCCTATTCTTTTTCTTTCTTATCTCCACTCAATCATATTAGGGTATAAAGCTTGTGGAGATTGTTGATGGTGTCTGCTGGGGAAGAGTAGAGCTCATCAATGGATGAGTCAATACAGTCAATAATGTGTTTTGAGGTTGTAGGTTGAGAACTGCACTTAGTACATAGTGGGAAAGCCTTACAACCATTCTGGAAAGTCATTGACCATAGATGACCAGACTCAAATCTGGATATCAAAGACTGTTGTTCTTTTGGGAGGACAGAACTGGTGCTTGTCCCTCCTGCTCTGTACCACTCATGTGCAGTATTAGATTTCCATTCCTGCAGGCATTGGGTTTTGATGGTACGGAGGAGGTCTCTTTCGTCTAGTTGGGTGGTAGATTCTCTGACTTCAGGTAGGCCAAGAGCTCCAGCCTTTGAAAAAATCTATACCCTGATGCTTTGGATCCAATCCACAGGCATAAATTTAAATAGATTTCATTTACATAAGAATAAATTAGGAAAAAAGGCATCTCCTAATCGTTCAAATAAAGCATGCTGATGGCTTGCGTTATCTATCGGAATAAATATCAAATAATTCTTGATTTTTAATTATTACAGAATTAGCTAGCCAGAAAAGCTAACCAAATCAACAATCTCCACAAGCTTTATACCCTAATATGATTGAGTGGAGATAAGAAAGAAAAAGAATAGGAAAAAACACGGATAATCACCTGTAGAAGTGGTGTCCATTCTTCTAATTCTGTAACCGTAAGATGAAACAAGGTCGTAGATGAAATCTCTGTAAATCTCTACCACACCCACAACGTCATGATTGAATCATACACCTTTTCAAATTTTCAATACCTAATACTAGAAGCCCTAGGCTAGTAGAGCTAGAAGTCCACATTCTGTTGGTAACTAAAGGCAGGAAGATACTAAATACTAAATCAACGAGAATAGTTGATATTTATTCCTATAGATGACGCAATCCATCAGAAACCTTTAGTTGCAAGATAAGGAGATGCCTTAATATATATCTACCTGATCAAAGTACAAATTCAATTTTATATTATTTTTCATAAGATTAAATGTAATAAAAACTACGAGAGCCCAATTAATAATAATTAAAATTAATATATTTCACGGAGAATTTATTTTTCGGAATTCCAAAAACTAATTAATTATTCCTGAGAGAGAATGTTTTAATTATAAATGAATCCAGAAAAATATTTCATTAGTTTCTTTATAAATGGGGAAATAAGAAAGATGGTTCACTCTATACGTTGTGTATTTATGTCATTATATATTTATTCGGGGAAGATATTCTGTGGAATCCATTTTGCTTGTACACTTTTAACATTTTGAATTAATTATTCTTCAAAGAATTCGATGAGTTGTAAATAAATAATGAATATATAGGAAATTTAGGCATTAGTTTTCTTATGTATATCCCCAATATATATTCGGATAAATTTATATATGATAATTAAATTCTATAAATATACATATATAGATAGTATAATATATATTTGTGTATATATATGTTATATAAAAACAAATGAGAATTTTGATTTTCTGCTTGAATTTTATATCATGTTGAGGATTATGGTAATGCAGTCGTGGTTGAAATAATAATCTTGAAAATATAAAGTCTTGATCAGATGTTTTAATTGAACCCATGGAATATACACAAAACATAATTCGATAGAAGTAATGCCTGGCTTAAGGCGAGTAGAATAAGGAAAGCAAAAGATTATTTACATAATGTACAAAAGTTTTGAGCCGGCTAATCGGGGAAAAGAAAATATCTTTATTTTACGGGGCTGCTAACCAAAATGGATGATTTTTGAGCCCCGATGGACGCATAAAGCGGAATATATGCAAAGCATAGTTGGAGGGGCCTGGGGATGGGTGGCCAGGGATCATCGCCAGGTGAGGCCAGGAGAGCCGGGATGTAGAGGAGGACCGGGGGGGGGGGGAGCAGGGTGGTGATCCGGTGGTGATTATTTTTAAATAAAATAATATTTTAATATAACAATTTTAAATAAAAAATATTTTAATATAACATATATATATTTGAAATATTAGCCTCAGAGTGCATTCTATAGATATATTTTATATTTCGTCGTGTGAAGACATCGCGTAGTTATCCAAAACATTTCACAATACGGAAAGACCCTGACGAAGATAGGCGTACAGCCCAGCGAAATATCGGATTCTGTTATAAATAAAATGTTTTATTTTATTTTAGATCCAAAATATGCCTTTTAATTAATATATATATCAAATATAATATGAATATGTGGAAGGGTTGTATTCCTGTAACTGAATTTATAACATAAAATAAAACATCAAGCAAACTTATGAAGAAATCCAATAAACTATATTTTTATATATAAACACTCATGGACAAAACTTAAGGAAGTTTTATATTTTTATGTCGCCGGTGTCTGATTGTTTTTTAAGGAGAAAAAGGCAATTTTTTCACACTTGGTTATCTCGTGTGTCTTCAATAAAGGTCACTGTAATATCTTTCAGAGTTATTGTCTGAATCCCGATATACATGCTGAAAGGTACAACTTCCTTAAGTTTTGTCCATGAGTGTATACACACTTGGTTATTTCGTGTGTCTTCAATAAAGGTCACTGTAATATCTTTCAGAGTTATTGCCTGAATCCCGATATACATGCTAAAAGGTATAACTTTCCTAAGGCTTCTCCATGAGAGAGTATATATATATATATATATCGTAACTTAATATATATACATTCAGACATAATAAAGAAAATAGATCCGGGAGACTTTGATGAGAATACGCATTGGAAACAAGACTCGCTGCCAACTTGCGGTACACGCTCAGCAATCTATAGATAGCTGTTTATAAGGCTTGAACCATTTTGATTATCCCTGTAGTCGTCCCATTCTTTTTATTTTCAAATATTTGAGTCGTTTCTTCTATTTCCATTCCACTCTTTGCGTATTGTGACATATATTTATTAAAAAAGAATATAGACTGTAGCAAAGATAGTGGATATTGCTGCTGATGTGATGGAGATGCATGGAGACATCTGAGACTCTTCTTTGGACACGACAAAAACAACAATAGACTGTAGCAAAGGGTTTTTTTATTCGTGCGAAGTGCAAGCTTTCGGATCTTTATAATCCTTCTACAGGCATTTGGAAGAATTATAAAGATCCCAGCTTGTGCTTTGCCCGAATAAAGAAACACATTGCTACCGTTTCTATTCTTATTTTATACTTTATAACAAATTTCTTTTCTGATGGGATCTTATTTTTACATATTTTTATATGAAAAATAGTACAAAAGTGAATTTGTACTTGGATCAGGTGGATAAATTGAGAAAAAAGGGTATTTCCTGATCGTGCAACTAAAAGTTGCTGATAGCTTGCGCCATCTATCGGAATAAATATCAACTAATCGTTGGTTTTCAATAATTCCAGAAATGGCCAAATACCCTTTCCTGATTAATCAAAAAAAAAAAAAAAACAACCACGTACGCGTTTCGGCCATTTTTTCTTAATATATTTATATAATACAAAATACTAAATATATTTAGACGACAAAATCCATCACCTTTTTGAACGTCTGCTGTTTTTAAATAGCACAATTTTGTCTCCAAGAAAGATTTTATTATATATAATATTAAAGAAAATTTCCTTGCGGAGAGCTTCCACGTGCAATATCTTTAATAAACCAAGTTTCAGGTCACTTTAATAAAACCCTGCCAGGCTTGTGTTTAGTTTTCTATATTAAATTTAGAAATTCACTATCTTTTCTCTTTATTATTTCACCAAATTATTTTTTTACTTTGTCGTCTGTATTGAGAATTATTTGAAAGTAATTAAGCTTTAAATTAATTGCACTAATTTATGTTTAAACGTTTCAATATTATGTATAAATTACTAAATGTAACTTTTTTATAACCTTATCAAGTATAAAACATGATATCAACAGAAAAAAACTGACCCTTTTTGCTGATTAAGATTTGAGAATATTTTCGCCATTGAGACAACAATCTTAAAATAATTAAGATCTTAATTTTGTTCCAATAAATTTACTAGCAATTTGTTCCTTTTCAATAATATCGTCAAATATCAACTCTACAGACCTCAACGCAATGATATAAGTTATTGAATACATTCTATATCATTCAATAACTTATATCATTACAGTAAGGTCTATAGATATAATATTTGATGATATTATTGAAAAGAAACACATTGCTAGTAAATTTATTTATTACAAATTCCAACGATAGATGGCAATTAAATTTATAAATTTAAGATCTTAATACAGTTAAACCTGTCTATAGAACCCCCTCTTGGGACTCACCAAAATAGGTGCTATAGAGAGGGGGTACTATAGACAGGTCACTTTTAATGTAAATCGCATCGTACTACGTATCGGGCGCTATAGAGAGGTTTAACTCTATATCTTAATATTATGATACAATATAATGCGGTTTATCATTGAAGAACGACGTTTGACAAATTTACCGCAAATGTTTCTTTTGAACGAAAAATCGTAATCTTATTTTAAGAAGAAATACGAATATTTAAAACGTCATATCTTAATATTATCACGTAGGAAATTAGAAAGGAAAAACTCCACAGGATGACACAGCAATTTATTTATGACAAGAACAAATCAAAATGTATAAAATATTAGAGAGACAATGAAGGATGTCTACAGAATAGCAAAATATAAATATTATAATTAGTAATATTTTGTAACATTTATTTATTAGTGAATTATTTATTTAAATAATCTGTGACTTTGTAAAAGGAATTAGCAATATCTACAGCCAACTCCTTGCTTTGTAAGTTAATTTTAATATCTTTTTGGTCTTTGTTCTTGCCTTAAACGCTCTGGCTTCCTTTCATTCACGCATTAATACTTAAAATAGAAGTCGGTGGACGAGTGGGTAACACCCTCCGTAAGTCATGAACCGGGATTGAATCCCGCGTTAACATTTTGTTTAATATTTGAATAGGCTTCACATATTATTCATTGTTGTAATTATCATAAACTAGGATGTTCTTTTTGAGCGGTACCTAATAAAGTGATTTTGGAACAGAATAGTCAGTTCTTGCGTTAAATAAATTGCCGTGTCATTTTGAGGTTCGTCCTTCCTAATTTCTAGGTGACAAAAGTAATAAATATTTTGATACAAAGAAATAACACGCCATCTATATATAATGAATAAAAACATTAAGACCCGAATGTTTCTTTTCACAAATAAATCAAACTTCCACTGTCCTTACTGCAATTAACTATGCCTAAATTGTCCTTATTGTTTGCGCAAAAGCATTGCTCAATGCAAATATTTGTATGTATTTCTACTGTTCTAAAAACTTATGTTCCAAGTTGGGTTGAATAATATTTCTAAGATTCCACCCTTCAGTGTAGCATATATAAGCAGATTGATCCAATACAGTATTGGAGCTCTAAAGAAACGGTCTTGTAGATTATATTGATGAAACAGCAGGAGGGTTCACCACTGATGAGCCAAGCCCTCCCAATATTGTTTAATCGCAGTAATGACAATATAATTTTGATTTATTTGTGAAAAAAAAAAAACGTTCGCGTATTAATGTCTTCATTCGTAATAAATATTTTGCTATAATATTATCTTTGATATCTTTTTTCAAATTTAGTTTTTTTTTTAAATGACATTATCAAATCCAAATAATGGAATCATCTGGAAACCACACCGTTTATCTATTGCTATGTATCCATTGCATTTATTGTCTGCATTCAGAACTCATTTAAAATGAATAATTCTCAAATTATATTTTGAAATTTGTTATAATTATTTTTGACAATTGTGTTTACACACATTTGTGCTTATTTTCACATATATAATCAAATATTATCTCTAGAGACCTTAATAAATGTTAATGAATGAGAGGGTTTAGTTCAATAGTGGTGAACCCTCTACGCGGTTTCGCTAAATTAATCTCTAGGCCTCTCTACTATTGTATTGGATTGGAATATACCCTGTATTTACTATGGACGACAGCTTAGGGGTGTTTAGGGAACCTATGGACATAAGCTTATAGGTCTGTAGAGGTACATACATATAATTACCATAAATTGCATCGAGTAAAGTAGTAAGTGAAGTACGAGTTGAACGTCTCCATACACAGATCATTATAATAATCAATCCCTAATTTATCAACACACCTGCACCACTGGACACACATTCATTCTCAAACAAGCAATAGCTCATTATCACGACATAAAGCAAGCAACAACGATTATTCCTGGAAGCACTGGTATCATCAGAAATAAATAGCATCTGTAGTATTCTGTGTTTAAAATATATATTATAGATCATCATCATAAACAATAAAAATACGATGTATAATGTAAACAACGTGTTGATGTAAAAATATAATTATAAAGTGTAATAAATAATTTGTAATATAATTTCATCTGGTGAGTAATGTTTAATTAAATAATAACTATACAACAATAACTATACAACATAAATTGGCGACGAGAATTTGAAAATATAACTGTAGCCCTAAAAAAAAAAAAAAAAACAAGTATGGCAGCCAACCTGACGCCACCGTTACCCATGAATATGAATGCATGCAATTTATTTGCGGAATATAAGCAATCATGGAATCCTATGCCATTTTTGAAATAGCATCTGGAATTTCAAAAAAATCGGATGAAATTAAGAGAGCAACTCTATTGCATTGTTTAGGGCCAAATGTACAGCGTATATTTTTCAACTTGCCAGATGAAAAGGAAAATTATGAACAAACTAAAATGGCTTTAGATAAATATTTCACACCTTATAAAAATGTGGTCACTGAGAGATTTAAATTTAGACAAAGAGTCCAGAAAGATGATGAATCGATCGACAACTACCTAATTTCTTTAAGAGAGCTTTCTAAATCTTGTGAATTTGGGAATTTAGAAGCTGATATGATAAGAGACCAAATAATTGAAAAATGTAACAACAAAAAACTTAAAGAAAAATTGTTGCAACAAGAAAATTTGACACTGTCAAAAACCATTGATATTGCTAGAATGTTAGAAATTTCTAGAAAAGAAATTAGACTTCTTGAACCTCAAAATGATCAAACACTAAATAGAGTTCAAAATAAACCTAAAAAGCACTATAATGCTAATAATTTCAACAAAGGTAGATTCACTAATCAAGGTACCCCATCATTTTCAGGTGCCTCAAAGCCTAAATGTTATCGCTGTGGATTAGATACACATTCAGCACAAGAATGTGGTGCTAAAAAAATGACTTGTTCATATTGCAATAAATTAGGACATCTTTTTAGAGCTTGCAGGAACCGCCCAAATCAAAATAATAATAGAAACCACAAAAGTTTCAATCAAACTAAAGTTAAGACCATACAAGAAGAAAATAAGACTGAAGTAGGTGAAAGTTCAGATGAATATACCTACTATACAGGTGCTGAAAATAAAGAAAAAGTGCAAATAGATGGTAGTGAAATAAATATGATAATTGATACAGGGAGTGATAGAACTTTCATAAGCTATAATAAGATGCTTGAATTATATGGCCATAAAATTATGCCAAAATTACATGACACCACCCGAACCTTTTTTGCCTATGGTCAAGATAGACCTCTTCCATGTTATGGTTATTTCAATGCTGTGATTTCTTGGAAAGAAAATTCAGTTTCAGAAAATATTTATGTGATTGATAAAAAAGTTGAATCTTTGTTGGGAGGCAAGGCTAGTTTTGAACTAGGTATAATTAAAAGGGTAAATCATGTAAATGAATCAATGTCTACTAATATAGAAACTCTTGTTCAAGAACATGAACATCTTTTCCATGGACTTGGAACTATAAAAGGCTATAGTCATAAAGTGACATTGAAAGACAACTATAGGCCCATTGCCCAGAGATGCCGTCGTATACTTTATGCAATGGTAGAAGCAGTAAATCAAGAGCTTGATAAGATGCTAGAGAATGGAATCATTGAAGAAGTGCATCAAGGTTCTGAATGGGTTTCTAACATAATAGTTGTTCCAAAAAGGGATAGTGAGGAAATTAGACTATGCATAGACCTTCGGGAAGTGAATAAAGCAATATTGAGAGAAAGACATCCAATTCCTACAATTGACAATATGTTACATGCCCTTAAAGGTGCTAAAGTATTTGCAAAGCTGGATGCAAAAAAGGGTTTTGGCAGGTTGACTTTGACCCTCAATCAAGACCCCTTACAACTTTCATCACGCACCGTGGTTGTTACAGATTTTGTAAAGTTCCTTTTGGTCTATCAAGTGCTCCAGAGGCATATCAGAAAGGAATGGATTCAATTTTGCTCGATTTGAAAGGTGTAATTTGTTACTTGGACGATGTTGTAGTTTACGCCAAAGATAGACAAGAACTAGAAGAAAGGCTTAGAAAAGTCTTACAAAGATTTGATAAAGTAGGCATTAGGCTCAACAGGAATAAGTGCAAATTTGCCATGGAAGAATTGGATATTTTAGGTCACATTGTTAGTAGTGAAGGTATTAAACCTGATAATAGGAAAATAGAAGCAGTCTTAAATTTTCCAATACCAAAAAATATTGAGATGTTAAGGTCATTCTTAGGAACTTGTGGGTTTTTAAGAAAATTCATACCTAATTTTTCTAAATTGGCAGAACCTCTAAATAATTTGACTAGAAAAAATGTTAGGTGGAATTGGGATTTGAAAACAAATAAAGCATTTCAGGATCTTAAAGAGTCACTAACAAAAGAGCCATGCTTGGCATATTACAACTTGAACTCACCAACTGAATTAATCACAGATGCAAGCCCTATTGGTCTTGGAGCAGTATTAATACAAACACAACAAAATGTCATTAAAAGACCCATTGCATATGCCAGCAGATCCTTAACTGATACTGAAAAAAGATATTCACAAATAGAAAAAGAGACATTGGGATGTGTATGGGCAATTGAACATTTTAACACCTATATTTGGGGAAGGAAATTTGTGTTAAAAACAGATCACAAACCTCTAATCTATATGCTGAATCCTAAAAATGGAGCTGTTTTGCCTCCAAGAATTCAAAGATTGAGTTGGAGATTACAACCATAGGACTTTGAAATTGAATTCATTCAAGGAAAGCAAAATATTGCAGATATATTTTCAAGACAACCTCTTTCTAACACAAGTGATGAAAAATGGCTGGAGGACTATGTTCATAAAGTCTTATCCATCACTTCTGAAGAGCTTCAAGCACTGTCTTTGAAAGAGATAAAAGTTTGTACAGAGCAAGATCCTTTGTTTCAAAAACTGAAAGATATGGTTCAAAAGGGAGTTTGGCCATATCCTTTGAATGAAGAATTCAAATGTTTTTATAAGTTTAAAGATGAACTCTCAATTTTTGATAATCTTATCTTAAAAGGAAGTAGAATTTTGCTACCTTCAAAACTAATAAAGAGAGTCTTGAGAATTGCACATGAAACACATCAAGGAATGACAAGAACCAAACAACTGTTAAGAGTAAAATACTTTTGGATAAACATGGACTTTGACATTGAAAATTTGATTAGAAACTGTCCAATTTGTGTAAGGAATCAACCATTGATAAATGATCAACCATTGCAAATAGTTCCGTTACCATCAAAACCTTGGATGAAACTTGGAATTGACATAGTTGGTCCAATTGGCCATCATTATGTTTTAACAGTGATCGACTACTATTCTTCATATCCTGAAGCAATGATAATAGAAGACATTTCCAGCAAGACAATTATTGAAAAATTGATGGAGATTTTTGCAAGACATGGTTATCCACATGAAGTTGTAACAGATAATGGCTTACCGTTTGTAAGTACATCAATGGAAAGATTTTTAAAAGAATGTGGAATCAAGCACATCAAAGCCTCACCCTATTACCCAAAAAGTAATGGGAAGATAGAAAGATTCCATAGATTTCTAAAGAAACAATTCAATTCAAGTTCTGAAGAAGGGAAGGATTGGAAAGAAGATTTATCCAGAATTTTAATGTCTTACCGAACTACTCCAAACAGATCTACAGGAAAGACTCCAGCATTCCTATTATTTTCAAGAGAAATCAAAACTAAATTAAGCTCACTTGTTAATGATGCAGAAGAAGATGAATCCAACATCAAAGAATTCAATATGGTCTACAAAGAAAAAATGAAAAAATATAATGATATAATTCGGAAAGCTAGTCCTCATAATTTTGAAATTGGAAATTTAGGTTATGTGGCAAATCCAAATAATGGAAAACTTGATTCAAATTTCAGATCAGAACATCATGTCATTCTTGAAAACACTTCAATAAATTCTTTTAAATTAGTCAACACTAAAAATGGGAAAATAATTCATAGAAATGCTAAACATTTGAAACATGTTCCTACTCAAGAGACCAATCAAGACATTTCTGACTTGATTCCAGAAGAGAGCCAGGAAAATCTTAGTTCAGATTCAACAAGAATTGAACACCTCAACTCTTCTGATGTACAAATAACAGATGATAATTCCTCAAACCAAGACAAGGACACTTCTTTAAACCGACCAAGTTCAAGTGGAACAGGGTCTACATTTAACCCAGTTGTTTCAGATAGACTTGATGCCGAGGCTCTTCACCAGTTGCCACCAGAGGTTTCTCCACCCTTGCCGACTACCAAGGAACCCGTGATCACCAAGAGTGGAAGAGTCGTCAAGCCATCATCAAGATATAAAGACATGATTCCTTTCATCTAAAGGAAGGAGGGAATGTAGTATTCTGTGTTTAAAATATATATTATAGATCATCATCATAAACAATAAAAATACGATGTATAATGTAAACAACGTGTTGATGTAAAAATATAATTATAAAGTGTAATAAATAATTTGTAATATAATTTCATCTGGTGAGTAATGTTTAATTAAATAATAACTATACAACAATAACTATACAACAGCATCAATAGAAAAATTGACCTCCCAACCCAATATAACAATATCCCTGACAAATTATCTAAATATTAATGATTATTTCCGTGCATGTATATATTAATCCCAGTATAATATCTATTACTTTAGCTGTAAACAGTCTGATGCACGCCCGCGAGAGCACATGTCAATAACAAAGGTTTTCAATTATTTTATATAAAGATTATTTAGAGATTGTACATAGAATATCAGCCCGTTGAAGAGCAGTATATTTGCTCGAAAACTTGAAAATTCAAAATTTAAAGAAACATTTTACCTGATTTTTATTTTTACTTTCCAAATAATAATCAATAAATACAGATATCGTGGGACTCCAGTGAAAAATGATTTCGCTAAATTATTTTTCCAAAATATATATGCCATTCAGGTTAAGGGATAAACACCATCAAAATTATCAATTTATAATAATTTTTAAATTGAAAATAGATGAATATGTAGAGTGGCCTGGAGTGTAAAATAGCGACATTTTTAAGAAAAAAACTACATTAAAGAGGAAGGACTTACCTTTGACGGCATTGAGCTTGCTGCCCATCATCTGCTTGGCGACAAAAGCCGCCATCTTGGATTGTAGGTGCGATCACGTCTTTATCCTACACACACAGTCTCAGGTTGGTCTCACGTATTCATCATTGGTTCCATCATAGATTTATTAAAACAATTCTGCTAAGAATCAAGAAAGTTTACTCTATTTCAACACATAAAACTCGATATCCCCACTAATGATAGTTGCGTCAATTTACAATTCTTATACAGTTATATATATCTTATATTCCTGATTGAGAGAATAAAAAAGGTAACAAATTATTGAGTAAATGTTTAGATTGTCGAATGCAAATTTTACTTACAAAAAAAGAATGAAATATCAATTATTAACAAATATGCTTATTTTATTTTAAACAAATTTAACTATATAATATTATATAGTTTTTTTTAAATAAGCATATTTGCTATATAATAATTATTAGAGAGATGGGAATTTTATGGAAAGAAATTGATCTATAAAACCACAAGGCGCCTCTCCCGTCTAATTGAACGTCAAAGCTAGAAGCCATATATTGATCGTCACCGCAACTAGCGGCCTCGGTTCAGTGACAGAGCCACAACACCAGCTTTGGAAAACTGAGAATCATCCATCTTGCCACCTAAACATCTTTTTGGCAGATAGTGAAGATTCCATCAGATCCCGTGTCCGCCATAGACTGACGAGGGTCATTAGCCCAAAACCGTGGTCTCTAGGTGGACGCTTTTCAGTTTGCTAAAGCTGGTGTTGTGGTTTTTCCACTGACCCGAGGCCGCTAGTTTGTGTCGACGGTCAATAGATGGCGTTTAGTTTTGATGTTTAATTTGACGGGAGGCGCCCCATGTTTTTATAGATCATTATTAAAGAAAAGAAAGAAACGACAAAATAAATTAGGAACCTGATCTTTCAGGTTAGAAAGATAGTCATAAATATATTTACAAAAGTGGTTAAATCTGTGATAATTCTCTTTGCTATTTACAAATATCTATACAGATCTTCAAAATTATTAACGCTATGTCTAACGCTATAGAAGAGTGTGAATTCCAACAGTAGGTGTTTCGAGTTTTGAGTTTTCTTGCTACAGTGACAACTAGAGTCCTCAACAACTAATATAGTTGCCAAAAATCCCCTTAAATTTCCGTGGTTTGTTATTACTGTGTATTGGAAAAGTTTGAACGATAAATTTATTGAATTCCAAACGGGAATTAAGTTGCCAGGTTTATTTTCAATGATGATTGTCGCGGTAGACCTTCCCAGAGCTTGAGCAAATTTCTAACTCTCATCGGGAAATTTCCTTTATCTTCAGAGATCAGTGCAATGTTGGCCGTTGTTCAATCAAGTGAGGCAGTTTGATTATAATAGGAATACAAAGTTTATGCATCATCACGGATTTTTTTTATCCCATTGTATACATATTCCACAAGGTAATGGTGACTATATTAGTCCACGAGTCTCCATGATAGAGCTGCTGTCGTTGATTGGCTATCTACCACATGACAATCAAACTTATATCTCCATGGAAAATGTGAACAATTGTACAAGTCATCATCCTATGTAAGGTTTATGTTCTTGTAGCGTCTTCTCATTAATTGTCTTAGCCATGAGAAAAGTGTGGTTACTATATTCAATTATTTTCTATATAATTCCGTAATTCGCATTTTGGAGTTGACAGTAATCAATTTTGAAACGAAATATGCTATTTATAAATCTATACATAAATAATTATTTAATTAAAAAGGCATATATTGGATCAAACATTTTTTGATCCAATATATGCCTTTTTAATTAAAGATTTATCTATGGATTGCTCTATTTTCAAAATATATAATTATAACTGTCGCATACCTCGCGACATTTGCATGATATTGACTTGTTTCGTATATTTTTACATACTTTCTTTTAAAGGATGGTAGATTTGTATATCCGCGAGAAGCGCGATACCTATATATAGGTCAAAGGATGAATAAAGTTAGAGTTTTCTCTAGTGTGAAATCGTCTCGTGTTAATTCTTGTCGTAGAACACGACAATATGGCGCAGCCGACAGGATCACTAGTCTTATATTTCAGGGATGATAAGGTGATCGGATTTGGTTTACACTCTGGTGAGGAGATTATTGACATTCCAGAAGAATACCAGTCACCAGAGTGTCATGAAAGGACTTTTAGGTATGGCAAGAAACCAATGGCTTTTTATCTGAAAAAGGATTCAAACCGATTTGTTGGCGTTCCAAATGGCCTTATACAATGGTATGCAAATGGAGAATTTGATAAAATTAAGCTTATTAAGCAAGACATGCAAGAGGAAGAAATGGACTTGGCAGATTCGACCATGGAGAGTATCCTCAGGACGATGGCCAACCAGCAGCGTTTAATGACCGACTTTCTGCTTACTAATAAGAGTGAAATCAGGGTAGGTAGGCCAGTCAAAATGGATGTGGCTACCTTTGATGGAAGAAACGTGGATCCTAAAATTTGGATCAAAGTATATGAAAACATCTGTGAAAACAACGGATGGGTTAGAGACAAGGCTAGAATCAATGGAATGCGATCATACCTATCAGGATCGGCCTTGTTATGGTTCGACAACAAATACCAGGATGAAGAGGAATATTGTTGGAAGGATTGGAAGCAGGAATTTATGGGTTCTTTTAACGAAAATCCCATTGTGAGTTACGACCGTGCTTTCAATTGGAGATATCGAGGAGGATCCTTGGTGGAGTATTTTTACCAGAAACAAGGAAAGATGCGACTTGGTATGCCTGGCCTTAGTGAGGAATTGTTGATTATTGGGATAATTCATGGACTTCCCCAGCATATGCAGGAACAACTGGCCACGGCAAATATCAAACGCAAGCAAAGTCTACTCAAGCTCCTGGAGAACATCAGGCCGTCTGCAAGAACTCCTGGCACAGTCAAGAAACCAGTTCATTTCACTGAAAATAGTGACACGAGGTTATACCATGCGGAAAATGATGGAAATGGTTTGTATTTGTCAAAAAAACTGACGAGTATGGGTTCGCCGATCCCATGGTCAAAATCGACCATTTTTTCGATTTGTGATTCTCCCCATTCCTTAATTGATGTGACGATAAACTCTCACTTAGTAAAGGCCTATCTGGACAGCGGTTCTTCTCTCAACCTGATACACGAAAATTTAACACAAAAAAACAAGTGGAAAACATACCCTACCAAGACTTTAATAAACACGATCAACCAGAATAAATTCACTGCTACCGAAGCCATTGATCTGGTTTTGGAGGCTGGGGAGCAAACAATCAAGATCCAGGCTATTGTCCTCCCAGATATGCCCTTTGATCTGTTAATTGGTAAGCCTACGTTAAAATCCTTGAAAGTGAAGTGGGACTTCTTTACAGATCAAATCAGTTTCTTTTCTGAAACTGGCCCGAACCTCGTTACCAGGAGGGATGTCGAGGTCAAATACCCCAGCCTTTGCAAAAGGACTTCGCCAATAATTTCAAAATTTGAGGTGGACTTTGGACTGCAAGAAAACTTTCGAGTTGTCAGTGCAAAGCCATATCGGTTGGAGAATACCAAAAGAAACTGGTTAAATGTAAAAATTAGATCGATGCTAAGCGAAGGAATAATTAGACCATCAAACTCGGCATTTGCATCTCCATGCATAGTAATTCCAAAAAAGAATGGAGACTATCGATTATGTGTCGACTATCGAAGGATTAACGATGAAACACTTTTGGATCCTTTTCCCTTTCCTCGAATAGACGACATTATTAATGTGTTCGGAGGATGTCGTTTTTTTCTCAAAGCTCGACTTGAAGGATGGATTTTGGCAACTTGGCGTATCAGAAAATACTCGAAAATACACTGCCTTCGTAACTCCATCTGGTCATTACGAGTTTCTAAAGCTTCCGTTTGGATGGAAGAATTCTCCAGCTAAGTTCCAGAGAATAATGACTACAATTCTAGGAGACCTACTGGGTGATAAGGTGGTGGCTTATATCGATGACATCTGTTGTGGTGGCTATACTCAGGAGGATTGCTCCATTTTGACGCATAGAATTCTTGAACGACTGACCACTGCGGGCCTAGTGTTAAATCTTGATAAATGTCAATTTTGCGTCCCTCGCATAGACTTATTGGGGAGAGTTATTGATGGAGACACAAAGAAAATAAGGGCTGAAGTTTCCGAAAAGGTTCGAAATATGAAACGTCCATACAATTTGAGGTCCTTACAGTGTTTCACCGGATTGACTAATCATTTCCGCGCCTTTATAAAAGATTATGCTCACATAGTAAGACCATTGGACAAATTAAAAGGAAAAGATGTAACCTTCGAATGGGATTCTGAATGCGAGACGGCCTACCAAAAACTTATCGCACTTATTACTGAGGAACCAATTCTTAGGGTTCCTGATGGGAGATTGCCATTCGAGCTATCAACGGATGCCAGCTACTATGGAACGGGAGCCATTTTATATCAAAGGGACCTCCAAGAAAAAAGATGTAAACAACTTCGGGTAATTAGCTATTACTCCTACACCTTTACAAAAGCCGAACAAAATTATTCCGTTACCGAGAAAGAGTGCTTGGCGGTATTAAAGGCTGTGAAACATTTTCGTTCCTACTTGGAGAGTCGCCCTTTTGTGGTACATACTGATCACAGAGCCTTAACTCAACTTTTAAGTTGTGGAGAACTTAGAGACCGTTTAGCCAGGTGGCAGTTATTCCTGCGCTCCTTTAATATCATAATAAATCATCGGTCGGGAAAGGAACTGAGGGACGCCGACGCGTTGTCACGATTGTGTGTAAGCGTCCCAGACAAGTCTGATGAACAGACGTTCTGGTTGAAGCATAAAGCTTTAGAGCTGGAATACGACGAACAGAGAAAGTCCTATTTGGTGACTCCTGAACAAGTTCCTAGCATTCTCGGCTTGTATCATGATGATCCGAAATCCGGTGGCCACTCGGGATTCTGGAGGACTTATTACACAATTAAGAATCGATTTTGGTGGCGAAATATGAAGGGGGACATTCGACGTTATGTCCAAACGTGTTCCACCTGTCAGAAGGTAAAGGCCAAATATAGATCTACCTCTGACCAGATGAGTTTGCCTGTTCAATCTCATGTTCCCTTTCATACGGTTCATGTTGACTTCGCAGAACTCAAAAAGAAATCAGAATCCAATGCCTCTACCCAGTCATTCTTAGTAGTGATTGATGAAGCTACTCGGATTGTATACGCCAAAAGTATGAAACAGTCGGGTAAAGCCCTAAAGGAATACTTTGCGGACCATCCCATTCTTAAAAATGTAAAGAAAATTATTTCCGATCGAGGTACCTCCTTTACTCGAGGGGAATTTTACAACTGGACGCAGGAGAAGGGAATCGGGTTTCTTCATACCAGTCCATATCACCCTGCGGGAAATGGTCTGGCCGAGAGAGTGATTCAAGAAATTAAGACCTTCATGGAATGCTACCCACAGTTCCCTAAAGGATGGAAATGTTGCTTGGAGGCAGCCGTCCATTATCATAATCGACATCATAATACCTATCTGGGATGCTCTCCATGGTACAAATGGAAGGGAACAGTGCCGGTAGTGCCTGCTGACGAGGAATTGGGCTTACAACTCCATAGAATTGAAACGGAGACTAATGACAAACAGCGCCATAACTACCGCCTGCGCACTAAATATTATTACAACCGAAATCGAAGAAGACCTGCTGATGTCAAACCTGGAGATTCGATTCTGGTGAAACACCAATACACAGGTAAACAGCGACTGCAGACTGGACCTCATGTTGTTACTGATGTAAAGATGGTGGACGGCTGTGTTAAATATGTCCTCTATGAATCAGAACGAGGAACCCAGAGTGCCCACATCACCAACATCATTAAGTTTCATCCTAGACCACCAGGAGTCCCATCACGGGAGTGATGAGGGGTCATGGGGGGGGGAGTCTGTCGCATACCTCGCGACATTTGCATGATATTGACTTGTTTCGTATATTTTTACATACTTTCTTTTAAAGGATGGTAGATTTGTATATCCGCGAGAAGCGCGATACCTATATATAGGTTAAAGGATGAATAAAGTTAGAGTTTTCTCTAGTGTGAAATCGTCTCGTGTTAATTCTTGTCGTAGAACACGACAATAACTATAAATGATATTTAAAGTCAACTTTACTATATTGGCAAATTTTAACGTGGCTGTGAGAAGCTGCTATTTAAATTAACTCCAAGGAGAATTATGTGCTAATTCCACAGTTTAGGTAATTCTTATTAAAGTCCCGCTGGCACAATTAACATATCGACATATCTACATACCTACCTATCTACATATCTAGCCATATCTACATATCTACCCATATCTACATATGCGCCACAGATTCCAATTAAGTCGCCCCAATCGATGTAATCCTCAGCTATGACCCAGATTATTGGTGCTAATCCCTTTTGTAAGATGACTTCTGGAGCCAATGTCCAGCTTACTGTGGCCTTCAAGTAATGCCGGCAGATGACTATTGATGGCCAGGTTGGAATACAAATGTAAAAACATCAAATTCATAGTTTAAATGCAGCTCCACAAAACATAATACAAATTCCTATTACAAGGTAGGATTAAAAAGTTCCCGAACTTTTTAAAAAAATAATTATTTATTCATAGTATTGTAATTTAAACATCAATTTTTTCAAAATAGGAGCCTCGGTTATCTACACATTTTTGCAGCGTGAAAAAAAAACTGTCGAAATTCTAGTTCAAAGTCAATTTTTCTAAGCTTGTTTAGCTCCACCGTCGCATTTTCAATTACTTCTGATGACGAACAATTTAAAAAAAAATATTATAAATACGTGTATATTAAATATAGGTTTTTATTTTATAAAATAAATAAAGCTTTCAGGACTAAGTTTCTTGTACAACCTTTTATTTTCAAGTCCTTCAACAGGATTGTCACGTTAACAAATTAATGAATGCTATTTTTATATACACATTATTATATACATATTTTAAATATTCATGATATATATATTTTTCTCTCAATATCATAAATTTTTAAAATATGTAAATAATAATGTATATAAAATAGTAATTATCATCAATTTGTTAATGTGATGATCCTGTTGAAGGACTGACAAGTCCGAAAGCTTGAAAATAAAAGGTTGCACAAGAAACTTAACCCTGGAAGCTTTATTTAATTTATAATATTATAAATAAAGGTTTATATTGTAATCATTGCCAGTTGCAAACAAGACACGCTATATCCGATCTGTATAATTGTGCGTGAAACTATTTACAATAATTCATATTGTTGCACATAAAGAAATGAAATGAAGAGAAGCTCATCTCCACAGAAATCTGTTATAGCATTTTAACTAGTTTTCTATAATGTAAGCAGGATGACTAAACAGATCACAATGATAAATCAGAAGATATGACGTCAGCACGACTAGACGACTATAATTAAAACTAACAAATTATTTACAGATGGAGAATATTTAGCAAAAAAGCTATAAAACATATTAAAAGATTTCAAAAATACACAGTTAAGCGGAGTGTTTTTAGAATACTGTAGCACCCTTGAATCCATAATAAATTTTACCAGAGTATACCTATATAGGTCTACATATTAATGAAAAAAACATTTCAAAGTCACTGAATGATCTGGAACGATTTGCTAGACATCATATTTCACTTGATTGAGAATATCTTCTAAATAAGGTTCAATAAACGCAAAAAAAAGATCATTTTAAGTGCAAAAATAGGGTTAAATTATAAACATAAGGTAATAAGACCAAATCAAAATAAATAAACAGTGTGACGTTTCGGTAACAGCGTTTTTAGCGTCTTCAGACAAAAGTGCTTAATTTTGTCTGAAGATGGTAAAAACGCTGTTACTGAAACGTCACACACTATTTAATTATTTGGATTTGGTCTTATTACCTTGTTGTTTATAATAAAACACATGACGTATATTAAAGATTTTTCCCGATTGTAATTCCATCATTTTTTCCGTTATAACTTTTACAATACACAGTTCATAACAAACCACGGAAATTTAGGGGATTTTTGTCCACAATTTTAGCAGTTGAGGACTCTAGCTGTCACTGTGAAACCCAGCACTCGAGACACCTACTGATGGAATGCCCAATCTTCTTTAACGCTAGACAACAGACAGTAAACAATATTATAGATCTATATGGATTTGTAAATAGCAGAGATAATTGTCACAGATTTAACCTTTTTATAAATATATTTATGATTATCTTTCTAACCTGAGAGGATCAGGTTCCTAATCTATCTTATCATTTTTTCTTGCATAATGAGTTTATAACTGTAGAAATTAAACTCTTAAAATCACGATCATTAAAAAAACAATAATAAACATTAAGAGGAGCTTCTTGTGTAAATTTCTTTATTACCGCAAGCTTTCGAACAAAAACGTGGTAGCAAGATAGTGGTAGCACTGGGTGGGACCCTCCCTTTCCCCTGCCTTGGTCTTGTTGATTTTAACTTCCATATACTGTTTTATTCTATGTTCTGTTGGTGTAGGGATGTCGCCGTTTTAATAATAATTTTTTACCTTAGTTTTTAGTCTCATTCAAGTTCATTGCTTATTTTTCAGTCGTCACGTTTGTATTATGCAAATTTCATTTTAAATATTTATGTTGTATTCTCTTTTTACGCTATTATCTCTTCAGTATGTAAATTTATTGGTGTATATATTAGTTCTTCTCCTCTAATAGCATGTTAGTACGTTTTTACTATCCACGCCCGTTGAAGAACGTTTTGTTCGAAAGCTTGCGGTATTAAAGAAATTTACACAAGAAGCTCCTCTTAATGTTTATTATTGTTTTTAATGAGTTTATAACTGTTTAACAATTGTAAATTGAGGCAATTATCTCAATCATGGATATCGCGTTTTGTGTGTAGAAATAAAAAGAAAAATAAAGCCAATGGTGCAAATATTTATCACTTCAAATAATCCAAAATCCTGATTACAGATAAGAACTTACAAAAGGTTCACCGCTATCGTCAATTTCTTGTGTTTAGTCCTAAAACAAGGCAAGCCTTTGATCAAGGCTCTTTCTCAGGCTTAGCGACAAATACGATACGCAGTGTCTATTATTTATTGTTGATATGTCTGTCGAAGAACCTTATTCGATTTTTTATGCATGATTTTTTATTCAAATCTTTTGAAGAAATTCAACATTTACTTATAAATCACCATATATTTGACCGCTTCCACAAACTAACGGACTCGGGTCAGTGACAGAACCACAACACCAGTTTCAGAAAATTCAGAATGCCTACCTGTAGACCAAGATATGGCATTGTGTGTTGATACCGACCCTTGTTTGCGGATACAGTTAATAGATGTAGCTTGGTATACGCGTCTATTTTGACGGAAGAGGTGAAATTTATATATTCATATATAATGATCTCCTCGCAAAATTTCTATATAAGGTCAGAATATAGAGTTAAACCTGTCTATAGCGCCCCCTCTTGGGAATCACCAAAATAGGGTGCTATAAAGAGGAGGTGCTATAGACAGATCACTTAAAATGTAAATCGCATCGTACTACGTATTTAAAATCGGGCGGCGCTATAGAGAGGGAGGGGCTATTTAGAGGGGGTCGCTATAGACAGGTTTAACTGTATATTTACTCACCTAGAATATTAAGAATGATCGCTGTTACCAAGTTTGCTTACTTTGCTCACAATACGTGTACAGTAAGTGATATGCAAATTGATTTTGTGCTGACTAGGTTGAGGTATCTGCTAAATCATGTTGGTGATTTTATGTTGTTTCATCATTCTTTCTAGGAGAATTTTAATGTATAATTTATGGATCATTTAAATTTGAAAATAAATAGTAAAATAGCTTCTCTCAGAGTTGTCTTCTTGACAACATTTATTATTATTTTTTTATCAATCAACCAGGCGCGATATTGTACTATTTACGCCTATTACAGAGCAGACAGAGCAAAACAACCAATAAATTATAACTTAGAATAATTTTAACACCTTTCCAAATGTTTTAATTTTTGTTAGCTTCTGACGAGTACAAAAGATTCGAAACGTCGAGAAAATAAAAAGATTTACTGGACATAGTATATTTAATTTTAAGAAATATACATCCTGTGTAATGACCTTTAAATACTTCGACATTGTGGATATGTATTTTTGAATTTATTTAGCAATCAACCAGGCGCGATATTGAAATATTTGTGTCTATACAGAGGAAACAAACAACAAACAAATTAGAATTAAATATTTATAAATTCACATGTATTAATCGACAGAGTTCATAAAATTTATATAGACAAAGTGGGCTGATGTAAAAGAGAGTTAAATCATTTAGATCAGGGAACAATCGATGTCTCACTTCTGTAAAGTTCGGACAGTCGTAGATAAGGTGAAGAGCAGTTTGTTCAGTTTCTCCGCAGGAACAATTTGGTGTTTCTGATAGACCTCTTTTATGTAAGTATTTCTAGAATTTTCCGTGTGATGTGACAAATTGAGCTACTATAAAATTTGTATGGAACGGTGTAGGAATTTCGTTTGGAAAAATTGTGCGAATTGTTCTTTTTGTCAATATGTGGATAATATAAAAGTTTATAGCAAAATAGCACAGCAAATATATTCAATAGTTTCGTAGAGTTGTTATTGAAGGGATGTTTGAAGCAATTGAATTATTCTTTAGCGCCTAACTTTTGAAATCAAAATGTCATTTGCAGAGGAGTTGGTGGATATGTGGTAAAAACTGTTAACTTTTGACAGAAACGGCGGGATCGAATCCCGCATTGGGCACTTTTTTCTGAAAAAAAAAAAATCTTGCAAAGATCCAATCCCACCAGCGAGTTCAATTAACCAAACTGAGTTCGGATACAATTGTAAGTTAAAAGTCGAACTGCTTTTCACCTGTGTAGACATGTGAGGCACAAAGTAAAATCAGTCGTTACCTACCCACCATGATTATCATGGTATGTACCAATGTAGTGTACTAGGGATAATAAGAAAAATAATTTATTTCTCTTTAATCGGAGCATTTTGACAAGGTTTTAAAATACTATTTCGCTCCCCCTAAATACCAAAATAGGCACATAGCCCTTTTTATAAAAATGTATTAAAACATTGTATTTACCTTACGGGGGACAAAGTCTAACTGTCATGCGGTAGCCCCTGGTTAGCCAACCCACGTCAGCAGCTCTTTTTACACATCATGGAGACTTAAGGACTGAAGATGCCTCACCAAACCACCTCTTGGAATGTATGGAAGCTTCAAGACAGGACCTATATTCCAATCCTACCAAGATTTTGAATTTTATCTATGAATATAGTCTCCATGACCTTGTATAATTATACAATGGGATAATAATTTTTGAAAATTACCTTATCAGCAAAGTACAAAACGTAATGGTTGTGATAAGAAGCATGCTCCAACACCAGTTTGGACAAATTCATACAAAACCAGCCTATCCTCGTCGGCTTGATGGCGTCTTCAATTTCCTAACTTCTCTCATAGGATAGGATGGTATACCTTGTTATATGGCATGTTGATAAGAGTTCTGATATAGATTCTTATCTGCTTTTATACTTTGATTTGATCCATAAGGAATCAAGGGTTTAATTTCTAGACATAGAAGTTTATATACGTGTATATAAATTCGGCGTGTTATTATTGGGGACATGGCATTTGCCCGGTAAGCGGAACACTGTGAGTTCGATTCCCATCCCTGGACACTTTTATTTTCCGTTTATCATTACTCTTAACAATTCAACAACAAACAACAACAAAAAGGCTTTTATTAGGGTCCATTGCCCTGTATGGATTCGCCATACAACAACAAAATAACACAGTAATTTTTTTCTCACATGGGGAATGTGCACGTGAGCCTTTGTTTGAAAGGGGATTTATTTACACATCTGTTCTAAAACTTTCCTCACTACCTCTTTGTGTATGAATCTATTTACAATTAATCTGTAGAAATTATAGAGTTCTATTGATATATTTTTCTTTTCTGAAATAGTCCTCAGCGTCTTCAGTGGGTTGCTAAATCTCCAGAAGGTGTTTTTAAGAGTTCTTCACAATTCATCCTTTCATACTTCATCTTTAAGGTTAGAAATAATCGTTATTTCGCCTTAAAAATAAATTTCGATTTTTCATTCAAAAGAAACACATGCGGGATAATTTTCAAATGTCGTTCTATAATTGTATAGGAGTTATACTTCAGGAACTCCGTGTTGAAGGGCATGTTATCCCGAAAAACTCGATAAATACAATAAATAATAAAATAAACGAAATCCTTGAATCTTTATTTGATTACATCAAAGTAATAAAACTTGTGTTAGATAAAATGGTATATTTAACTATTTAATAGAATAAACAACGTGTCTAGGGCTAAATATATTGTGTTTGATTTGCATCTGATTATTTAACTCTAAAATCTTATGGTTTGATAGGTTGATAAAGATGAAATCCATATAAAAATGAAGAATTCAGTGTTGAATATCCTGTTTGGAAGATTACTAGAGGATAAAAGAGCCACATTCAGTCAGTTTAAAGTAATGCTTCATAGATTCGGAGTATTTAAATAAGAGGCCATTCTTTCTTCCAACCACAGCTAGAGAGAAAAACCTTTGTTTTCTCCCAGTGGAATATCTCTGATAGTTAGATGTTTAAATTTGACTTCCTTCGAAGTTTTCACGAAAGTAACTTAAAGTGGATTTAAGTAAGTAAGAATCTCAATACCTCGTTTTAAAGTTTTACTGAATTCTTTTAGAATATTATTGGTAGGTTTTTATTGCCTTCCTTGATAATATTTCTCTTTTTAATCTCAATACCAGTTTTGGCAAATTTGAACAAAGCAAACCTGTATACAATGTGTAAAAATTGTAAAATTTGAAATTGTTCAGGGAGAAAGCGGATACTTGGTAAGTTTTTATTGCCTTCCTTGATAACATTTCTCTTTATAATCCCAACACCAATTTTGGCGAATTTAGACAAAGCCAACCTGTATATAAAATGAAAAAATAGTAAAAATGTGAAATTGTACTAGGATAAGGTAGATAAATCAAGAAAAAGGTATCTCCTTAAAGTTTTATACTGAATGCTCTTAGATAATTATTGGTAGGTTTTTATTGCCTTCCTTGATAAAATTTATAATAAAATCCTAAATAATTGCAATTAGATATTCAATGAATGAAAGGAAGAAAAAATTGCAACGAGTTTCTTTATTTAGAATAAAGAAACTCGTTGAATTTTTTTCTTCCTTTCATTCATTGATAACATTTATCTTTTTAATCTCAATACCAGTTTTGGCGAATTTGAACAAAGCAAACCTGTATACAATGTGTAAAATAGTAAAATTTGAAATTGTTCAGGGAGAAAGCGGATACTTGGTACGTTTTTATTGCCTTCCTTGATAACATTTATCTTTTTGATTTCAAAATCAGTTTTGGCGAATTTATACAATGCCAACCTGTATACAATGTGTAAAAAAAAAATTGTAAAAATGTGAAATTGTTCTGGGATAAGGTGGATAAATTAAGAAAAAAGTTATCATCGTATCGTGTAACTGAAAGTTGCTGATGGCTTGTGCCATCTATCGGAAGAATCGGTCTCACACAATTCTGGCCTTAACTAACCGTTTCATGATTTTTCAGAATGCCTGAATGACCAGTTTTTGAGTCGTTGAGGTACATCTTATACCACGCTGACGAGGGCCAACAGCCCAAAACGCGTACGTTGTTAGCCTTTCTTTATTAATAAAGAATGGGTATATGGCCAATTCTGGAAATATATTCTTGAATAAAAATAAATGTATAGTTGGTATTTATTCCGATAGATAGCGCAAGCTATCAGCAACTTTCAGTTGCACGATAAGGAGATGCCTTTTTCTTCTAAACTGACATCTGTTTATAATCGAATTAAAACAAAGTGTTTACTAAACACTGGAAGATTAAGATGGAAGAATCATTCAAGGAAGAAACTAGGGCAAAGGGAGAAGGTGGAAGGAAGCTCTGAGTATATATCAAAGAATATTTCTACCCAGAAAAACAAAGTTTGGAGCAAGGTGAAGTCATTACGGTACCGTTCATAATTGTTCTTTAGCTCAGAGATAATGATTCAAGCAATTTATTTCGGGAAGATAACAAGAGCTGGATGAAGACCTCGCTGCTATTTTCTCTATATTTCTTCATATCTTGTATAAAAGTAGAATATTGTACAAATATTATGGAGAACCAAACACTATGATGAGATACAATGACATAGCACGCCATCTATGCTTGAAATTTGAAGTTATTTAGCTCGGAATTATTAATTTTCTAACAAAATTAAACAGTATCCTGATGTTCTTTCTGCCATGTAAAATGACATTGGAAAGGTTCACCATTGAATAACCAGAAATTCTTAGCAATTTTTCCATCGTAGAAATGACAGTAAGAACTTATTTTACTGAAGGAAATTTAGAGGTAATTTATACCTACTTAGACAAAATATTTTTATACACTCATGGACAAAATATTTCACATATGGTAATAAAGGTCACGGTAATATCTATCAAAGTTATAGTCTGAATTCCAATATACATGTTAAAAGGTACAATTTCCTTAAGTTTTTTTCCATGAGTGTATACATACTTGGTTATCTTGTGTGTCTTCAATAAAGGTCATTGTAATATCTTTCAGAGTTATTGTCTGAATCCCGATATACATGATAAATGGTACAACTTCCTTAATTTTCGTCCATGGGTGTATACACACTTGGTTATCTCGTGTGTCTTCAAAAAGGTCACTGTAATAAATTTCATAGTTATTGTCTAAATCCCGATATACATGCTGAAAGATATAACTTCCTTAGGTTTTGTCCATGATTGTGGGATAGAATTACAGAGTGTTGGTCCCGTATAGAACAAATTTATCTGTGTGTGTTCGTATCGCACCAATTATAATATGATTCAGTCGAAAAACGTAGAAATTGAAGACACAAATGTTATTCAAGAAAAGGCAATACCTATCTTAGATTGGACACTCATTAATCAAGAGAATAAAGTCATCTCCTCAAGTTGGTGTTATTCGACAAGTAAAAGACAAAGAGCCAAACCATAAAATTTCTATCCAGCCGAGGTTACAGTCAAGTTGATGTTGTTTAACAAGTGAAGCGAAGAGCCAAAACCACAAAATTTCCATCCAGTAGAGATTTCAGCCAAGTTGATGTTATTTGAAAAGTGAGAGACCAAGAGCCAAAACCACAAAAATTTCACCCAGTAGAGATTTCAGACAAGTTGGTGTTATTTGACAAGTGAGAGACGAAGAGCCAAAACAAAAAAAAATTCCTTCTAGCCGAGATTTCAGTTAAGTTGGTGTTTTTTGACAAATGAGAATATAAAGAGCCAAAACTACGCAAATTTCTTCCAGCCGAAATTTTAATCAAGTTGTTTTTATTTGACCAGTGAGAGACGAAGAGCCAAAACCAGAAAAATTCCATCCAGTAGAGATTTCAGACAAGTTGGTGTTATTCGACAAGTAAAAGACGAAGAGCCAAAACCACAAAAATTCCTTCAAGCCGATGTTGCAGCCAAGTTGATGTATTTGAAAAGTGAAAGACTAAAAGCTAAAACCAATAATTCCATCCAGTAGATATATCAGACAAATTGGTGTTATTTGACAAGTGAGAGACGAAGAGCCAGAACCACAAAAATTCTATACAGTCAAGGTTGCAGTAAAGTTGATGTTTTTTAACAAGTGAGGCAAAGAGCCAAAACCACAAAAATTCCTTCAAGCCGAGGTTGCAGCCAAGTTTGATGCTATTGAACCAACGAGAGACAGATGGGCAAAAATTCCATCCAACCGAGGCTGCACTTAAATTGATGTTATTGGAGCAGAGAGCGGGAGAGCCTGAGCGGCAAAAGTTCCAGGGAAGCGAGGCAATAATAGGAGAATTAAAGAAATGGATTTTCGCGCTGGGTAAATTTACTCTCAACCTCGTCTAAACCATTATCATATGCAAACAAGAATTTTTCCAGAAACCCACACACTGCCAAATACAATGTCTTTTAATTATGTCAAACTTTACTCTTTTTTATATCTCTCTCTCGATCTTTATTAATTGTCTAGGTGACATTTCTCCTGATAATGTTTAATTTCATAAGTTTATAATAAAAACATAGTGTCAATATGGAATATTTTAATTTATAAATCTTCTGATATCTCAATTTTACAATTATAAATTGATAGTATTATTAATTGTACGGTATTTTAATTTATTTGTAGGTTATCAAATATTTTATTTATAAATATAATTGTCATATTTTGTTAAAAATTTTGAATATTTTCTTTTATAAATGTGTTTCTTTTCATACAAAAACAATAAACAACAACAACAAAGTATTTATTTAGGGCCTCTCGCCCTATACAGGATTCGCCAGTTCACAAGGGATGGGGAGAACACTGTGTGGCCTTTTTCCGGGATATAGTCCTGTGGAATCCAAATATCGCCACCGCTATATACCTGTTCGTTGATATTTCATTAATTAGTGCCGGAAATGAAGGACAAAGTTGCCCCGTTTTATCATTTAGTTTTCGTCTTTCCTCAAACAGCAGCACAATCAAATAAGTAATGCAACATCTCCATTGTTATTCCTGATTCACAGAAAGTGCATTTCAGGTGTTCCTTTTTTTATACATATTATCAATTATTATCTCTATAGACCTTACTGCAATGATAAAAGTTATTGAATTAGAAGGATTGGATTTTAAAGGCTTGGTATAATTAAAAAAAACAATGCATTTATGATAAATTCAATTTGAAAGATATATTATATTAGATATATTAGGCTAACTATCCTTTCTCTCTATTGCGCACTCAGCTTTTGTAAGAATCTTTAATTTTAAATAACACGTAATATTTAAACTTATATATCCGAAATAAATTTCTCTTATTAATCCTTTAGATAATGATATTAATAAATTTGGTTATAAACTAATATTTGTTAAATTGGTGCTGTCAACGTTGAAAGTTACGTTTGTACTTTAATTACTATTAAATAGTGGTTTGATTATTGATTTTAATTACATTAAATTAACTAATTATGCTGATTAAATCGATAGAGAGAGAATAGATTCATATTTCACGAGGGCAATTCGTTTCTTCCCTAATACCAAAAGAAATGAAGAGGTTCTGAGTAGAAGGCTCTACGACGGAGGAAATTGGATTTGAATGATTTGGATGAGAAAAGCGAAGACTAAAACGCGGCAGATTCCACACTTGCCTTTTCAATGATACGCTAACCTATGCATGGTGGATTCTGTGGCCACTGGAAATACGTCAGAATTGGAGGTTGTTGGACTCTGTGCTGCCTGGAGTATAGAAGCTCTATCTATGCTTCCTTCCTGTGGTGAATCTGCATAAGACCGGTGGTCTTCGCTTCCCGGAGTATAGGAGCTCTATTTATGCTTCCTACCTGAGGAGCTCCATCTATGCTTCCTTCCTGTGTTGAATCTGTATAAGACTGGTGGTTTTAATGATTCTGTATGTGTGTGACTCTACGACCAAGGACCTGATCTCAATCAGAGAAATACTCAGAAGTGTTTAAGATTAGTTTAATAGGATAGTCTATAGAGAGATAGGACGTTCTTTAATAAATTTGATTATTTGTAACTTATTTCTAAGGTTTTTAATCTCCTATGTAATATTATATCGCAATTTAATCTACTAATTTGTTTTTAAAATTATAAAATTAATATATTCTCTTTCTATTTTTAAACTTAAAACTGTTTTAAAATTGTTTATAGTTGTTCCACACGTGTCACGTCTCCCTATATATACATAATTAGATAATAAAGGCATATATTGTATTGAATAAAAGATTTATTTGCCAATATGCTTCTACTCAATCCAATAAATGCCGTTTTCTTATCTAATGATTTAAGTATGGATTGTTCTATTTTCAAAACTATTTACATAATTGTCTGGATTGGCCAAAAAAAAAAAAAAGGTTTTTTGGATGATTCTTTATCATTACTAGTAAAAGTGATGAACAAGTGCATCGTTAAAGGAAGAGGTATCTCTTTTGGAATATGCAAATGTATATATACATACAAGTACAATAATATACAGATAGAGGACATTGCGACTGCTGTGATAGAGATGCATGGAGACATCTGAGGCTCTTCATTGGACACAACAACAACAGAAAATTGACATGGACCCAGAGCAGTAGCTTCACACACCCAAGATAGAGGATTTTGCGTCTGCTGTGATAGAGATGCATGGAGACATCTGAGGCTCTTCATTGAACACGACAACAAAAGAAAATTGACATGGACCCAGAACAGCAGCTTTACAAACCCAAGATTGAGAACGACTGCTGTTATAGAAATGTATGGAGACACATCTGAGGCTCTTTTACTTCTACGGTGAGCCAAGCTGGTTGGCATTGATGGCAGCACTCAGCTAGGTAGCTACCTATAGTGGTCAATGTAGGCTGGTAGAGGAATAGTGGGTTTGCCTTCTGTAGCTGGCTCTCTAGTTGTTAGTGTTTTTTTAGAAGGCCAGTTGTGAAATTATCCAAATACTGCAAACTCTCAATGCAGGAATAGTCCTTTATAATAAAATATAATGCGGTTTATGATTGTTTTATTTTTCAAATTTTCGTTCAAAAGAAACATTTCCGGTATAATTTTCAAATATCGATCTACAAGTAAACGGAACACTGTGGGTTCGATTCCCATCCCTGGACACTTTATTTTTCCGTTTATCATTACTCTTCACAATTCGTCCTATTATACGAGTACTTCATCCCTAATGTTAGAAATAATCGTTATTTCTCCTTAAAATAAATTTCGATATTTTGTTCAAAAGAAACATTTGCGGGATAATTGTCAAATTACAAAAAGAATAGTCCAATACAATAGTAGAGCGCTTCTGTAGATTATATAGGCGAAACTGCTGGTAGATTTCATTAATGATAAAAATACGCAAGAATTGTCACCTTCAACATATATATTGAGTGTTGGAGGTTTTTCATTATTATTAAATAATTAATCTAAGTATATATTTTTGTATATATTTGACCAACAATATCTGGTCACGTGTATAAATTGAGTGTAGATATATTGTGATGAGGAAATAAAGAGTGTGTAAGATCAGTTTGCCTGAAGAATGGTTGCTTAGATTCTGGGAGGTTCGCTTCGTTCATAGGGAAGACTCGCACGCCAACTATACATAGAATTTGAAGAGTTATTTTTCCTTTACCCTAATACACGTGGTACAGGCCATGATAATCATGGTGGGTAGAAGTAGGCGACTGTTTTACTGTAAGTGCACCATATGTCTACACATGTGAATTGCAGTTCGTCTTTGCACTAACAAATGTGCCAGAGCCCAGTTTAGTTACTTGCACTCGCTGGTAGGGTTGAAACTTTCAAGAATCGGGTGCCATTGGAGCATTTTTTGTTAAATAAGAAAAAAGTGCCTAATTGGGGATCGAACCCAGGTTGTAGCGGTCGAAAACCAACGGTTTAGACCATCCTTCCACCGACCCACCAAGAGTGAAGGGTGAATTACTAGAAACCAATGAAGTTTACCGAACATTGATTCAAAAGCCGAACATTCGAAATGTTGAAAACATTTTAACATATCCATATACTACAATATAATGCGGCTCATGATTGTAGAACGACCTTTGACAATTATACCGCGAATGTTTCTTTTGAACGAAAAGTCGAAATATATATTTAAGGAGAAATAACGATTCCTATCCCTGGACACTATTATTTTTCCGTTTATCATTACTCTTCACAATTCATCCTTTCCGAGACCTGCCCTTCAGCAAGGAACCATATTAACAAACTAAAACTACAAGTGATAAGGAACCATAGAGATAGTTTCCATCATTCTTGGAAACAAATAGAAAACCCCAAAAAACAGACCCTCCAACTATACAGAAGGAAGTCGACACAGTTGGCCAGATGGAAATCTGGTCACCTGCCCCCTCTAGTCTATAAAGAGGGAGCCAAAAGCTTCCCCATGTGCACTAGGTGCAAAACCGAAGAGGCCACTCCCCAACATATACTAAATTGTATTGGAAAGGACAAATGATCCCTGTACAGAGAACCAAGAAGAGTTCGTGAACTTCTTTATGAGCACGACCTCCAAGATCTTGTCTAATTTAGACTAATAAAAGGATAAGTAAAAAAAAAACAATTAATCCAATCATACTTCATCCCTAAGGTTAGAAATAATCGTTATTTCTCCTTAAAATAAATTTCGATTTTTCGTTCAAAAGAAACACATCCATAAACATATCCATTTTATATAATAATATTAATGAGTTTATAATAAGCTACACAAGGCTAAGAGCACAATTTGCAGAAGACACCATACAATTAGTTAACACCAAAGAAATAGAGCCGAAAACATTGGAGAAAATTCCCTCTTCAAAAAATGTCCAAAAGAATTTTTTTCAAAGTAAAATACAACGATAAATTCTTTTTGAAATTTGAAACTCTGGTTGTAGCATTTTTTTTCTTTCATTGACAAAATCCGGGAAATAAAATCTCTGTTTCTCTGGAAGAAATATTGCTTTATGATTGAAAAAATAAATAGCATTTATTAGAATTAAAAAAGGACGTTTTTATATTAATATATTCAATGTTTATGCACGCTATATAAAAGTATTATTCAAATATATTTAACAGACAAATGTGGTTTATTTTGTTTAATACAAAGATATAAACGCAATAGGAAAAATATATTTTTTTTAAACTTCAATTTGGTGACATATATCACAAGGGAAAGACTTTTAACTTTTTTAAATTGGAGGTTACGTGATTTTTTTATTTCACCTATGATATTTTCTGGCCGAATTTTTTCAAATAAAGATTTTAAAGAACATTGTATCTTCCTTTTTAGTAATCTGGGCAGACACTTATCAAAATTAGATATTGTCAAACAGGAATTTTTACCAAAGTTATATACCATATCTATAGCTCTGTTTGAGATTCCTCGGTCACATCGCGCGACACAGGGGAATGGAGTACACCATACTGACTGGAAAGATATTTGGGGCGACACATACCTGGACACTCGCCGACACGCTTCGGACGGAAGTTGTGCCTTTTAGCATGTATATCGGGATTCAGACAATAACTCTGAAATATACACTCATGGACAAAACTTAAGGAAGTTTGTACCTTTTAGCATGTATATCGGGATTCAGACAATAACTCTGAAATATACTACAGTGACCTTTATTGAAGACACACGAGATAACCAAGTGTGAATACACTCATGGACAAAACTTAAGGAAGTTGTACCTTTTAGCATGTATATCGGGATTGAGACAATAACTCTGAAAGATATTACAGTGATTTTTATTGAAGACACACGAGAAAACCAAGTGTATATACACCCATGGACAAAACTTAAGGAAGTTGTACCTTCTAGCATGTATATCGGGATTCAGACTATAATTCTGAAAGATATTACAGTGACATTTATTAAAGACACACGATATAACCAAGTGTGAACCAATTTGCCTCTCTCTCCTTAAAAAAAAAAAGACAATCGGCTACATAAAAATATTCCACTTCCTTACGTTTCGTCCCACACACACATAAGTGTTTTTTTTAATTATAAAGGTAGAACGCTATATAAAATAAAACATAAAATACGTGTTCTAGAGAGTTCCATACTCCTCAATAACAAAACGAGATAATTGTGTAGCTAGGTAGTTTAAATGCAATAAATGAAAATGACAAGACAATGAAAAATCCATTTTATCCATCCAGCCCACAAGAGATTTTACTCTCCCTCGCTACCCACTTTACATATTATTATGCAAATTCTTTCCAAATTCTCCGCCTGCGAATTTGCAAGAGTTTAAAACCAAATCCCCCAAATCAATACGGCCCTACGCGATGTTCCAAATTGGTAAACTGCAGAAGTAATTTACTAAAATACCTTAGTGTTAAAGATAGTTGCTTGTAATCTCATGGGAATTTGTGAATCTACTTTCTTATTGAAGCTATAACCATTGAATATATTTGTTACCATAAAATGATAGTACAAAGCAATAACGCGCCATCTATATATAAAAAATGA
>CP092878.1:71712808-71744154 GCA_030710605.1 Cordylochernes scorpioides
ACCATTCTTTAACCTGATATCAAATTTAACAGCAACATGGTCGGAAATATTAGTCAAAAATCAGAGGTATGCCAGTTGTTTATTAAACTTAGTGAGTGTTTATTCGAGATTGTGAGATCAATTATACTTACTCTCCGCGGCAGGTGGGTGTTTTTCAGGTTATGTATAAAGAGGTTACATTCGTCTATAATAGGTTGTAATCTATATCCATTAGAGTTTATAACAAACCATATAGTATGTCTTGAATTAAAATCACCGCAAAGGATTACAGGTTGATTTATATACGTTTTGAGCAGATCTCTAATGAATGTTTGATGAACAGGGTTAAATGTATTCGGATGAATGTAGAAATTAGAAATAATTAATTTTGCTTTAACTGTAGAAATAGATATTGTTGTACAAAAGAATTTGTGAATTTTTCCTCTTTGCTGAACTTTATATTTTTATTTAAAATTATAGTTTCCGTATATTTTTCCCCAGTTTTATTCGAACATATAATTTGAGAGTCCATATCATAAATAACATTTTCATGTAAAACATATGGTTCTTCAATCAAAAGAATGTCAGGTGAAGGATATTCACATATCAAACAAAATGTTAACGCGGGACTCGATCCCGGTTCATGACTGTCTGGAAACGAGGGTGTTACCCACTCGTCCTTGTCAGGTGGGTCATCTCTAGTGTTGGCCTGTAGTTTACTTATCGCAGTAAAACTTTTTCTTACATTTTGTTGAATACATCTCACATTTTCAATCATATAGGATATTAATCTATTTAAGATTAAGCTTTAAATTGTATTTGCTACATCATTTCCCTCGTATATTTGAGAATATTGTGTCCTTTGGATAATTTTGTCTATTTGTGATTTGTAAGTCGGGCATTCACTTGAATTTGATTTATGGTTTGTAGAAAAGTTTTTAAATTTAGGGTGCTTAGAGAAATTGTGACAATTTGGCGCTTCAGTACAGTTGTGGCTACCCTGTAAACCGCATATTTTACATATTTTAATGTTTTGGCAGTCTTTTGTTTTATGGTTCGGATTAAATTCAAAACAATTTTGGCATTGTCTTACAAATATTCTGTCTTGTGTAGAACATCGCTCAAAATCGGTGTATATCTCATTACCCATTTTTCTTAAAATTTGGTAAACTTTAGGAGTTACTTTTAATACTATATTGTGATATGCAGAGTTAAATCCCATTCGCGGTACGAGACAAGCGATGCCAAACACGTCCGCACAGTTGGCTTCAGAAGCCATATATCGATTATGTTTATTTAATTCATTTGAAAAATTCAACTATCCCTGATCATTTATTTTACTCTGGGATGTCGTCACTACAGGATAAAGTACTCTTGGTGAAATTTTATTATTGCAATTCAGAATCTTCCAGTGAAGCTTTACGAGCGTTTCGTAACTTTAAAGGTATTCGAAGAGGTAAAGGACCCATGAGTTGCTACTCTCTAAGGAGAATGATAAAAAATTTTGAGAAGACTGGATCTCTGGAAGCAAAACCTCGGAGTGGAAGAGCATCGACACGCAAGTCAGTGGCTGTTACGGTTTCGCAGAATGTTGAAGCTATTGAAACGTTATCCACGTATGGAGAAGTAAGTGCTCGACAAGTTTCTCGACAAACGGGGATTTCGTATGGAACAGTTTGGAGAGCTCTAAGAATTTTTCTTAAAAAATACCCGTACAAAATTCAAAGATTTCACGAGCTAAAAGTCGGCGATTTTGAGAAGCGTCAAGAATTTGCTGCATGGGTTTTCCGGCAAATTGATATTGATGAAAACTGGCTGTCGAATGTTCTGTGGACAGATGAAGCTCACTTTTCTCTAAATGGAAAAGTCCACACTCAAAACAGCCGCATTTGGGCAACAGAAAACCCTAGGAATTTTACAGAAATGCCACTTCATCAGCCCAGAGTTACAGTTTGGTGTGGGTTCACTTCTTCTTTTATTATTGGGCCATTTTTCTTTGAAGAAATAAATGGAAGAACTTTTAAAACCGTTTCTGTAACTGGTGAACGTTATGTTCAACTTTTGAGAGAAAAGGTTATCCCCATATTGCAGGACAGACAAGCACTGAGCGAAATAACATTCATGCAAGATGGAGGACCTCCTCATATCTCCCGCGGTGCCAAACAATTGCTGAAGGATACGTTCGGTGAAGATCGTGTGATAAGTCGCCACTTTATACACCAGTGGCCTTCAAGATCACCAGACTTGACGCCTTGCGATTTTTGGCTATGGGGGTACATTAAGTCGCGTGTTTATCGATGTCGGCCTACCACATTGGTCATGTTGAAGGCTTCTATCAGACGGCAGGTTTCATCAATTTCATCAGATATTTTATTTAATGCTGTCCATTCTGTCATCTATCGTCTGCAGGCGGTGTTTGAGAATGAAGGTCGCCACATTGAACAAGGATTCTGACCTAATACAAGAGAGAAGGCAGTTACCTCATGTGTTATAAAAGCTTCCATGTATTATATTATCTACCAATGTTTTGCAGCTCTTTGTGTTGGGTTATGGGTAAATAAATTCTGTCCTCATATCTTGTCTCTTTTTTATTTGTGAAAAGTAATTTTTGTTTGTTTGTCATTTGCTCACATCTTATATTATGTCGTGCAGACCAAAGTGTTATAACTTCTCGAATAACACTGTACACACAATTTTACCCCTCATGTTTAATTTATCGCTTCTCGCTCATTAAAAGAAATAGCATAAGGAATATTCTCTGTAACCCCCACCTTTAGAAATTTTGGGCAAAAAAAAATAATACAAAATGATTTTACTACCACGTTTTTCAACGCAAAAGGTTGATTTAAAAATTATATTTATTTGAGGGGATACATTTTAAAAAATCGTGTACAGTATAATAAACAATGATAACATTTTACAAGCCCATAGGATATTTGGAATAAAGTACGACAAATGTATTTTGTCACTCCCATCTATATTTCATTTGTTGGATCATGACAAATTTCCAGTTAAATAGTCGAGTGTCGCCAATTATTCAAGAAATTACACATTCCTTATAGCAAAAAATCCTATTAGTAGTACCATAATAATTTTTGGTACTATATTAACATTTCAAAAAATCGTGTATTTAATTCAGCTATGTTTTTCAAACATTCAATATATTTGACAAAACTCTGTCAAAAATATAAATATTTTTTGCTGCATGTTTTAATTTGCATATACCTATTTTACATATCTCAGATTGTATTTAAAAATCGTTAACCATTTCTTCTAACTTTTGGCGAAATGGTGCTTTATTAATTAACGATTTGATATTATTAGGATTCTTTCCTGGTATACAAAAAGGAAAAATACGTGTCGATCAGTTATATTTTTCAATTAATCAAACAATTTGGCCGCTGAATTTCTGATTCTGGTACAGCGCCATCTAGGGAATGAAATTGTAACTAAAATCAATTTCGAAATTTTCAATATTTGCCATAAAAAATCCCATTGCATTCTGAACACAATGGTGTTTACCGCATTGCTCTAGCGCAAATATTCGCGGAGTTATTAATTTTTAAAGTTGTGCGGGACTTTTGGATCACCCTGTATATAAAAATCACCTTCAAATTTTAACGTAACGTTCCATTCTCAATCCCGTTGGGCTTTAGATCGGCTAAAACATTTTTATCTTTATTAGTGAATATTAACTTTACTGTACTGAATAGTTTAGTATAATGTTAATTCAACATATTACAATTTAGCCACTGCAACGCGTGGCCGGGTTCGCTGTGTAGTATACTATCAGGACGATTTCTGGCGAATTATTTTAGAATAATATTTATAGCAATAAATATAGCGAATTTAAGACGTAGTGATTATATTCTGTGTTTGTGCATATATAGATATTTTACATAAAATGTGAGACCGTTCTATTAGAATATCTCGAAAACAAAAAAACAATACATATAAACGAGTTCACTGACATTTATTAATGCAGTGATTATAATCAATGATTATAATAAAGGGCTATATTATCTATATATATAAAATTCACTTTCAAATTTTAGCGTAACGTTCCATTCTCAATCCCGTAGGGCTTTAGATCTGCTAAAACATTTTTATCTTTATAAGTGAATATTGACTTTACTGTACTGAATAGTTTAGTATAATGTTAATTTAACATATTACAATTTAGCCACAGCAGGGCGTGGCCGGGTCCGCTAGTATATATATATATATATATATACGGATGGAAATTCGTGCTTTAATAAATTAATTTCCTATACACTGGAAGATATTTCACTGGAAATATTTATTTTCCAATCACTATATCTGTAATATGAACCTTAACATATGGTTAAGGTTTATTTTATATATTTATAAATAAACTTCAATAAGTTCTGAATGCAGTAATTATTGTTGTAACTCTCTCTCTACCATGAAGTTCTTGCCTGCTACCCTAGAGAAGATCTATATATTGGTAGATTTTGATTTATTATAAATAAACTATACCTAATACATAGACAAACTTTAGGGAAGTTGTACCTTTTATCATGTATATCGGGATTCAGTCAAACTTCTGAAAAAGTATTACAGTGATCTTTATTGAAGAAACACGAAATACCTAAGTGTGTATACACTCTTGGACAAAACCTGAGGAAATTGTACCTTTTAGCATGTATTCGGGATTCAGACAATAACAATGAAAGATATTACAGTGACCTTTATTGAAGACACTCGATATACCCAATTGTGAACAAAATTGCTTTTTTCCTTGAAAAAAAAAAAAAAAAAAACAGACGACCGTTGATGTCGAAGACGTTCTACTTAGGTTTGTCCATGAGTGTATATTATAGTCTAACCTGCATTTCAAAGCTTCACCCACAAGACAATGATGAAAATGTTACTTTTCAACCAGGACTTCTATTTATTAACGGCGAAAAGAATATGGTTGAATGTCAGTTTCAATGTCTCAACAGTAGTTCAAATACGGTTGTGAATGTGTTTTTCGCCCTTAAATCATCAGGGCAATAGTCTTAACAGTTCCATTGCCATTTACAGTGTGATGAAGGAGTTTTATGCATTGAAAACTACTTAAAATAACGGTTTCAACAGTAGCATTAGAGATTAAAAGGTGATGAAAGAGTCAAATACATCCGCAAATATACACTCATAGAGAAACATGAAGGGAGTTATACCTTTTATCATGTATATCGGGATTCAAACAATAACTCTAAAAGATATTTAATTCACCTTTTTTTATGATACATTAGCGCGCAATCTGTTATGAGAATTCGAAAATTATAGACGCGTATGGTTCTTTTTAAAAACGTTTTGAAAAACGTTTAAACTTTTAAAAGAATCATACGCGTCTAAAATAGTTTAAAATACATTTTTTTTATTGAAGATGCACGAGATAACCAAGTTTGAACCAAATTGCCTGTATTTTTTCAAAAAATAAATCAGACCAAGAGCAATATAAAAGACCTTCTACTTTGTTAAGGTTTGTCCACGAATATATACTAAACATCAGAGTCTAAGCAAGTCTACCTTAGGACATAGACATTGTGTGCACGACAAAGATTACCTCATGTTGAACAATCTAGGTTCCCCAGGCTGAGATAAGATAGAGACAGTCATTCTCTGTGCGGTGTCGCCATATCTCGAGAGGATTGTCCCAGTTTGTCAACTCGACTGACAAAGCCCTATTCGGACATAATCTCAATGAAGTTTTTTATACATTGAAGTTAAAATCTATATCTCTAACGTAATGAATTAATATAAAATGAAATTTTACCTTTATCGTCAAATTAGACGTTAAAACTAAGTCCCATCTATTCACTTCCTGCGGAGAAACTGAACAAACTGCTCTTCACCTTATCTACGACTGTCTGAACTTTACAGAAGTGAGACATCGTTTGTTCCCTGATCTAAATGATTTAATTCTCATATATCAGCCACTTTGTCTGTAAATATTTTATGAAATCTGTCGAATAATACATGTAAATTTTATGATACAATGGTGCGCAATCTGTTTTGAAAATTCGAATCTATTATATACGCGTATGATTATTTTGAAAAAAAAAATAATTTTATACTGCCCTTACTGCATTAAAATATTAATGTAAGGGCCTGGCTCATCAGTGGTGAACCCTCCCAGCGGTTTTGCTAGTTTAATCTACCATTGTACAATGGTGTACAATAGTGGTTTTTATTACTAAAAAAAGCTTCAATGGCCCCCGATTCTTGCAAAAATCCAATCCCACCAGCAAGTGCAAATAACCAAACGGGGCTCGAAGGATGGTCTAAACCGTTGGTTTCCGACTGCTACGATCTGGGTTGGAATCCCGTATTGGGCATTTTTTCCCTATTAACAAAAAATGCTCCGATGACCTCGATTTTTGCAAAAGTCCAACCCGACCAGCGAGTGCAAGTAACCAAACGGGACTCTGGCACATTTGTAAGTGCAAAGTGAAACTGCTTTTCTCACCTGTGTAGACATGTGGTGCACTTACAGTAAAGGTAGTCGCCTACCTCTACCCCCCATGATTATCATGGCCTGTACGTGTACTAGGTATAAGCAAAAAAAATTATGCTATTATATATATTTGTTTCTATAAAATAAAAACACAAATAGTCTTATACAATTGAGGAAAATATATAAAAGGAATATAAAAGTTGGAGAGAAAATAAAAACACAAGCCTCTTTGAATAAAAATATTTGTTTCACTAAATCTATTCAGAGAAAAGAACAACATAGGCTTTTTTTGCCTAAATCACCCATTTAAACCTCCCTTCATAGAACATCTAGGAATAAAATACTCTGCGAAGACTGAGAAAAACTTTGAATTCACAAACACACTTTTCACAATGTCTCATTAAATAATTATTAAATATTCAAATAAAAATAACATATTATATTATAATTAATATATTCATAATTATGATGTTATTATAATTTAAATATTCTTTATTATTAATATCAACACCTGACCCACTTATATAATTTTTCTATTGTTTTTTTCGTGTTTTAATGAAATTTATGCTAATTTGGCCTTAAATACCCATTTCTTGGTTTCTCAAAAGGCCTCTGGGACCAAAAATATTTTTGGTCGCAGTGGTACAGTCTACTCCACGCTGACGAGCGCCAAAATCGCGAAACGCGTTCGAGGATGGCTTTTCTTGATTTATCAAGGAATTGAGTTCTCCAAATATCACGCAGCAAGCTAAATAAACGTTTAGTTTATTTTTGCTCCACCAGATGACGCTCTGCCTTCTGAAATGCACATGTGCTCGTAGTCAAGATATGCCTTCTTTATTTTTGATTTAAATATTATATAATTATTTAATGAGACATATTGAAAATTGTGTTTGTGAATTTAAAGTTGTCGGCAGACTTCGTACATTCATTTTTTCCTAGATGTTCCATAAAGAGAAAGGTTAAAATTGGCGATTTAGGCTAAGAAGCCTATGTTGGTCTTTTCTCTGAGAAGATTTAGTAAAACAAATATTTTATATAAAGAGGCTTGGGTTTGTAATTTTCTCTCTAAATTTTATATTCCTTTTATATCTTTGTCTCAATTGTATAAGTAGATTTATTAAGAATTGTTGAAGGTCGTAGGGAAATGTTAATCGCTAATAAGAGTCAAAAAAGGATTAATAACCACACCGCTATCAATCAGTTCCTATTACTTATTCTTAAAGTAAGTAGTTGAGAACCATACAGATGTTAATCAGGTCTTACTACTCTAGTGGAACGTTAGGTATTTCTAATATCATAAATGTAATTAATCTTCGTTTAATCCATCTCTTGTCTATCACCATCCTTGCCCTGCCCATTGTCAGACAATATCGAGTATTGTAATCATTCCGCTCTGCCCATTGCCAGACAATATCGAGTATTGTAATCATTCCGCTCTGCCCATTGCCAGACAATATCGAGTATAGTAATCATTCCGCTCTGCCCATTACCAGACAATATCGAGTATTGTAATCATTCCGCTCTGCCCATTGCCAGACAATATCGAGTATTGTAATCATTCCACTCTGCCCATTGCCAGACAATATCAAGTATTGTAATCATTCCGCTCTGCCCATTGCCAGACAATATCGAGTATTGTAATCATTCCGCTCTGCCCATTGCCAGACAATATCGAGTATTGTAATCATTCCGCTCTGCCCATTGTCAGGCAATATCTAGTCTATCACCATCCAACTCTGCCCACTGTCAGTCAATCTCCAGTCTATCAGCATCCAACTCTGCTCATTGTCAGTCAATCTCTAGTCTATCACCATCCAACTCTGCCCATTGTCAGGCAATATCTAGTCTATCACCATCCAACTCTGCCCATTGTCAGGCAATATCTAGTCTATCACCATCCAACTCTGCTCGTTGTCAGTCAATCTCTAGTCTATCACCATCCAACTCTGCCCATTGTCAGTCAATCTCTAGTCTATCACCATCCAACTCTGCCCATTGTCAGGCAATATCTAGTCTATCACCATCCAACTCTGCTCATTGTCAGCCAATCTCTAGTATATTACCATCCTGCTCTGCCCATTGTCAGGCAATCCCTAGTCTATCACCATCCCGCTCTGCCCATTGTCAGGCAATCTCTAGTCTATCACCATCCAACTCTGCCCATAGTCAGTCAATCTCTAGTCTATCACCATCCAACTCTGCCCATTGTCAGCCAATATCTAGTCTATCACAATCCAACTCTGCTCATTGTCAGTCAATCTCTAATCTATCACCATCCCGCTCTGCCCATTGCCAGACAATATCGAGTATTGTAATCATTGCGCTCTGCCCATTGTCAGGCAATATCTAGTCTATCACCATCCAACTCTGCCCACTGTCAGTCAATCTCTAGTCTATCAGCATCCAACTCTGCTCATTGTCAGTCAATCTCTAGTCTATCACCATCCAACTCTGCCCATTGTCAGGCAATATCTAGTCTATCACCATCCAACTCTGCCCATTGTCAGGCAATATCTAGTCTATCACCATCCAACTCTGCTCGTTGTCAGTCAATCTCTAGTCTATCACCATCCAACTCTGCCCATTGTCAGTCAATCTCTAGTCTATCACCATCCAACTCTGCCCATTGTCAGGCAATATCTAGTCTATCACCATCCAACTCTGCTCATTGTCAGCCAATCTCTAGTATATTACCATCCTGCTCTGCCCATTGTCAGGCAATCCCTAGTCTATCACCATCCCGCTCTGCCCATTGTCAGGCAATCTCTAGTCTATCACCATCCAACTCTGCCCATAGTCAGTCAATCTCTAGTCTATCACCATCCAACTCTGCCCATTGTCAGCCAATATCTAGTCTATCACCATCCAACTCTGCTCATTGTCAGTCAATCTCTAATCTATCACCATCCCGCTCTGCCCATTGCCAGCCAATCTCCAGTCTATCACCATTCACCTCTGCCCATTACCAACCAATCAGCAATCTATCACCATCTAACTCTGCCCATTACCTACTAATCACCAGTCTATCACCATCCAACTCGGCTCATTTTCAGCCAATCTCTAGTCTATCACCATCCACCTTGCCCATTGCCAGTCAATCTCTAGTCTATCAATATCCCTTTCTGCCCATTACCAGCCAATCTTTAGTCTATCACCAACCCTGTGACCAGTCTAGTCTCCAGACACCTCTCCAAGTCCAAACAGCTCTCTCGATAACCCCAGTTGGATCATTAGGAATAAATTCGCTATTAGATGGCAGTTTGCTAATATCGGTTGCTATGACAACCAATTGACCTCGGTGAAATTTGCATATCAACCCCCCGTGCTGTGTGTTTCTCCTTAACGGTCCACCTACTTAGTATAAGCCTTTTATCATCCATAGCTGCCTTCAATATCCTCTAGGTTTTACCATATCGATTTTGATATTCTTTGAATATGGTTTTGTGTTTAGCTTTAAAAATCTAATTTGTTTTCTTTTTATCTTTATCTCTTTTGCTTTTTGTAGAGTGGAAATGGATATTTTTAGATATTCTTTCTAATTTATTTGCTGCAAATTTTTCAATTCTACCCTATGCCCATTATATTATATCGTTTTGGAATTTATACTCACGAAATTTAAAATAATTTTAAAGAGATAAAGAATGAATTAACTAATTTTAATTGAAACGTTGGCAAATCTTTTAGAGCAAGTTTAAGAATATCAGTTTCTGATGCTTTTAAGGCTGATGAAAATTAAAATTCTATCCATTCTTGGACAAAACTTAAGGAAGTTGTACCTTTTAGCATGTATATCGGGATTCAGACAATAACTCTGAAAGATATTACAGTGACCTTTATAGAAGACACACGAGATAAAAATTTTGAGTTTAGTCACAACACCAGCTTTGACAAATTCAGAATGTCCATCTGTAGATTCTGGTCTCAGGTAAAAGCACTATCTTTCAATATGAAAAAATAGTACAACTATGATATTGTACTAAGAGTTATAAATTGAGAAAAGTAAAAAGGAATGTCCTTATCTGGCAATTGAAAGTTGCTGATGGCTTGCGCCATCTATCGGAATTTAAACCTTATCCCAGTACAATATCACATTTCTACTATTTTTCATATTAAATGATAGTACCTTTGCCTGAAACCAGGATATACAAATGGACATTCTTACTTTGTCAAAGCGGTTGTTGTGGCTTTGACGCCGATCCGAGTTTATAAATTACAAAGAGGGTCAGTAGATGGAGCTTATTTTCTTGTATCTATATTAGCCAGAGAGAGAGAGAGAGAGAGGTCACCTTTCTTCTAAATAAATATTATATTAAAATTCAAAACTAATATAGACGCGTATGATTCTTTTTAAACATAAACAATTTCTACTGCCCTTACTGCAATGGAAAAATTAATGGGAGGGTCTGGCTGTGGTGGGAGTGGTGAACCCTCCCAGCGGTTTCGCCTGTTTAATCTACCATACGACTGTTATATTGCATGTTATGATCTTCCTTTTATAGTGAGACTGATGCTAGACTCTTTGAATGGGTATTTTAGATGAATTATGGACATAAGTTTTGAGGACAGAAGAATTACATACATTTATAAATATATAAATATTAAATTATAATAGATGATTGCGGAATACTGATGTTGATATACAGAAAAGGTCACTACTTCTTTTAAAAATACATTAAAATAATGCTATTTATCATACATACAAAAACTGATTATTGGAAATGAAGAATTTGCCACAACACCAGCTTTGAAAAAATCAGGAAAAAGGCCATCCTGTATAGCAATCGTCTCTACCAGCTTAAACATTTTTTGAAAATTATCTGCTGATACCATAATTCCTCCATAGGATGCCATGATATCGAAGCTACACCTATACTTTCGAGGACTATATCCCTAAACTATGGTATACAGGTTGGGTTTTGTCTGAAACTTACAAAACTGGTATTGTGACTCAATCTATATCACCTCTGGTATAGTTTTCTTACTAGGATTATGAACATAATACATCGTTCTGATGCATACTATTTGTTTTTAATATATGTATATTATATCATCTAAAACCTCGAATATTTCTATATTTTAAAGGATATATATTTTATTTTTATTCATTGATATTTCTACTTTTTTGGTTTTATCATCGTTTTTAGAATAACTTTCAGTTTTCTGTTGTAAATATGCGTAGTTAAAATATCTATCTATTTGAATCACTAATATAGGATTAACTTCAAAAATTCTATATATTTTTAAAATACCTAAAGTGTAATTTCTCCTCAAGTAATTGAAAATAAAAACTACTTGTAGGTAAATAATTATCTTTTTTTTTATCACAACTGCATCTTCAACCCTTTATCTTATCGATCCTTTGTTTTATCAATCCTTTATCTAACAACAAATAAATTATTCATAACATGTATAAATATTAGTAAATTAAATTTTATTGCCATCTATCGTTAAAATTTTACACAAATAAATTTACTGGCAATGCGTTGTTACTGGCAATGTAGAGATAATATTTAATGATATTTAAAAGAAACGCATTGCCCCGTTTCGTTCGACGCATTTTTGCATTTGGGACACCCACTTATGGAGCCCAGAGTCAAAGAACTCTGCCGCCGCCTGGCCGCGTAGAAGCCTAAAACCGCTTCTTCCAACTCGTCATCGTCCTGGAATTGGGTTCCACCCAAGTTTTTCTTCAACTCGGGAAGAAATGAAAGTCACTAGGAGCTATGTCCGGGCTGTAGGGTGGGTGTGACACCAATTCCCATCCAAATTCTTCGACGAGGGCAGTGGTTTGATGGGCGGTGTGCGGCCGAGCGTTGTCGTGGTGTGAACGCACCCCTTTGGTTAACATCTCTCTCCTCTTGTTCTGAATCGCGCGTCGAAGTTGTTTCAAGGTTTCACAGTACCGGTCGAAATTGATTGTTGTACCCCGAAGCATAAAGTCGCACAACAATAGACCCTTTCGGTCCCAAAAGACGGTAGCGATAAGTTTCCCGGCAGAAAGTGTTTGTTTAAACTTTGGAGGTTTCGGCGAAGAAGTGTGCTTCCACTGCTTGGATTGCTCCTTTGTCTCCGGTGTGGTGTAATGTACCCAGGTCACATCACCAGTAACGATTGAATCCAAGAATTCTTCTCCGTCAGTTTTGTGTCAATCGAGAAATTTCTGGGCCGCATCAACCCGCTGCCGTTTATGGTCTTCAGTCAGAATTTTCGGAACCCATCTTGCGCAGACCTTTGAATACCTAAATGTTCACGCAAAATCTTGTCGATGGTGGTTTTACTGACATCAGGAACCAAATCGCAGAGCTTCCGCACAGTAACCCGTCGATCTTCAAGCATTGCCGCTTCGACTTTGGCAATGGTTTCGTCCGAAACCGAAGGCCGTCCAGCACGCGGTTCATCGTGGACGTCTGTTCGGTCGTTTTTAAATTCTCTGACCCATCTGCGCACCATCCCGGAACTCATACACCCTTCTCCATACACTTGACAGAGTTCAGTATGAATGTCCTTCGCCGAATTATTCTTTGCGGGCAAAAAGCGAATTACTGACCTTATTTTGCAGCTGGCGGGAGACACGAGGGGAAGCTCCATCACTAACGGCTGCTCAGCCAAAACTAAGCTTACCAGCGACGTGTCTTTGGTGGGAAGTTGGAGTGGGGAGAACAAGCTACGAGCCCGTGCAGTCGGCTCGAGCCTAAAAGCGATCCTCATGACAGTGGTGTCCCGTGGAACTTATTTAACGGACAACCCTCGTATAATACAAAAAGACATAAGACTCCGCAACTATTTTTTATTAATTGTATAAAATTTTCTTTCATGCAAGCTCTTCCTCAACAAACTAAAACATAAAAACATTAAAAAAAGGTAATGGGGAGAGATTATAGTTTACTGAGAAATGGCACTTGCCCGAAAACTATACAATTAATAAAAAAGAGTTGTGACGTCTTATAATTTATCGAAATCCTCAAACCTGTGATAATAAATACTATATATAGTAGTAAACCAGGGTATGAAATAACATATTTGCATATATAGCCATATAAGGTGAAAGGAACACTGATATAGAAGCTAGCAAAACTCAAAACCAGTCAGTTATATCTCAAACCAGTGCCATATGTAACAGTCAGGGGAGGTTAGCTTCCAGAATATAGTAATTAATCTATAATTCGGAAATAACATATTTGCATATGTACATATATCGTGCATCCACACTACAGAGCCATATAAGGTGAAAGGAACACTTATATAGAAGCTAGCAATCCTCAAAACCAGTCAGTTATATCCCTAAACCAGTGCCATATTTACAGTCAGGGAAAGGCTGCTCCCAAAATACGTAGAAGTAAATATTTAAGTTACGTGGAATAAGACCCCGGTTTGATTTCCCAGCGGTAAACAACAAGAACGTTAATAATTAAAATCTAAAAATATATTTTTAGAGGAATATTAGTTTTGAGAAATAATATATATATTGATACAATGTCTCAAAAGTTCGTAAACACTTGCAAAAAAAAAATTAAATACCAATATTATTCGCTATGTTATTATTCGCCGTTATGTATAATGTGTTTGTATTATGTATAAAGTAATTGTATTTTGTATTATATTATTTATATCTAATAAAAGACTCAATTTGATGTTTGCGAAAAAGCGATTGTTCGAAGTATAATATATATTTATAATTATATGTAATTCTGCTTTCCTTAAAGCTTATATCCATAGTTCATCTAAAATACCCATTCCAAGAGTCTAGCATTAGTATCACTATAAAAGGAAGATCGAAAAAATGTAATATAACAGCGGTATTGTAAATTAAACTGGCGAAACCGCTGGGAGGGTTAACCATTGATGAGTCAGGAACTTCCATTAATTTTTTCCATTGTAGTAAGGGCAGTAAAATTGTTTAATTAAAAAATTCATACGTGTCTATAATAGATTCGAATTTTATCTAATATTTATATTTTTATAGAGCGGACACTCTTCTATTTTTGCTCTTCTTCTTTCTTATCTCCACTCAATCATATCAGGGTATCAAGCCTGTAGAGCTTTTTGTTGATGGTGTCTGCTGGGGATGAGTAGAGCTAATAAATGGATGAGCCAATACAGTCAATAATGTGTTTTGGGGTTGCAGGTTGACACTTAGTACATAGTGAGAAACCCTTGCAACCATTATGGTATTATACGTGTCTATAATAGTTTCGAATTTTCATCACAGATGGAGCGCTTATGCATCATAGCATTATTATGTATTCGCCGTAATAATATTATTTTCCAAGTTAAGAGAAAAAAGGTTTTAAGAAAAACACGAACTTTTGGGATAACCTTATATTTTTGATAAAGAAGAATGCTTTTTTATTTGAGATTTGAGCCATGAGTTCCAGGTTGATTGATATATATTGCCACGTTAAAAATTAGGAAAGACAAACTTCAGAATGACACAGCAATTTATTCAAGGCAAAAACAAACTATGAATGATAAACAAAGGATAAGTAATGAGGTATGTTTAGAGAGTAGTAAAATATAAATATAAAAAATGATACTCTGTTAATAAAATAATAAATACTTTGCTACAATATATCATCATGTACAAATTTCTTAGATTGTAAACGCAAGAAAATTCCCTCAAACACTTCACCACTGCCTAAAATGACAACGGTTCAGTTTGAAATGACATGTTCTGCGGAGTGGATTCTGTACTTTAAGGAAGATAATTGCTGACTGAATGATTTGCATATTATTTACTGGTGAACAATGCTCGAATCTTACAAATGTATGTGAAAGAATAGTACAAAGTACCCAGTGACAGGCCGACTTAACTCCAAAAGAAATGGCCGCCTCTGACATGAGGAACAGACGCCATGTACAGCTTCTCCTAACATGGAGTACAAACGCTGCTCATCCTGTATCCCTGGATTAGGAGCCCTTGCAGGGTACTATCAGCCGGGCCAGCTGAGCCCAGGTTTTTTAGTGAGCTTGTTACTGCTCCCTCTCCTCCTTTTTATCCGGGCTTGGGACCGGCAAAGGTGGAGTTAATAACCCCATATATTATATAATTTGAGAGAAAAATGCTTTACCCAGAAAAGAGTTTCTTACAAAAATTATGATGTGATTGACTCGAGCTTTCGGGACTTGGAGATCCCTTCTACAGAACTAAGGTTAAATAAAACGCCACTTCATATGGAGATAAAAGTCTATATACACCAATTGCCCGATTTGCATAATTGAGGAAAATATAAACATACATTTGTAGATTAAGAAAATGGCATCTCCTTATCGTGCAACTGAAAGTTGCTGATGGCTTGCGCCATTTATTGGAAAAATATCAACTATTCGTTGATTTTTTTAATTATTCCATAATTGGCCAATTACCTATTTTTTTTTTTTTTTGCTTTTCCCTAGTACACGTGGTACAGGCCATGATAATCATGGTGGGTAGTTAGCGACTGCTTTTTACTGTAAGCGCACCACATGTCTACACATGTGAAAGCAGTTCGACTTTGCACTTACAAATGTGCCAGAGCCCCGTTTGGTTACTTGCACTCGCTGGTGGGGTTGGACTTTTGCAAGAATCGGGGGGCCATTGGAGCATTTTTTTTTAACAGAAAAAGTGTCCAATGCGGGGATCGAACCCTGGTCGTAGTGGTCGTAAACCAAACGGTTTAACCAGCCTTCCACCGACCCCCCTCCTATTCTTGATTAATAAAAAAAGCTAACCATGTACGCGTTTCGGGCTGTTGGCCCTCGTCAGCGTGGTACAAGATGTACTTCAATGACTAAAAAACTGGTCATTCAGGCATCCTGAAAAATAATGAAACGAGTAGTTAAGCCTAGAATTGCGTGAGAACGCGAATCTGGAATTCTGAATTGATTAAAAATCAACGAATAGTTGATATTTATTCCGATAGATAGCGCAAGCCATCAGCAACTTTCAGTTGCATGATAAGGAGATGCCATTTTCTTAATTTATGAACCTTATCCCAGTACAATGTCACATTTGTACTATTTTTCCACATACATTTGTAAGATTCGAGCATTGTTCATCAGTAAATAATATACAAATCATTCAGTCAGCAATTATATTCCTCAAAGTATAGAATCCATTCCGCAGAACATGTCATTTCAAACTGAACCGGTGTCATTTTAGGCAGTGGTGAAGTGCTTGAGGGAAGCTTTACAAGCTTGATACCCTAATAAGATTGAGTGGAGATAAGAAAGAAGAAGAGGGGTTATTATTTTTTAAATTTAGTTGACGATATCATAGTTGTTAATCTTCATTTTTTATCTTATTTCTTTAATATAATCCATATATTTATATTTGTTGTGGGTCGGTGATGCAAAAAGAACAGCCAAATAAGTGATTTATAAATATGATATTATTTATTAAATATAAGGATATATATGATGGAAAAAGAGTGGCAACCGCACACAGCGGTAGAACCAAAGGCAGGCTTAAAACTATATAAAAGATGAGGGCGGCAGGAAGGGGGGGGGGGGCGTTCCCATTGGTCAGTTATCTTCATGCAGCGCCGCCAAGCGGCCGCGTCCACGCTTCCCTCATCATTCCCCCACTGAAGCGCTGGACAGGAGAACAGTTCATGAAGTCACAGGCGTTCTTGTGAGCCACTTTGCTCAGGGTCTTGGTGAAGACGTCGGTCAGGTTCTCCTTTGTAGGGATGTAGACAATCTTGATCTCTCCGCTAATTATTCTTTCTCTGACGTGATGGTATCTTACGTCAATGTGTTTGGATCTGTTGTTCTCCACATTATTTTTGGAAATCTATAGCGGATCTATTATCGCAATGAATTATCAAGGGAAAGGCAAAATTCGATAAGAACTTTAATTCTTTCAAAGTGGTAGCGATCCAAACTGCTTCCTTAGTGGTCTGGGATAGCGCTAAATATTCTGCCTCCATTGTGGAAAGTGAGACACACTTCTGTTTGCTAGTCTTCCATATGACTAAGGAATGTCCTATAGTGATAGCGGTCACACTATTGGACCGTCTGTCATCGATGTCGCTAGCCCAATCTGCATCACTGTATGCACAAACATAATTGGAATCAGTCCGGCGATAAACGAAAGATAGATTTTAGCTGCCGTGTAAATATCTTAAGACGTGTTTGGCAGCTTGCCAATGTCGACGTCCAGGGTTGCTGGCGAATTGAGCTAATCGCGTAACGGAAAACATTAAGTCTGGCCTAGTACAATTCGCAAGATAAAGTCGCCATTCTAAGTCGCCATATAGATAAGCGTTATCTACGTCGAGATGTCTATTGTACCATTTCATGTTCAAACTTAACGTTATCAAAACTCTGATTACAGCTAAGTTAATAACAGGTGCATACGTTTCCTGAAAATCGATTCCTTGTTTCTGTGAGAAACCTCTAGCTACTAAACGTGCTTTGAAACGCTCTACATTTCCGCTCTCATTTGTCTTCACCTTATACACCCATCTGCTGCTAATCGGTTTCTTTCCCGGCGGTAATGTTGATAACTCCCAAGTGCCTCGTTCCTGAAACACTCTAAGCTCATCTTCCGTTGCTTTTCTCCAATACATGGCTTCGGGAGATTGGACTGCCTCTTCAAAACTTTGCGGCTCGGTAACATCTAAAAAATTTAACTCTACTCTTGGTTTACCTTTTCTCCCATATGGATTTCGAACAATGTTTTTGGAGGTGGAGGGTTGTGGTAGAGTGTCCTCTACCCCCACTGAATCCAAATTACTCGGTAATTCATTCTTTAGGTCGTTATCATGATTAGTCTCAGGTTCTAGCCAAACGTGGTTGTACCTTTCCGGTTCTGTCTCTTCGACTATTTTGGTCCACTCTAGTCCAATTTTAGACTCATCGAATCTAACATGTTTTGTTTCAATCACCTTTTGTGATTCTGGGCACCAGAGACGATATCCACGTGTTTGAGTTGAGTATCCTACCAGAATACATCTACATGCCCGATGGTCTAATTTTCGCCTTCTTTCTCTTGGTATATGGCTATATGCCAAACATCCAAATGCTTTTAGGTGTCTTACACTAGGATTTCTTTCTAACCAAAGTTCATCAGGTACTTTGTCTTTTAGAGCACTATTATAACATTTGTTTTTTAATGTAAGCAGCTGTGTTTACCGCCTCTGCCCAAAATCTTTGGGGGAGATTAGCGCTATGTAAACAAGCGCGGGCCATATCTAAAAGTGTTCGATTTACACGTTCTGCCACACCGTTCATTTGCGGAGAATACACGTTTGTGCGTTCATGCTTTATCCCTAGTTTTTGTAATTTGTTTTGAAAATCTCTATTGCAAAACTCAAGTCCATTATCCGATCGTATCACTTTAATTTTATTACCAGTTTGTCTCTCTACAGTGGCTCTATAGATATCGAAATGTTTTAATACCTCATCTTTGTTTTTCAGAAGATACACAGTAATCCTTCTTGAGAAATCATCAACAAAAGTTAGAAAATATCTATTGCCTCCGGTTGATTTTACCGGCATTGGACCGCAAATATCTGTGTGGATAAGCTCCAAGGTCTGTTTAGATCTGATATTGCCTAGGTTTTTATGTGACGCTTTAGTGGATTTGGCGATACAACAATCGTCGCTTAGGCCTTTGTCTCTAGAGGAAATTTCTAAGCCTATAACGAGCTCCTCCCGCGCCATCTTTTCAATGGCGTTACTGTCAATATGGCATAACCTTTGATGCCACGTTCTTAAGGAATTGTTCTGATAATGGTCCCTTTCACTATTAAATGCTGTTTTACTGGAGTTTAAAGTCTTACCTTTCACAATGTAGAGGCCGTTTACATTTGTCGCTTCCGCTATAATCCTGTTTTCTGGGTTGAAAACGCGAGCTACCATATTACGGAAGGTCACACGGTTGCCGTTTTCTTCTATTTTGGAGACTGACAGCAGATTCCTTCGCACATTTGGGACGTACAGCACATTGTTTAGCTTGATTTCGATGCTTTCATTATGGATAGACGTCTGGAGAAATATGTGTCCATATCCTTTGGCCTCAGTTGTCCCACTCGCAGTCATAATAGGATCAGATGACACCTCCCGAAGGTCAACAAACCAGTCTCTGTTTCTGCATACATGGTTGGTTGCTCCGCTATCCAGCAGCCACGAATCCTCGTCGCTCGTTAGGTTGAGTGCAGCCAGGAAGTTATCTGATTTGTTTACCTTCCTCTGATAATGCTGATTATCGCGGTTTCTAGTTGTTTGCTTCATTCCTCGGCAGTTGGTGGCGATGTGGCCGATCTTCCCGCATCGGTAGCATTTTCTTCGACTGTCGGTGCTGTTGTTATTTTGAAGCTTGTTCACCTGTAGCACCTCCTTGGATGAATCCTCTTTTCTGGTTGTTCTCCTCTCGTGTTCCGTTAGCAGGACCTGCCTCACCTTGGATGACGTGAACTCATCATCCGTCATGTTGCTAAAGTTCATTATAATCCCATCATAGGAGTCTGGTAGTCCAGCTAGCATAGAGTATGCCAGATCTTCATCCTTTACTTCACATCCCGCTTCTCTGAGATGATCACTGCAGGTCTTGAATCTTGATAGGTGATTTATCATATTTTCTTCTTCGATGAACTTGATGTTCACGAATTGTTTCTTAAGTTGAAGAATTCGCGCCCTTGATTTCGGTTCAAATATTTGTTCCAGGGTCGTCCAGGCTTCACTTGCAGTCTTACAGTCGATAACGTGTATTTGTTGCTCTGTAGAAATCGATAGAGCAATCGTTGCCAGTGCCTTTTCTTGTTTAATTTTTGTCTTTTCATATTTTCTTTGATCCTCATCAGCGTCGATCGCTTCTTCGTTAATTACACATTCCCATAATCCTCTTTCGATCAGAAGCATCTTCATGTTAAATTTCCATGATCGATAATTGCTGCCGGTGAGCTTCTCGACGTTCAGGGCAAGCGCTTGGGAAGACGACGCCATCTTGGTTTCACTTACTTTTCGTTCTTTTTAATGCAGCTAACCACGCTCTGCTACCATGTTGTGGGTCGGTGATGCAAAAAGAACAGCCAAATAAGTGATTTATAAATATGAAATTATTTATTAAATATAAGGATATATATGATGGAAAAAGAGTGGCAACCGCACACAGCGGTAGAACCAAAGGCAGGCTTAAAACTATATACAAGATGACGGCGGCAGGAAGGGGGGGGGCGTTCCCATTGGTCAGTTATCTTCATGCAGCGCCGCCAAGCGGCAGCGTCCACGCTTCCCTCATCAATATTTTATAAATAAAATTGAATATAGTCTATTAGAAATCGTAATGAACGCACAATAATATGTATCTTTAGATAATAAAAAGGCATATATTGGATTGAATTAAAAATTTATTTGCCAATATTTGCCCTTTTATTATCTAAAGATTTGAATATGGTTTGCTCTATATTCAGAACAATCATATATATTATATAAAAGGGCGTACCTGGATCTGTAAAAAAAAAAAAACATTTTTTTCTTAAAATATTTCGAGAGATTGCTCCCTCTTTATCAATTTATTGCACAGTGAATTTATCATATTATCATATGGAAGTTTTCCATATGATGTACAATAATTTGTAAATTAAATTCACTGTGCAATAAATTGATAAAGAGGGAGCAATCTCTCGAAATATTTTAAGAAAAAATTGTTTTTTATCTTTACAGATCCAGGTACGCCCTTTTATATAATCTTAATTAATGGATCGCCTTTTAACTCAAATCATATGTATGTTTACTCGATCTGAAATAAATGATGTGGAATTTAGTGTTGAACAATTATATCTCCGAATAAAGGTCGTATGTTCGCCAGTAAAACCTCGAGTTTTAAGGTACTTCAAACATTTTACAACAAAGTTGTCCGGTAATTCCGTTGTGGAGGAATTTATCCCTGGCACTCCCGAGGTGTCATTACTTAGGGCTCTATTTACTTTGATGAGTTGGTGAAAGTTGTGTGGAGCTATTACTGGGGCAATTTATCCCCTACCGACCTTAATTGTGGAGTGCTGAGAGCTCTGCACAATATTTAGAACTGTGCTGTCTTCTTTATATGCTGATATTATCTGTGTTTGAATGTTTCCAGGTAGTCTTGTTTCATGTTGGTATTATCTGTGTTTAGAAGTTATAATATTCCCGTATTTCACGTTGTTATTTCCTGTGTTTAAAGGTTACCAGATGTATGTATTTCACGTTAGTATATCCTATATTTAAAAATTATCAGAGAGAGAGAGACATGACATTTAAACACTTTAATTGACCTTTTATCAATTATGCATTTAAGAAATGAATGAAAAATAATGAGAATATTTACAATGATTTATGAGTGATGAAGGCCTCACTATCTTGATAGGGTCCTCCTCCAGACCAGGGCCAAGAAGTGCCTATATATACGAGCCTTTGCAGACGCGAAGATGGCCAGGTCATCAGGGGGCCGCTGGATGATGGTGAAGGCCTCCACGATGACTGGCCTGATCCGTCTACAGGACCAGTAGCGGTGGGCCAGTGACAGGTCTCCGGACCCACAGGCGAGAGAGAATGTGATGGCTGTATTTCACATTGGCATTGCCTGTGTTTGAAAGTTACCAAATGGCTGTATTTCACGTTTTTATTGCCTCTGTTTAAAGGTTACTAGATGGCTGTATTTCACGTTGGTTTATCTCGTGTATATAAGTTACTAAATGGCTAAATTTCACGTTATCATTACCCGTGTTTAAAGGTTACTGTTAGTGAAAGGCACGCCCGCGCGACGAAGAGAAGAACAGTTTTCAACCAACACCACCGCCGATGGACGGTGGCGACGTCACGGTCGGCGCGCATGCGCGGCGGTGGCGGTCACGTGGGAAGCACGGGCGTGGGCCCTTCGAATTCTGACGGCCAACACGGACTGACTTCCTTCCCAATCCATCCTTTTCAATCGAACATTTTTTTAACTTCTTTAATTACTAAATTTAATTTGTAACATAATATTTATATCTATATTTATCCTGAATAAAATTTAAAATATCAAGGATGATTAATTGAATCATTCTTTCAATACCAAAAGAACCTGTCATAGTGTACCATTCAAAAAGTGTACCGAACATTGTGGCGAGCCCTGCCAAGGATTTAAGATGGACAAACTCAAGAAAGCTTGTGAGACGAAAAAGAGGACTTTGGAAAGTGTTATTGCAGAAGCAGATGGCGAACTTGGAAAGCAAGAACCAAGCCTAGAAATGTTGATGTCTCTACGACCAAAGCTCCTCAGATGTAAAGACAGGTTCTTAATTGCCAGTGATTGTCTCATCGAACAACTGATAAAGGCGGATAGAGAAGATGAAGAAATTGAAGATGTCGATATCGTTCAAGCGAATCTATTTGGAAGGTCTGAAGGCGTTTTGCAAAAAATGGAACAATTACTAGCAAAACCAACAGTAGACCGAGAATCAATAGTTTCCGGGGGGAACGAAGGAAAGTCAAATCTTCATCGACTTCCGAAGTTGGAACTACCGAAATTTGGAGGAGAAGCACGGGAGTGGCTGCAGTTCTGGTCAGCCTTTCAAAGCGTCCACGATTATGACTCCATTTCGGCCTGTGTCAAGTTCCAATACCTACAAAATTGCATGATAAAGGGATCGGTGTCGGAGGAAATAGTTTCATCCTTTCCAAACTCAGCGGCAAATTATCCACTTGCCATCAGCACTCTTAAGGAACGTTTTGGCCGTGAAGACATGTTGGTGGAAGTGTACGTAAGGGATTTGATTGCTATCACTTTGGAAAATGCTCATGGAAGGAACACGACACCTTTTTCGACTGTATACGTTCGGTTATCATCACAACTACGAGCGTTGGGATCTTTAGGAGTCACAACAGATAAATGCGCTGCTATTCTGTACCCCATGGTGGAATCAGCTTTACCTGAAGATCTCTTCGTCGCGTGGGAAAGGACTCGTCATCATCACAAGCCTGATGAAGATGGAAAGCATAAATCAAGTGAAGTCCTCCTGGAGAAGCTTATGGAATTCCTAAAACACGAAGTTGAGGGAAGTGAAAGAATGCGTTTGGCTCGTCAACCGTTTTCGAGTTCGTATCCATCACAATTTAATCGAGATAAGCCGCCCAAGCCGAAGACATCTGTCGCCACCGCTGCAAGTCTGGTAGTTGCTGATGGGAAGTCAAATAACGCTTATAAATGTGTATTTTGTGATGAAAAACATTTGAGTGAACAATGCTGTAAAGCCATGTCAATGTCTCTTGAAGAAAGAAGGAAAATAATTCAAGAGAAACAGTGTTGTTATTCTTGCTTGAAGCCCGGACACTTTTCCAAGTATTGCAGAAACGTAGTGAAATGTGTCATCTGTAGTAAAAAACACAGGGCAATCTTATGTCCAGTTTCAAAAGGCAGCCAAAAATCTGATGGGATTGAAGAGAGAAGTAAGAACATAAATGCATCCGTGGACATGTCGAATCAAGTTCGGTGCCAAGATGTCTTACTTCAAACAATCATGGTAAAGATTGATGGCGAAAATAAATCAAAAGTTGTTCGAGCAATGTTAGATAGTGGATCCCAGAACTCATATGTATTGGAACAAACTGCTTCCGAAGTTGGACTCACTATGCTCGGGAAAAAGGAAGTTGTACACTTACTATTTGGTGGAGTGAAATCGAGACCACAGCAGCACAAGCGGTATCGAATCTACATTTCTGATGTGGACTCCAAGTACAACTGCAATTTTGAAGTACAAGACTGCTCAACGATTTGTAGTGCAATGCCTTCCGCTCAACCTACCGAATGGATGACGGAACTTCGATCAAAGGGAATTGACTTGGATGTCTATAGGTCGAACACGGAGATTGAACTACTACTAGGAGCAGACGTATACGCCAAGCTACTAACAGGAAAGAAAATAGAATTGGAATCTGGTCCCGTCGCTCTCGAAACGAAACTGGGCTGGACTGTTAGTGGAAAGGTTTTGGGAAATGTTCAAACAACTAAATCTCAATCATCAGTTCTGTCATGCTTAGTCCGTGATGCAACAATACAAGATCTTCGGAGATTAGATGTTATCGGTATCATGGAACCCATGAAGGAAAAGAGCAAAGAAGAGTTGTCAGTTGCAGCGTTGGAACATTTTAACCAAACAGTGAAACAGAATGAAGATGGTCGATATTCTGTCAATTTACCTTGGATAGGAGAACACCCACCACTCCCTAATTACAAGCTAATTTCGGAGATGAAACTTGAATCTACTACTGCTTTAGCAGGGATTAAACGTGATATGAACAGGTCAGTGTTTGTCGCGGGAAAAGTAAAGAAGATTCGACAAAATTCAAGCATAACTGATTGGAGGCACGTTCCTGGTAAAGAAAATCCTGCAGACATCCCTTCACGTGGAGCTTCAATCTCGCAATTGATTACTACTAGATGGTGGGAGAGACCAGTTAGGCTTAAGAAAGAAGAACAATTTTGGACACAGTCTGCAGAAAAGGAGTCAATCGAAGAAGTCAATAGTGAACTGAGAAAGGCAGTCGTCACACCCTTCAACAGAAAAAGAAAAAAAAATAGGGGGAGAAGGATTTCATGGCCATTAGGAAAAGTGGAGGAGGTGCTACCTGGGGCCGATGGACAAGTTCGAGTCGCAAGAGTGAAGACATCATCGGGAGTTTTTCTTCGTCCAGTACAGCGACTTTTTCCATTAGAAATAAAACAAATTTAGATTGGCCTCTACTATAGCCAAGAAAATATAGTATTAGAATTTAATTTATCAATTAAATTGGTGGGAGGAATGTTAGTGAAAGGCACGCCCGCGCGACGAAGAGAAGAACAGTTTTCAACCAACACCACCGCCGATGGACGGTGGCGACGTCACGGTCGGCGCGCATGCGCGGCGGCGGCGGTCACGTGGGAAGCACGGGCGTGGGCCCTTCGAATTCTGACGGCCAACACGGACTGACTTCCTTCCCAATCCATCCTTTTCAATCGAACATTTTTTAACTTCTTTAATTACTAAATTTAATTTGTAACATAATATTTATGTCTATATTTATCCTGAATAAAATTTAAAATATCAAGGATGATTAATTGAATCATTCTTTCAATACCAAAAGAACCTGTCATAGTGTACCATTCAAAAAGTGTACCGAACAGTTACCATATGGCTGTTTTTCTCTTTGGCATTGCCCGGGTTTAAAGGTTACCCGATGGCTGTATTTCACGTTGGCATTGCCCGGGTTTAAGGTTACTAGATGGCTATATTTCACGTTATCATTGCCCGTGTTTAAAGGTTACCATATGACTGTTTTTCACGTTGGCATTGCCCGGGTTTAAAGGTTACTAGATGGCTGTATTTCACGTTGCTATTGCCCGGGTTTATAGGTTACCCGATGGCTGTATTTCACGTTGGCATTGCCCGTGTTTAAAGGTTACTAGATGGCTATATTTAACGTTATCATTGCCCGTGTTTAAAGGTTACCATATGGCTGTTTTTCACGTTGGCATTGCCCGAGTTTAATGGTTACCCGATGGCTGTATTTCACGTTGGCATTCCCTGTGTTTGAAAGTTACCAGATGGCTGTATTTCACGTTGGCATTCCCTGTGTTTGAAAGTTACCAGATGGCTTTATTTCACGTTGGCATTGCCTATGTTTGAAAGTTACCAGATGGCTGTATTTCACGTTGGTATTGCCCGTGTTGAAAGTTACCAGATGGCTGTATTTCACGTTGGCATTGCCTATGTTTGAAAGTTACCAGATGGCTGTATTTCACGTTGGCATAGCCCGTGTTAAAAGGTTACCAGATGGCTGTATTTCACGTTGGCATTGCCTATGTTTGAAAGTTACCAGATGGCTGTATTTCACGTTGGTATTGCCCGTGTTGAAAGTTACCAGATGGCTGTATTTCACGTTGGCATTGCCTATGTTTGAAAGTTACCAGATGGCTGTATTTCACGTTGGCATTGCCTATGTTTGAAAGTTACCAGATGGCTGTATTTCACGTTGGCATTGCCTATGTTTGAAAGTTACCAGATGGCTGTATTTCACGTTGGCATTGCCTATGTTTGAAAGTTACCAGATGGCTGTATTTCACGTTGGCATAGCCCGTGTTTAAATGTTACCAGATGGCTGTATTTCACGTTGGCATTGCCCGTGTTAAAAGGTTACCAGATGGCTGTATTTCACGTTGGCATATCACGTGTTTAAAGGTTATCAGATCGCTGTATTTCATGTTGGTTTTGCCCGTGTTTTAAAGTTACAAGAAAGCTGTATTTAACGTTGCTATTGCCTCTGGTTAAAGGTTACAAGATGGACCTATTTCAGGTTACCCTATAGTTTTACTTCACGTTGGTAGCGCACAGTCTAGGGAACTAGCAATATTTCACACTATTTGTCAGATTTCTCATCGGGGTAATTTTATCGGTGTATTGCTGACAATCCTCCTTTAACGCTTTTAGACTGGTTAGACTATCAGTTTTAATCGTTGATAAAATTATCTTCTTATAATTGATTAATGCCAGCGTGTCTAAGTCGCCGATGAAAATCTATCCAAGATGTTTAATTGGCTTAAGTTTGGATTGAATTCCAAGAGGTCTTTGTCTACTTTGATTTCAAGTAGATCATTAGTGACTGGAGGAGAGGTTTTTCTGGGTGGAGGGTTGCATGATATTCTGATGGATGGTTGTATTAAGAATGATATTTCTGTATCATCAATAGACAATAAATACTATAAATTCAAAATAATATAACAAAATTTAACCACAATATGATATAATATCTATGATAATAATTAACAATAGTTAATAGGTAAAACTAATTAACTGCATAAATATTTTACTATCAAATAATATGCTAAATTCAGCCAAATTGGTCGGTGGACGAAGTGATTAAAACCCTCGATTCCCAACAGCCATGAACCGGTATCGAATCCCGTATTGGTCACTGTTTTCTCTGAAGAACCTATTCATATATCTCATGTAAACAAAATAATCTAGGTTGTTCTTTTGAGCGGTACCTAGTAAATTTATTTTGGAACTAGCCAAATATATGCACACATACATATATAAATTTTGAAAATAGAGCAATACATAAATAAATCTTGAATTAAAAAGACATATATTGGATCAAAATATAATTTATTTTACCTATATTTCAGTTGGCTCAACGCCAACCTTTATCAAGGTATTATAACATTTTTAAGTGTGCCAACAAAAACTCAGCGCCACATACCCTCAATAGAATTAAGTTTAAAAGATAAACATATATAAATGTAGTTAGTATATAACGGCGTTTCATTATTGTTCATTTCTACCCCGGTAGAAGAACAGAAATGCCCGAAAACTTGAGAATTCAATGATAAAATGGAAAGAAACTCATCTCCAGAAACCTGTTTGCATTATTTAAACATACGAGATATGTTTTTAAAAAGCAAACATAAGAAACAGAATAAGTGAAAGGCGATATTTATTTCTAAAAGGAGAACCATCCTAATATTTAAAAAAAATAAAGTGTCTAACAGAAAGAGTTAACAACGCAACCAAGCCCATACTTCGGCTTTAAGGGTGTCATACACTTGTCCAGAAAACAAAACAACTTCGGTGACGAACCTGATATTCATCAATAATAATTTTTTTAATTATCTTTTTCTTAATTTTATCTAAAATATAGGTATTTTTTGTAATAAAATATAATTTTTATTCATTTCAGGATTTCTATAGGTAAAATTCATTATTTAAAAACTACAAGAATATTTTCTCACAATGAGTTTCTTTTGTATTTTAAATACAAGTTTTCAGGTAATAATCGCTCTTTAACAGGCTTAATTAAAACATAACCTATATCATACAAAATAATTTACAAATATCTTGTATCATAAAATTTATTATTATATTGTAGCAAAATGTATTATTTATTATTTATTAACATATATATTATTAATTATTATGTTTATATATTTTATTACTCTGCATAAACTTCCCTCATTACTTCTCTTAAATTTTATCGATTTTAGTTTGTGTCTTAAATAAATTGCTATTTCATCCTGAAGTTTGTCTTTCCTTATTTTCTACGTTACAATATATATATAGATCATTAAATAAAAAAGCATATATTGAATCAAAATATAATTTATTCTACCAATATTTCATTAGGCTGAAGACCAACCTTGTTTTTACAACATATTATAATACCTTGAAAAAGGTTGGCGTTCAACTCTAACTAAAATATTGTTGAAATAAATTATATTTTGACCCAATATATATGATTTTTTAATTAAAGATCTATTTATGGGTTGCTCTATTTAAAAAAAAAAAAAATATATATATATATATATATATTAAGATATTGATATATCTATTAAGAAATTAATCATTTGATATATCAAAATAAGTTTTTATAAAATTTCATTATATTACAATAATTGCAAGTGTTGGAGGTATTTCTATTTCTAAGCAGACGAAAGACTTATAGCGCAGCAGACGAACAATCGATCCAGCTATCCCCAGAGGAGTTAATCGTCCAGGGGTGAAAGAGATGAGACAGAAAAAAATGTCAGGCGACACATCTCACCTTAGCAAATATTTACAGACGCTTATTTCCAATATGTTCTGGAGATTCATTTCGTCGTCTGCATTTATTTATTTATTTACATAGCTTCACATTGAGAAGTCTGGCACTCCTGGTTTTACTTAATTACTGAGTAAAGCTTTCTGATAAGAAATAAAATATTCTTAGACTCTTTATATTTATAACGTCATTTTCCTTTTCAAATCAAACTTGTTTTTTTTTTTCAGTTGAATAATTCAGTTCATATATATATTCATAGATAATATTAAAACATATTTTGCATTCCTGTTTTATTTGAATATCAAAATCAAATCGTTCATAAAATAAATGTTGTATTCAAACGAAATTATAGAACCGACATTTTAAATTTTGAAATGAATGGTTTTTAAGCGAAATATTCTTTAACTTCTATTACTAATTGAACTTTAAATATTATTTTTTAAAAATTGTTTTTCGTTGAATAATTCAACTCATATATATTTATATCTATAAAAATGAAATCCCCAAAATCGATGTTTGTTATCGAGTTGCGCAAAATCTACAGAATAAATCTTTATGAAATTTCGCATGTATGTAGCTGAAGATTTCGTTTAACATATAGGCTATTCAAAAAACTAAAATAGTTAATGTGCTTTTTTTTTTATAAAAAAACCAAAAAGCGTTAGTACCAGCCTTTTACCGCTTGGGCGCAGCACTGGTCGCGACGATAAATGAATTTGATTGGTTAATAATTAACACGTGGTTTGTTTACACGATGAATGTTAGTTTGTTCACACGATGAATGTTTTTAAAAGGTAAGATTATCCAATCGCCGTGAAACTTTAGGAAGTTATTTATTATACTACTGGGAAGGTGTCTGGTTTGAATTTGATTTGAAATTATTATTATTTGCAATTTAATTTGCAAATTTTCTACTTTCACTCGCAAGCAGCGCCTCTCGCGGCTTCTGGGGAAATTATATTTATAAATTGTAACAATTTTTAAAATGTTTTCCAAGTATAATAAATTTAATTTGAGAATTTAGTAATATAATATTCCAATGACGTAAAAAATACTTGGCATTTCAATATTAATATATATTTAAAGAAAAAATTGTAACGTTTTTGTGTTGAATGTTAAAATTTAATGTTAAAATATATTTTTACATTGTTAATTTAATTTGCTGTTGTTTTATAAAAATGATGATGCAACTTTAATTGTTGTTGTTAAATATCTTTATTTACGGAGCTGCTAATCAAAATAAATGATTTTTGAGCCCCTAATTGTTGTTGTTTATTATCGTTTTGTTTATATAAAAAAAACATTGTATGTGATGATGATAACAAAATGAAATTTTAAATTAATATATATATAATTCATCGAGAAAAAAAGAAATAATTATCAAATTCACAAAAGAGACAATATCTTATTTAAAATATAATAGATGTTTTCAAAAAATTATGTGTTTCGAAAATATATTTAAACGCATATAACAATATTTATATTTATATACGTTTATAAATCAATATATAGGTGAATTGGATGTTTTCTAGAATCGTTTTAACAAATGTTCGTTAGGCAAACTTTTACTCGGATAAAAACTATGCGAGCCGAGTACATTCGCTAAATACAGTTATTTACAAATCTTCGTTTGTGGCAAGATACTATTCCTTCAACTTCAAATTACCGAGTGGACCAATTAATACTGATTTTTTCAACTTATCGAGTATTTTTCAAGGAACCGAGAATAAAGTATCGAGAGTGTAGACAAGTATAGATTCAGTAGGGATTGGATGTTTGCTAGAATCGTTTTAACAAATTTTTGTTAAGCAAACTTTTACTCGGGTAAAAATCGGGCGAAGCCGGGAATATATATATATATTTGTCGGCTATGCACGCCCTCAATATGTAACTAATATCGCTGAAATTTGAACAGGACAGAGAGTTAAATTTGGAAGAGTTTTTTTGTCGCACTTTAACCAAGAAAAAATATTTTTAACCAAGTACTGAGCAACAATATTTTTTAGTCAGAAATGATGATGACAATATTGCCGTATCATGCTTGATTGCATTAGAAAATTATTTTGGGGAATATTCACTAAAGCAGACCACGGGCGAAGCCAGATAATGATTAATAGTAGGCAGGAACAAAATTCTACCAGCGAAACATTCACTCGAGCAGAAGACACACGAAGCCAGGTCATCTCTATATATAAAATATCGTTTCTCGGCCTTTTGGCTAAGATCATGTAGTATATCTCTAAATATTTTTATTTATCTATACTTTTTTTAAAATTCTATTCAGTATAGAGTGAATATGTTTGCTCGAAAAATAAATTTCCTATATTATTTAAATATATTACGTAACGAATTATATTATCGTTATTATCATAATATTCTGTGTGTT
>CP092878.1:71744254-71819374 GCA_030710605.1 Cordylochernes scorpioides
ATCAGCAAAGTACAAAACGTAATGGTTGTGATAAGGAACATGCCCCAACAACAGTTTTGACAAATTCATACAAAACCAACCTATCGTCGTCGGCTTGAGGACGTCTTCAGTTTCCTAACTCCTTTCATAGGATGTTATGTTGTACCTTGTTATATGGCATGTTGATAAGAATTCTGATATAGATTATTATCTGCTTTTACACTTTGATTTGATCCATAAGGAATCAAGGGTTTGGTTTCTAGACATACAAGTTTATATACTTGTATATAAATTCGGCGTGTTATAATTGGGGACATGGCATCTACCCGGTAAGCGGAACACTGTGAGTTCGATTCCAATCCCTGGACACTTTTATTTTTCCGTTTATCATTACTCTTCACAATTCAACAACAAACAACAACAAAAAGGCTTTTATTAGGGCCCATTGCCCAGTATGGATTCGCCATACAACAACAAAATAACAAAGTAATTTTTTTCTCACATGGGGAATGTGCAAGTGAGCCTTTGTTTGAAAGGGGATTTATTTAGGCATCTGTTTTAAAACTTTCCTCACTACCTCTTTGTGCATGAATCTATTTACAATTAATCTGTATAAATTATAGAGTTCTATTGATATATTTTTCTTTTCTGAAATAGTCCTCATCGTCTTCAGTGGGTTGCTAAATCTCTAGAAGGTGTTTTTAAGAGTTCTTCACAATTCATCCTTTCATACTTCATCCTTAAGGTTATAAATAATCGTTATTTCTCCTTAAAATAAATTTTGATTTTTCGTTCAAAAGAAACACATGCGGGATAATTTTCAAATGTAGTTCTATAATTGTATAGGAGTTATACTTCAGGAACTCCGTGCCGAAGTGCATGCTAGCCCGAAAAGCTCGAGAAATAAAAGAAATAAGAAAAGAAACGAAACCCTTGAATCTTTATTTGATTACATCAAAGTAATAAAACTTCTCTTAGATAAAATGGTATATTAAACTATTTAATAGAATAAACAACGTGTCTAGGGCTAAATATATTGTGTTTGATTTGCATCTGAGTTTTTAACCTTAAAATATTTATGGTTTGATAGGTTGATAAAGATGAAATCCATATAAAAATAAAGCACTCAGTGTTGAATATCCTGTTTGGAAGATTACTAGAGGATAAAAGAGCCACATTCAGTCAGTTTAAAGTAATGCTTCATAGATTCGGGGTATTCAAATAAGAGGCCATTCTTTCTTCCAACCACAACTAGAAAGAAAAACCTTTGTTTTCTCCCAGTGGAATATCTCTGATAGTTAGATGTTTAAATTTGACTTCCTTCAAAGTTTTCACGAAAGTAACTTAAAGTGGATTTAAGTAAGTAAGAATCTCAATACCTCGTTTTAAAGTTTAACTGAATGCTTTTAGAATATTATTGGTAGGTTTTTATTGCCATCGTTGATTTCATTTATCTTTTTAATCTCAATACCAGTTTTGGCAAATTTGAACAAAGCAAACCTGTATACAATGTGTAAAAATAGTAAAATTTGAAATTGTTCAGGGAGAAAGCGGATACTTGGTAAGTTTTTATTGCCTTCCTTGATAACATTTCTCTTTATAATCTCAACACCAGTTTCGACGAATTTTTACAAAGCCAACCTGTATACAAAGTGAAAAAATAGTAAAAATGTGAAATTGTAATGGGATAAGGTAGATAAATTAAGAAAAAGGTATCTCCTTAAAGTTTTACTGAATGCTCTTAGATAATTATTGGTAGGTTTTTATTGCCTTCCTTGATAACATTTATCTTTTTAATCTCAATACCAGTTTTGGCGAATTTAAACAAAGCCAAACTGTATACAAAGTGAGAAAAATCGTAAAAATTTATTTGGAGAAAGTGGATAATTATATAAGTGGATATTTGGAAAGTTTTATTGCCTTCCTTGATAACATTTATCTTTTTAATCTCAATATCAGTTTTGGCGAATTTAAACAAAGCCGAACTGTATACAAAGTGAGAAAAATCGTAAAAATTTGAAAATGTATTGGGGTAGAAAGTGGATAATTATGTAAGTGGATAATTGGTAAGTTTTTATTGCCTTCCTTGATAACATTTATCTTTTTAATCTCAATACCTGTTTTGGCGAATTTAAACAAAGCCAACCTGTATACAATGTGAAAAAAAAAATTATAAAAATGTGTTTTAATTCGATTATAAACAGATGTCAGTTTAGAAGAAAAAGGCATCTCCTTATCGTGTAACTGAAAGTTGCTGATGGCTTGCGCCATCTATCGGAATAATCGGTCTCACACAATTCTGGCCTTAACTAACCGTTTCATGATTTTTCAGAATGCCTGAATGACCAGTTTTTGAGTCGTTGAGGTACATCTTGTACCACGCTGACGAGGGCCAACAGCCCAAAACGCGTATGTTGTTAGCTTTTCTTTATTAATAAAGAATGGGTATATGGCCAATTCTGGAAATATATTCTGGAATAAAAATAAATGTATAGTTGGTATTTATTCCGACAGATAGCGCAAGCTATCAGCAACTTTCAGTTGCACGATAAGGAGATGCCTTTTTCTTCTAAACTGACATCTGTTTACAATCGAATTAAAACAAAGTGTTTACTAAACACTGGAAGATTAAGATGGAAGAATCATTCAAGGAAGAAACTAGGGCAAAGGGAGAAGGTGGAAGGAAGCTCTGAGTATATATCAAAGAATATTTCTACCCAGAAAAACAAAGTTTGGAGCAAGGTGAAGTCATTACGGTACCGTTCATAATTGTTCTTTAGCTCAGAGATAATGATTCAAGCAATTTATTTCGGGAAGATAACAAGAGCTGGATGAAGACCTCGCTGCTATTTTCTCTATATTTCTTCATATCTTGTATAAAAGTAGAATATTGTACAAATATTACGGAGAACCAAACACTATGATGAGATACAATGACATAGCACGCCATCTATGCTTGAAATTTGAAGTTATTTAGCTCGGAATTAATAATTTTCTAACAAAATTAAACAGTATCCTGATGTTCTTTCTGCCATGTAAAATGACATTGGAAAGGTTCACCATTGAATAACCAGAACTTCTTAGCAATTTTTCCATCGTAAAAATGACAGTAAGAACTTATTTTATTGAAAGAAATTTAGAGGTGAATAGTTTCAAATTATATCTACTTAGACAAAATATTTATATACACTCATGGACAAATTTTTTTCACATATGGTAATAAAGGTCACGGTAATATCTATCAAAGTTAAAGTCTGAATTCCAATATACATGTTAAAAGGTACAATTTACTTAAGTTTTTTCCATGAGTGTATACATACTTGGTTATCTTGTGTGTCTTCAATAAAGGTCATTGTAATATCTTTCAGAGTTATTGTCTGAATCCCGATATACATGATAAATGGTACAACTTCCTTAATTTTCGTCCATGGGTGTATACACACTTGGTTATCTCGTGTGTCTTCAATAAAGGTCACTGTAATATATTTCATAGTTATTGTCTAAATCCCGATATACATGCTGAAAGATACAACTTCCTTAAGTTTTGTCCATGATTGTGGGATAGAATTACAGAGTGTTGGTCCCGTATAGAACAAATTTATCTGTGTGTGTTCGTATTGCACCAATTATAATATGATTCAGTCGAAAAACGTAGAAATTGAAGATACAAATGTTATTCAAAAAAAGGCAATACCTATCTTAGATTGGACACTCATTAATCAAGAGAATAAAGTCATCTCCTCAAGTTGGTGTTATTCGACAAGTAAAAGACAAAGAGCCAAAACCATAAAATTTCTATCCAGCCGAGGTTACAGCCAAGTTGATGTTGTTTAACAAGTGAAGCGAAGAGCCAAAACCACAAAAATTATATCCAGTAGAGATTTCAGCCAAGTTGATGTTATTTGAAAAGTGAGAGACCAAAAGCCAAAATCACAAAAATTTCACCCAGTAGAGATTTCAGACAAGTTGGTGTTATTTGACAAGTGAGAGACGAAGAGCCAAAACCAAAAAAAAAATCCTTCTAGCCGAGATTTCAGTTAAGTTGGTGTTTTTTGACAAATATGAGAATATAAAGAGCCTAAACTACGCAAATTCCTTCCAGCCGAGATTTTAGTCAAGTTGTTTTTATTTGACCAGTGTGTGTGTGAGAGACGAAGAGCCAAAACCAGAAAAATTCCATCCAGTAGAGATTTCAGACAAGTTGGTGTTATTTGACAAGTAAAAGACGAAGAGCCAAAACCACAAAAATTCCTTCAAGCCGATGTTGCAGCCAAGTTGATGTTATTTGAAAAGTGAGAGACTAAAAGCCAAAACCAATAATTCCATCCAGTAGAGATATCAGACAAATTGGTGTTATTTGACAAGTGAGAGACGAAGAGCCAGAACCACAAAAATTCTATACAGTCGAGGTTGCAGTAAAGTTGATGTTTTTTTTAACAAGTGAGGCAAAGAGCCAAAACCACAAAAATTCCTTCAAGCCGAGGTTGCAGCCAAGTTTGATGCTATTGAACCAACGAGAGACAGATGAGCAAAAATTCCATCCAACCGAGGCTGCACTTAAATTGATGTTATTGGAGCAGAGAGCGGGAGAGCCTGAGCGGCAAAAATTCCAGGGAAGCGAGGCAATAATAGGAGAATTAAAGAAATGGATTTTCGCGCTGGGTAAATTTACTCTCAACCTCGTCTAAACCATTATCATATGCAAAAAAGAAATTTTCCAGAAACCCACACACTGCCAAATACAACTGTCTTTTAATTATGTCAAACTTTACTCTTTTTATCTCTCTCTCTCTCGATCTTTATTAATTGTCTAGGTGACATTTCTCCTGAGAATGTTTAATTTCATAAGTTTCAGATAAAAACGTAGTGTCAATATGGAATATTTCAATTTATAATCTTCTGATATCTCAATTTTACAATTATAAATTGATAATATTATTAATTGTACGGTATTTTAATTTATTTGTAGGTTATCAAATATTTTATTTATAAATATAATTGTCATATTTTGTTAAAATTTTTAAAAATTTTCTTTTAGAAATGTGTTTCTTTTTATACAAAACAATAAACAACAACAACAAAGTCTTTATTTAGGGCCTCTCGCCCTATACAGGATTCGCCAGTTCACAAGGGATGGGGAGAACACTGTGTGGCCTTTTTCCGGGATATAGTTCTGTGGAATCCAAATATCGCCACCGCTATATACCTGTTCTTTGATATTTCATTAATTAGTGCCGGAAATGAAGGACAAAGTTGCCCCATTTTATCATTTAGTTTTCGTCTTTCCTCAGACAGCAGCACAATCAAATAAGTAGTACAACATCTCCATTGTTATTCCTGATCCACAGAAAGTGCATTTCAGGTGTTTCCTATTATACATATTATCAATTATTATCTCTATAGACCTTACTGCAATGATAAAAGTTATTGATTAGAAGGATTGGATTTTAAAGGCTTGGTGATTTTAAAAAAACCAATGCGTTTAAAATACATTTAATTTGAAAGATATATTTTAGGCTAACTATCCTCTCTCTCTATTGCGGACTCAGCTTTTGTAAGAATATTTAATTTTCAATCACACGTAATATTTAAACTTATATATACGAAATAAATTTCTCTTATTAATCCTTTAGATAATTATATTGATAAATTGGTTATAAATAATCGTTAAATTGGTGGTGTCAACGTTGAAAATGATGTTTGTACTTTAATTACTATTAAATAGTGTTGTGATTAATTGATTTTAATTACATTAAATTGACTAATTATGATGATTAAATCGCTATATAGAATATATTCAAAATTAACGAGGGCAGTTCGTTTCTTCCCTAATACCAAAAGAAAGGAAGAATTTCTGGGCAAAAGACCTTTTGAAAGAGGAAATTGGATTTGAGAATTTTGATAAGGAGAGAGAAGACTAGAACGCGGCTGATTCCACACTCGCCTTTTCAGTGATACGCTAACCTATGCACAGTGGATTCTGTGGACACTGGACATGTGTCAGAACTGGAATCTGTTAGGTTCTGCGCTGCCTGGAGTATAGGAGCTTTATCTATGCTTCCTTCCTGTGGTGAATCTGTATAAGACCTGTAATCTTAATGAAGCTGTATGTGTGGATATGTGACTCTACAACCAAGGACCTGATCTCAATCAGAGAAATACTTAAAATAAATTATGATTGGTTTATTAGGATAGAATATGAAGAGATAGGACGTTCTTCAATAAATATGTTTATTTATAACTTATTTCTAAAGTTTTTAATCTCCTATGTAATATTATATCGCAATTTAACCTACTAATTTGTTTTTAAAATTATAAAATTAATATATTCTCTTTCTAATTTTAAACTTAAAACTGTTTTAAAATTGTTTATAGTACCAAACGTGTCACTTCTCCCTATACATAATTCGATAAAAAAAAGACATATATTGGATTGAATAAAAGATTTATTTTCCAATATATTCTATTCAATCCAATAAATTCTGTTTTATTATCTAATTATTTAAGTATGGATTGTTCTATTTTTTCAAAACCATTTAAATAATTGTCTGAATTTAGATGGAAAATTTGCCGGGGTATAGGGCGCTTCTCCCGTCAAAATAAACGTCAAAACCTGACGCCATCTATTGACCGTCGCCGCAACTAGCGGCCTCGGGTCGGTGACAAAGCCACAACACCAGCTTTGGCAAACTGAGAAACGTCCACCTAGAGACCATGGTTTCGGGCTAATGGCCCTCGTCAGTCTAGGGCGGACATTATTCCATGAGATGCACACGGGATCTAATGGAATATTCATAATCTACCAAAGAGGTGTTTTGCTGGCAATGTCTGAATTTTCCAAAAAAAAGAGAGTTTTTTTTTATGATTCTTTATCATTACTAGTGATGGTGATGAACAGGTGCATCGTTCTAAATCGTAATTAAAGGAAGAGATATAAGTACAAAAATATAATAATACTGGACATTGCGTCTGCTGTGATAGAGATGCATGGGGACAGACATCTGAGGCTCTTCATTGGACACGACAACAAAAAGCATTGTGTAAAATTGACAAATCCAGAACTGCAGCTTCACACACCCAAGAGGATTTTTCGACTGCTGTGATAGATATGTACAGAGACACCTTAGGCTCTTCATTGGACACGACAACAACAGAAAATTGACATAGAACCAGAGCAGTAGCTTTACACACCCAAGATAGAGGATATTGCGACTGCTGTGATAGAGATGTATGGAGACATTTGAGGTTCTTCATTAGACACACACGACAACAACAATAATATACACTTGTATATTCCAAATCTCAAATAGACAGACACCAATACATTAAAAGCACACTAAATGTATCAATAATTAACTTTGATATAAAATTAAATCAGAGTCCAAAATTCAGTGTGACCTATCCCAATATTATATCTGCATTTAAATATCACCAAAAATAATTATTAATGCCCGTAGAAATATCTTTTAGTAATATATGTTTAAAAAATAAAAAGAGTTAGCGTTAAAATATTTCAAATTTTCGGTAGTAGATGGCGGTAAGCAGATGATATTTGAAAGGTGGACGAGTGGTTCAAACCCTTGATTCCCGACAGAAATAAACCGGGATCGAATCCCGCATTATACACTTTTTTTTTCTGTTAGAACCTGTTCATATTTTTCATTTTAAATAACATAAGCTAAGTTTATATTTTTGAACGGTACCTTATAAAGTTAATTTGGAACAGGAATGATATTTGAAATGATCAATCAATTACCAATATTTATAGGTTTGGCCATAAAGCCCTGAAGTCGAGAATCCATTTCTCACTAACATTTTCCTCTACGGGGAGCCAAGCTGGTCGTGAAAATTGATGCCAGCACTCAGCAAGGTAGCTGTAGTGGTCGATGTAGACTGGTAGAGGGATAGTGGGTTGGCCTTATGTAGCTGGCTCTCTAATCGTTAGTGTTGGTTTAGAAGACCGGGGTCGCCCCCACGACGCGACGGGGATTGGTGTATGGGGGAGGACAAGGACAGCTGGTCATATCTACGGCGAGTTGAAGACGAGGCGTGTTGCCTTCTGGTGTGTGGATGAACCTACAAGACGGTGACAGGAAAGCCCGAAAGCGGAGCGACCTACAAGGCGGTACAGTCCAGTCTGGACGTGTAGAGTTTGAAGCGGGACATTTCATAAGAGTGACATCCACGGCGCCAATTTATAATTGTAAAGATGGGTATATGAATGAAGAATTTTAGGAATATATAGGCACTTGGATAAAACCCGGGCATTGCCCGGGTCATTCAGTTAGGGGTCTGATGAAAAAGAGGAGCGGTTTGATGGATTAAATTGACGGAACTGTTTGAAGGGTTCATTAATGATGAATCAATAACGCGCTATCAATATACAAGAAATGAAAATAATAAATATAATTTTTACTTCTCAAATAAACCTAAATTTCTACTTCCCAGCGATGAAAAAAATATTGGGAGCGCCTGGCTCATCAGTAGTAAATCCTCTAAACGAATTTAGCAGTTTAATCAGAAATTTCGGTTTTTGGAGCTCTACTGTTGTATTGAGAGATTCTGAAGTGCCTAATCTTGGTCATGGATTATATAATGAAACTAAAGATAGAAGCTTTGAGGAGAGTAGAATTACAAGGTCAGTTAGGTAGAAATTAAACATAAGCAATAACTACATTCATAGGGAAGACTCGCCCGCCAACGATACCTAAAGTTTTAAGACTGAATTACTAGAACCAACGAAGTGTACCGAAAATTAGAAATATTAACAAAAATCATGAATCGAGTTACCTTCTTTTTATATAATAATATTAATAAGTTTATAATAAGCTACATGAGGCTAAGAAAAAGAGCAACAAATTTCAGAAGTAACCATGCAATTAGTTGACACCAAAGAAATAGAGCCGAAAACATTGGAGAAAATTCCCTCTTCAAAAAATGTCCAAAATAATTTTTTTCAAAGTAAAATACAACGATAAATTCTTTTTGAAATTTGAAACTCTGGTTGTAGCAATTTTTTTTTCTTTCATTGACAAAATCCGGGAAATAAAATCTCTGTTTCTCTGGAAGAAATATTGCTTTATGATTGAAAAATAAATAGCATTTATTAGAATTAAAAAAAGGACGCTTTTATATTAATATATTCAATGTTTATGCACGCTATATAAAAGTATTATTCAAATATATTTAACAGACAAATGTGGTTTATTTTGTTTAATACAAAGATATAAATGCAATAGGAAAAATATATTTTTTTAAACTTCAATTTGGTGACATATATCACAAGGGAAAGACTTTTAACTTTTTAAAATTGGATGTTACGTGATTTTTTTATTTCACCTATGATATTTTCTGGCCGAATTTTTTCAAATAAAGATTTTAAAGAACATTGTATCTTCCTTTTTAGTAATCTGGGCAGACACTTATCAAAATTAGATATCGTCAAACAGGAATTTTTACCAAAGTTATATACCATATCTATATCCCTGTTTGAGATTCCTCGGTCACATCGCGCGACACAGGGGAATGGAGTACACCATACTGACTGGAAAGACATCTGGGCGACACATACCTGGACCCCGCCGACACACTTCGGACGGAAGTTGTACTTTTTAGCATGTATATCGGGATTCAGATAATAACTTTGAAAGATATTACAGTGACCTTTATTAAAGACACACGAGATAACCAAGTGTGTATACACTCATGGACAAAACTTAAGGAAGTTTTACCTTTTAGCATGTATATCGGGATTGAGACAATAACTCTGAAAGATATTACAGTGACCTTTATTGAAAACACACGAGATAACCAAGTATGTATACACTCATGGAAAAAACCTAAGGAAGTTGTACCTTTTAGCATGTATATTGAGATTCAGACAATAATTCTGATAGATATTACAGTGACCTTTATTGAAGACACACGATATAACCGAGTGTGAACAAATTTGCCTCTGTCTCCTTAAAAAAAAAAAAAAAAGACTATCGGCTACATTAAAAAATTCTACTTCCTTACGTTTCGTCCCACACACACAAGTGTTTTTTTCAATTATAAAGGTAGAACGCTATATAAAATAAAACATAACATACGTGTTCTAGAGAGTTCCATACTCCTCAATAACAAAACGAGATAATTGTGTAGCTAGGTAGTTTAAATGCAATAAATGAAAATGACAAGACAATGAAAAATCCATTTTATCCATCCAGCCCACCAGAGATTTTACTCTCCCTCGCTACCCACTTTACATATTATTATGCAAATTCTTTCCAAATTCTCCGCCTGCGAATTTGCAAGAGTTTAAAACCAAATCCCCCAAATCAATACGACCCTACGCGATGTTTCAAATTGGTAAACTGCAGAAGTAATTTACTAAAATACCTTAGTGTTAAAGATAGTTGCTTGTAATCTCATGGGAATTTGTGAATCTACTTTCTTATTAATGCTATAACCATTGAATATATTTGTTACCATAAAATGATAATACAAAGCAATAACGCGCCATCTATATATAACGAATGGAGACATTAAGACGCGAATGTTTCTTTTCACAAATAAATCAAATTTCTACTGTCCTTATTGTGATGAAAAAAATTGTTTGCGAAAGAACATTGCTCGATGCAAATATTTTAATGAATTTCGACTGTCCTAAAGGATTATGTCCATAGTTTGCTTAAATATCATTTCTAAGATTCCACCCTTCAGTGTGGCATATAAAAGCAGAATTATCCAATACAGTATTAGAGCTCTAAAGAAGCGGTCTGGTGGATTAAAAATTGGCGAAACCGCTGGTAGTGTTCACCACCGAGGAGCCAAGCCTTCCCAATATTTTTACCTCGCAGTAAGGACAGTATAAGTTTGTTTTATTTGTGAAAAGAAACATTCGCGTCTTAATGTCTTCATTCGTTTTAAAATTATTAGTTAGGAATATCTATTCATTAAAAATTGAGAAATTTCAAACACGTATGTAAAAAGTAATTTCCTAATCGTGCAACAAAAGGTTGCTGATGAATTTCGCCATCTATCGGAATAAATATCAACTAATCATTGATTTTTTAATTATTCCATAATTGGACAAATACGAATTCTTATCTATTTTAAAATTTATTTATTAAACAACCAGGCGCCATTTATATATTGGCTTCTATTACAGAGGAAACAAACAAAACAATAAACAAATTAAAATTTAGAATTAAACATCTACAAATTTACATTTATAAGTAATATCAATAAAAGCTATCAATTAAGACTGTTGGCTCTTAACAGTGTGGCACAAGCTATACCTCAACAACCATAAAAACTGGTCTTTTTGGGGCATCCTGAAAAAAAAAAATCATAAAATAGGTATTTAGGCCGGAAGGGCGTTCTCACGCGAACCTATATGTAAAAGAAAAATTACAATAGTAAAATTTCACTTTTGTATTATTTTCCTCTTTCAAATAGAAAACTTTCTACTCTCTATCCCTACTGCACTGGAAAAGTGATAATTCTGTCACGAATCAATTTTATATTTATAGATTTATCAACCACTATAGCTAAGATGCATTTCCATACATTTTATCATAATCGTTTAATACAGTTTTTGAGCTCTAAAAAGAGATATGGAAAAAAATATTGGCGAAACCGCTGAGAGGGCTCACCACAGATGAATCAACCTTTTCCAAAAATTTCCATTGCATTGAGGAAAAATATATAGAATGTTTGTTTTATTTGAAAATTCAAAAAGAATTGCGTTTTATGATTTTATTTCTTATATATAGATAGCGTGTTAATACCTTTTAATAAATTTACATAAATTGATTACATACATACAATAAAATTGATATTTATGATATACTAGACGAATGACCCGACTTCGCCCGAAAATTCCGCCGAGTGCAATTTCATTCATACTGAAAGTACATCAATAATAAATAGAAGAAGTGCCATAGATTAGCAATACACAAATAACACATAAACAATAGGCAAAAAGTGTGTGTGATGGCAAAAATTGTATTATATTAGTGTTTAGTTATTTGATTTAATTATTTTTTAAAAATCCATCTAGTTGTTTCAAAATCAATATAGTGTAAATAGATGGCAGCTTTTCCACCCAAACCCCTGGTACCCGTCCCAGCGCATTAACACTTGAAATTTCCTGAGTTAAGTGAGTGACTGGGATTGATCTTGACTGCGATGCCCATCTTCTCAGTAAGATAAGAAAAAATAGGTTTAAAAATATTAATCCAAAATACTGGCATGTAAATATTTTTCTGTAAAAAATAAAAGAGCACATGGAAATTAGGTAAACATATATGTTTGCTAATGAATGCGACTGTACAGTACGCTACAGTAACGCTAATTTTATAGAGTTTTTTAAAAATTGCATTGTTTGCACTTACCTTAAATTAGAGCAATATAAATTCCTCTCTCAATACTCAATACCTTTGTAAAAAAAGGTTACACGCGTATAAAAAGATATTTCAAAAAAAGTACACAAGCAGCTTGAAAAAAACAGCAGAATGCTAATTGGTCGCTTAATTGGCCTGGTGTTGTTACTTCGCCTCGTTTTTACTCCGCGTAAAAAGGTTCTTAAAATAAAAAATAAATAAATAGTCAAAAATACTAATCAAAACATAGCCGAAATTTTCCTCAGGTTTATAAAAATCGACATGTAAAATTTGGTACCAATTGGTTCAGTAGTTTTTTAGTTTAACGGGAAACAGACATTGACTTTTATATATTAGAAGATAAAACTATAATGAAAGCTGGTTGTCCTATATAATTGACCATATGTTCAGACAAAATTATTGAATAACCGCAATTTTAAAATTTATATCAGTTGGCAGCTTTTAGCATTGCCCTTACTCAACTTTTAGGTAATATATAAAAGTTTTTTAAAATTTTATTCTATCTAAACACCGAAAAAGAGCAGGCCCAGAAATCTCCCGATAAATATATTTAAAAAGAAAAAACTCGCAAAAGGATATTTGGTTAATTTTGTGTCAATATAGTATATCCTACAGTTGCAAAATTTCCAAAGTACATATGTTCATCATATATATTTTAATTGAATAAAGAAAATCCTAAATATAATATCTTAGAGTTATTCGCATTCCATGTAAAAACTAGATTTGGTCAAATAACTTGTGACTTAACTAAATATAAATAGTAGAGCTTTAACTGTTGTAAAACATTCAAACAATGGCTGAAGACAAAACATTAACTGTTGTAAAACATTCAAACAATGGCTGAAGACAAAACATTAACTGTTGTGAAACATCCAAACAATGACTGAAGACAAAACATTAACTGTTGTAAAACATTCAGATAATGGCTGAAGACAAAACATTAACTGTTGTAAAACATTCAAACAATGGCTGAAAACAAAACATTAACTGTTGTAAAACATTCAAACAATGGCTGAAAACAAAACATTAACTGTTGTAAAACATCCAAACAATGGCTGAAGACAAAACATTAACTGTTGTAAAACATCCAAACAATGACTGAAGACAAAACATTAACTGTTGTAAAACATTCAGACAATGGCTGAAGACAAAATATTAACTGTTGTAAAACATTCAAACATTGGCTGAAAACAAAACATTAACTGTTGTAAAACATTCAAACAATGGCTGAAGACAAAACATTAACTGTTGTAAAACATTCAAACAATGGCTGAAGACAAAACATTAACTGTTGTAAAACATTCAAACAATGGCTGAAAACAAAACATTAACTGTTATAAAACATTCAAACAATGGCTGAAGACAAAACATTAACTGTTGTAAAACATTCAAACAATGGCTGAAGACAAAACATTAACTGTTGTAAAACATTCAAACAATGGCTGAAGACAAAACATTAACTGTTGTAAAACATTCAAACAATGGCTGAAGACAAAACATTAACTGTTGTAAAACATCCAAACAATGGCTGAAGACAAAACATCAACTATTTTTAATCAAGAATGGGTAAAAGTGGGTACTTATATTTGGCCAATTTTGGAATATTTATAAATCAACGAATAGTTAATTAACTGTTGAGAAAAGAAAATGTTTTAAAACATTCAAGTAAGGCTGAAAAAATATAAACTGTTGTAAAACAATAAAACAATGGTTAAATAAATACATTAACTGTTGTTAAAATGCAAACAATGGCTGAAGACAAAAGTATTCTCTATTATAAATCAATCAAACAAGGGTTTAAACGACACAATAAATAAAGGAATAGTTTACTTTTATTTTAATTTATAAACAAAGGAATAATTTATTGAGTTGAAAGCATTAATTGTTGTGTAAAACAATCGAACAAGGGCTGTAGACAAAAGAATAGATCGAGTGGCTGTTCGAACCCGCAGTCCCGAAGGCCCACCGCAATCAATAGAGTCAATAAGTGGGTGGCCACAGTGATTGGTTCAGGCAAATATTGGTCAATCAGGGTATTGACTTTGCCCAATATCGGAATCTTCCGCTTTTCATTATCTGGCCGACTTCGAATGTTACCTGTTGACGGCTGAAAATGCCCTAAGCTCCTGCCAACCTCTATTTTCAACCAATTCTTCACCTTTCTTCACCCAATAAATTTTTAATATTTTCAAAATTAACTTTGTAAAATTGCGGGAGGACATTATCTATATACAATAAAGGTATCTTTTCACTTTTAATGTGTTGAAAACTTATTATCGAATGCATCGAAACAATCCATTTATGTAATCAATCATCTGTTGTTGTTGCTTATTCCTCAAGTCGCCTAAAAGATCTCCATTAGGTTCCATTGTTTCAGTTTTCTATTATAGTCCTGAGGTTTTCCCAGAGGTCCTTTTTGGAGGATTTGATATAATTCAATAGATGTTCACGACTGGCTAGTTGGGAATCGCATTTAGGGCATTTGGTGAATGTTTTTAATTTTTTCATTAAACTTGAGAATTCTAAGATGTCCTGTTCGCAATCTTAATCAATAATCTTAGCGCAAATATATATTAGTGTCTTTTTCTTTTTCTGATCTCTACTCACTCAATCAGGGTATCAAGTTTGTAGAGCTTGTTGGAGGTGTCTGCTGGGGATGTGTCTTCTCCTTTCTTATATCTCCACTCAATTACATTAGGGTATTAAGCTTGTAGAACTTGTTGATGGTGTCTGCTGGGGATAAGTAGAGCTCATAAATTGGATGAGTCAATACAGTCAATATTGTATTTTGGGGTTGCAGGTTGAGAATTGCACTTAGTACATAGTGGGAAAACCTTTCAATCATTCTGGAAAATCATTGTCCGTAGATGACCAGACTCAAATCTGGAAATCAAAGACTGTTGTTCACTTGGGAGGACAGAACCGGTGCTTGTTTCCCCTGCTCTATACCAGTCATGTGCAGCATTAGATTTCAATTCCTGCAGGCATTGGGTTTTGATGGTACGGAGGAGGTCTCTTTCGTCTAGTTGGGTGGTATATTTTCAGGCCTCAGGGAGGTCAAGAGTTCCAGACTTCGCCAGAGAGTCTGCTAGCTCATTTATAGATTAGTGAACATGCTAGAACACCATTTTATGCAATATTGTAAAATCATCAGTTGTTATGCCATAGTTTTGGGCTATGGATCTAATAGAGTGGATTAAGCTGATTCCATAACACAACTTGTAGATTGTAATGAAATCGTAGATGACCATGTACTGATGAGGGCCATAGCCTGAAACCATGGTATACAGGTTTCTAGCTTTTCCTTTACTCATTTCACTTATTCTAGGCAAATATTTTTATTGATTTCATTGTTTTGATGCATTTAATAAATATTTAAACGCATTTAATAAAAGGGATAGAGACCATAATTACACAAATCTCATTTTTAAAGCGTTTATTAATCTTGATTCTATGCCTGCCTGTATATAGAAGATTTGTAATCATTTTTAATATACTCTTTTTCAGAGCATCTAGAAATTTGAAATTTGGTACTTAGTCAAACCTAAAGACATTAAAACACTTAAAGAAATTTCAGACATCTGGGTTTACAGGTTGGTGTATAATAAACACATTTTAATTTTCTATATTTACTTTAAAATTTTATGATCAGTTTTAATATATTTCTATACCATACAGATGTCTGGAAATTTGTAAATTCGCTGAATACAGCTAACAATGTAAGTTGAAAGAGTTTCTAGTCTTCTGGATAAACGGGATGGTCAGTAATAGACTAATTTAACATATCATGGCGGAAGCTTGAATGTTTATATAAATATGAAAGGATTTAAGCACGAATGTTTCTTTAATACACAATACAAACTTCTACTGTCCTTACTGCGATGAAAAATATATTAGGAGGGCTTGGCTCATCAGTAGTGAACCCTCCCAGTAATTTCGCCAATTTAATCCACCAGACCGCTTCTTAGAGCTCTGATACTGTATTGGACGATTCTGTTTATATACGCAGCACTAAAGGGTGGAATCTCAGAAAGTGTTTTCAAGAAAACCATGCTTACAGGGCTCATATAATTAGAAATAAAATATCTTCATTTATCATTTTAAATCGATTTCCACTATTTAGAATTTTTTCCTATTGTTTCTGTTTTTTTTTTTTTTTTTTTGTAATGGTAAATCGATTTTAATAAGCTACGTTAAGTTCTTTGAAACAGTAAATGAACACTCGTTGTCACCATCTTCGTCAATGTCTTAATTTTTTACTGAAATTTGTGAATATTCAATTTAAGTTTTATATATTTACAGGTAGATGGAATTAGCACGCCATCTATATATTTGAAATGAAACTATCAAACGCGAAATTTCCTTTATAATTAACCCATTCATTACTTTCTTACTGCGATTGGAGAATATGTGAGAGAGCCCGAATCATCAGTGGTGATTCCTTCTAATAGTTTTCCATCGCAGCGAGAATTTTATTATACATGTATTATTATATATACTCTTATATACTTATACAGGATTGGCAGTATTGATTCTTCAATCTGCTTATATGACCAATGATAATTATAAGACCTCAACATATTTGACACCGGTGCCAACTTGTTGCAGATTTGAGAGAACAATGTCAAATGAACAGTTCCAGTTAAAGCCAAATGGTGTCCAGTACAGAAGAATATAGAAAATTTAACAAATTCTGTAGAATCTATCTCAACTGACGTGGACATAAATTATATTAATGAGTTGAAATTCTAGTTTTAATTAGTATAGTTTTTTATTATTTTAAAATATTCTATATTTATACATTTAATTTAGTGGTTATAATTCTAACAATATATTAAACGTTTTAGATAATACGTGCGTAAATAAACTTTTTTTCTAATTTTACTCTAAAATATAAATTCTAATGGTTTTCACTCTCTCTTTAAAAAAGTCAATGATAACAATGATGGAAATACACAATATATTAATTTTGTCTTTTTAATGTATTTGAAAAGGATTTTGGAAAAATATATGTGATATCTTGGGACCTCTGGGACCAGTGTTACCTGATGCTAGACGAACCTCGATGTCAACTCTACCGTGCAGTCGTGGTGGAAGGCGACACAGCTGGGCCAAAGGTGAAATAAACAAACAGAGATTCCACTAAAAGCGTCTGACGTCAAGAAGGAATGGGATGAGGAGAGAGGGAGATCTTAAGAGCAAGTGTTACCGTTGGAATCCAAGCGAAAACTGACAATTCTAGGGCCTCGATTTAACACCACGACCTTGCTGCTTTTTAATTGGCTGACCTATTTAGGTGATTCTTTCCTAATTGGTGGGACTTTTTCACGTGGTAGTGGGCTATTGGTTGACCTACTTAGGTGTTGTCTTCTGATTGGGCCTGGCTTATCTCTTTGACGGAAGAATACGTCCGGTCTTGTTCCGGAAATTGGGCGTCTCTCAAACTTTTATAACTTCTGGTCACAAGATACGTCCTGTCTTGTCCGGAAATATTGGTTTAAACTTAGCTCGCAGGGTGTCCGGGGTCAGAAGGTTAACTGTGGCGTTATTAATAATTATGTTCTCTTCTAGGCCTACCTCTTAGGTTTGACTTCTACGATCCTCTAAGCCTGATTTGTTGTAACCTTAACTTTCTCCTGTCTCTCTCCATTCCTTCTATCTGTACAGTTGCAATACTTTATTAGATTCTTACGCGGTACAGATTGATGTTAGTTGAGGTTTTCTATGTACAGTACATAAGAAGTTATATACAGTCATGGGGTGGAACATGTGGTAGTCGATATCTAGACTATTTACAACAATTCCATGGTCTTAAATCATCACAGATGGCCCCGGATGTGAGAGGGTTCATATGGAGGGATTTAAGAGAGCGGAATAGGAAGACTGTGATTAAGGAAGTAATTTTTTTAGAAATTAATTAAAGTGAGTTGGTATATAACATGGGGTTGATTTCTGTATATCCATAAGAGGTAATAAAGCATAAACAACTAATATTAAACATACAAGTAAAATAAAAATAGGAATAAAAGAATTAATAGAGAGCATATCATGATGATAGGAAAAAATAAAAATGATTTGATGGGAAAATCATGATCTCTTCGTGATGGGCGTTAGAAAGGGTTGAGTGGTTAGTTATTACTTGGTTGAGGCAATGTCACTTTGACTCAAGTCCCAAACCATTTAATGTGCACGGCGCGGAAAACCTAGGCCATGTTTCACATGTAAATTTAAGGACCTAATAAAGTTACAGTACCACAATCGAAAAGTATGATAAGGGGATTGTTATGGGTTTTAGTAATTAGTCGTTAAGACGTACGCATGCAGGATAAAGAGGGCGAAGATCAGTGACCAGAAATCAAAGTTTTAATTAGAGTCGTCAGGGGCTTAGCGAGAAAAAGAGAAAAATAAAAAAAAAAAATGTGCCAGCGTGTGGCATGAGAGTGCCCTGGAATAAAAAAAAATACAATTTGCACGTATCCAAGCCAGAAGTTGGGAGAAGGTAAATCTGGGGGACGATGTGTCAAGATTGTTAATTACGAAATCAAAGGAGGTCAAGTCTAGCCTGCGAAGGAGTTAAAAGTTCCTGCGGAAAAGGAATGTTAGTAATTCTTACGAAGTAACCTTTAAAGTGGTTGTTTAAGAGGTTATTGAAGATTGCCCTGTTTTTAGATCGTGATTTTTAGTTTGATTATAAAAGAGTATATCATTGAGATATGAAATTGCGAAAGTAAGGCTTTGCATATAGCGTTAAAGGATTTGAAAAATCGAAAATAGAATTGCGAAGTTAAATGCAAAGTAATCTTAAAAAAAAAAGTAAAAATAGTGATGATATGATACAAAGATTAACACACTACAGCAGTATATAAGGGGTAATAGAAAGTGAAAATATTAAATGACAAAAAAATAATGAGCAATAATATACTCGATAGCATTGACATGGTAGCGGAAGGTGAAACAATGTAAATAACATCTAATTTATAAAGTGAGAAAAAATATAAAATGATAAATGCAAATTAGTGATGTAAACATGAAATATAAACTTGAGATTATTAGATATGATATGAAAGATAAAATATAAAGTTGATTATAAAATAGAGTCATAAAGCAAAAGTAAATAAGTTTTGGTAAAGAAAAATAAAAAAAGACAATAATCTAAACTAATTGGTTGACGTAAAAAAAAAAAAACAATTATAAGAGCTATATAATGATTATATAAAGGATATTAAAATGAAAAATTTTTACAAAATGTTCATCGAGAAGGAAGAGCAAGTAAGATTATATATAGAAATTATATATCGTGAAAGAATGGAAAGTTGTAGGCCAAATGTAATGTTCCTCTTTTTTTTTTTTTTTAGGATGGGTAGAGAGAGCTTTAAATTGTCCTCGATTGATATCTTTGGTCTTGTTGGCCTAAGTTTTTCTAACTTATCGAATTTGTTTTAAGTTTGGTGCGACTCGTGGATCATATTGTTTCCTGCTGTGAAACTAACTGAGTCCTAATGTTGTCGATTTTTTTTTTTTTTTTTTTAAACTTATGTGGGTGTGTGTGATTTTTGTAAGTAAAATGTTGTCTTTGGCACGCACTAATATTTAATTTAATAGGTGGCGAAAGTTCATTAGAGAACACGGGGTGGCGACGGATGTAACAAGATGTCGGCTGTTTGTTTGCTCGGGGGGGGGGAGGGGGAGCGAAGCTATTTTTAATGCGATTCCGGATGTAGGTCAGGGAGGCCTTTTGCGAGGCTGCTTGCTTTCTTTCAACTTATTGGAAGATAATTCGAACTACGTTCGGAGATATTATTTCTAAAATTGTAAACACAAAAGCGTTTTGATTTGTCACGTTTGGTGACAAGCGTTATGGGATTGACATAGGGAGATACAGAGGTTGAATTATTCCGTGTGTTCAAGCATTTGTTCGATTTGTGTTTGTATTTCGAAAATTCGGATATTGTATCTGTTGATATTAAATCGATTGGTTGTTGTGTTTCGATATTTTGCGGACTTAGTAAAAATGTTATTCATGGATATCGGGTTAGAATTGAATGAAATTGCGACTATCTACGTGGACAATGTGTGATTAAAGGTGTCACAGGCGTGATGAAGGCGTCTTTGGCCTGAAAATTGAAAGAGTTTAGTGGTGTGGTGCTGTGACACGAAGCGAAAAAATTGTAAATGAAAAGGTATCACGTGAAGTCTTTGTTTTGTACAAAATCTAACCTGTTACACTAAGAATAACAAATTTACTAAAGTCATGGGTGCTGGTTGTACGAACATATCTAGATTTTTTATATTATTAGTGGATATGACACGTTTAATGTGAGAAAAAAAAAAAAAGATTGTGTGTGTTTAGTAGGGCGACGTAATAAAGCTTGTGTGGCTCGAAATTAGATTTGGGTGTGAAGTCGCGCATTGAAAATTGTTGCCAATTAGAAAAAGTGATGTGAAAAGATGTTGTTTATTTTGTTAAGAGCGATTTGTCGATATTTAACTATGCGTGTAAAAGGAAGGTACGAGGGAGTGTAGTTATGTGGGAATTTAACGATTGGAATAGTTTTGGAAGGCTGTGATTTAAGTTGCTTCTGTCCAAAGATATGAAAGAAAAGGACATAGGAGCGTTGAAAATGGGATTAGTAACATTATAATGAGGTTAAATAAGAGTGTTGGATTTCACCACGTGTGAGCAACTCGTTCCAGGAGGGGAAAATTTAGAAAATGGGACAGTTGTATTAACCTGTCCATGGGACACGTGTTGCTTGCACGAGGTGAATTTGTACAAGGTAGTAGGTAGAGGCACATTATCTTGATACAGGAGTATCTGAGAACAGTTTATAATTAGTAGAAATCGTTTTAGAGAATTAAGGAATAAAATGACAAAAGGCAAAGGTGTATCGATTATATGGAATTTTAGATTCCGCGTTATGTTACTTATTTTTAAGATCCAAAAGATATAATCTATGGTGAAAATATTGTTAGCTATGGCACTAATAGTTAAGTTAAATGGGTGAACAGGTATTTTCTTTTGCAAATTGGTTTCTATTATTTTAAAAGTATTCCGACTAATTATATCGATAGATGCTCCTGTATAAAGTAGTAGAGTAGGTTTACATTATTGGACAGTTCCGCTCGAACGAGCAATTGTTCAACAAAAGTTATGTATGGAGGAACCTACTGTTGTGCTGCCTTGTATGTCGGGACAGTCCTGGCCTTGTTCTTGTGCCGTGGTTGGAGGGTCGTTGGGACAGTCAGAGTTCATTGTCTTCGCTGGGCTCGTGGTTTAGAGATGGTCGGGGGAGCAGGTAACATACGCTCGCGTGTTGGTAACTCGGAGGGGTGCTTGCAGGAGGTTTGGTGGCTTTCTCAGTCTTGTAGAATATTGTAGTTGGGCCCGATCTGCTTGGGCGTCGTAGTTGGTGAAGAAGCTCTGCGCCTTGTACGAACCATCGTAGCGATTCCACCTCTCGCGATGTCCGGTCACGGCAGAAAGCTGATGTAGCGTCGTCGTCAACCTCCCCAGGACATCTGACACCAGTGGCGGGGGCGTGACGTCTTCCTGGCCGGGGGCGATTTCCTGCATCCTACCGAGATTGTTTTCTTTCTTCGGAAAAGTGGGGTTGTCGCCACTTTCGTAGTCGGGATCGGTCTTCATGGGCTCCTTTGAATCCTCCTCTCTTCCCTGTTCCATCTTTCTGTACAGACAGTGGTCTATTTGCTTACTTGTACCTTGGCGTCCACTATCCTGTCGACTCTTCGGTACGGGGGAGTCTGTGATATCTTGGGACCTCTGGGACCAGTGTTACCTGATGCTAGACGAACCTCGATGTCAACTCTACCGTGCAGTCGTGGTGGAAGGCGACACAGCTGGGCCAAAGGTGAAATAAACAAACAGAGATTCCACTAAAAGCGTCTGACGTCAAGAAGGAATGGGATGAGGAGAGAGGGAGATCTTAAGAGCAAGTGTTACCGTTGGAATCCAAGCGAAAACTGACAATTCTAGGGCCTCGATTTAACACCACGACCTTGCTGCTTTTTAATTGGCTGACCTATTTAGGTGATTCTTTCCTAATTGGTGGGACTTTTTCACGTGGTAGTGGGCTATTGGTTGACCTACTTAGGTGTTGTCTTCTGATTGGGCCTGGCTTATCTCTTTGACGGAAGAATACGTCCGGTCTTGTTCCGGAAATTGGGCGTCTCTCAAACTTTTATAACTTCTGGTCACAAGATACGTCCTGTCTTGTCCGGAAATATTGGTTTAAACTTAGCTCGCAGGGTGTCCGGGGTCAGAAGGTTAACTGTGGCGTTATTAATAATTATGTTCTCTTCTAGGCCTACCTCTTAGGTTTGACTTCTACGATCCTCTAAGCCTGATTTGTTGTAACCTTAACTTTCTCCTGTCTCTCTCCATTCCTTCTATCTGTACAGTTGCAATACTTTATTAGATTCTTACGCGGTACAGATTGATGTTAGTTGAGGTTTTCTATGTACAGTACATAAGAAGTTATATACAGTCATGGGGTGGAACATGTGGTAGTCGATATCTAGACTATTTACAACAATTCCATGGTCTTAAATCATCACATATATTTTCACAGTATGATGGTGATAATCATACTAGAATTTCTTTGTAAGGTTCAAGCAGTCCTCAGTCATATACATATGTGATAAAAACAAGAGTTTTTAAACAAATTTCCATAACGTTTTGAAATATTTGCATTGAACTTTAGCCCATGAATATATTTATCTATAAAAATATCCTAAATATTTACGACATTGAGAATAATAGATATAAATTTTACTATAGTGATACTGACAAATTTTCAGTTTTAGGATTATTGATTCCAGAGTTGTCAAGATGCGCAGATTTCTTGGTGTTAATTTAGGTAAAAGGTTTTGAGATATCTTTGAGTATTAAATTTTAGAGGTTTGAGAGACGTTGGTGTCCATTGTTGTGTGTGTGAAATATTAGCCACGCCGAATCAAACCTACGGTGAGTTTAGTGCAGCGAGGAACTATATAACTTAAAGTCCTATCATAGAACGACTTTTATCTAGATTAAATTCTGAGTGTCAAAATAAATATGAAACATAAAAATTTAGAATATCTCACGTTCCTATTTTTATGATAATGAAATTCTCCCATAAAAGGAACGATCGAAATTTGATATGGCGAAATTATTATTATGATTTTTTTGTATAAATGACGAAATGAGAACTATAATTATCTGGAAACACCTTTAACACTTTTCGATATGACCTTAGAAAAGATCTTAATCACAATACTTAGAATGAAACACTATAAAGGAATAAAAATACATCCAGATGGCACAGGCACCTATAGGACAATTGTCCTAGTTCGGAACTAACACCTACCGACATATTCTCATGTCCAGCAATGGCCGCAGCCTTGTAGAACATTGTGGCTGCTGCGATAGAGATGTACGAAGACATCTGAGGCTCTTCATTGGACACGGCAATAACAGAAATGTATATGGTCCCAGAACTTTACACACCCAAAATAAAGGATTTTGCGACTGCTGTGATAGAGATGTATGGAGACATCTGAGGCTCTTCATTGGACACGACAACAACAACAACAGAAAATGACATGGAGCCAAAAAAGCAACTTCACACACCCAAGATAGAGAATGACTGCTGTGATAGAGATGTACGGAGACATCTAAGCCTCTTCATTGGACACGAAAACGACAACAGAAAATTACCATGGACCTAGAAAAACAGCTTCACACACCCAAGATAGAGGATTTTGCGACTGCTGTGATAGAGATGAATTGAGACATCTGAGGCTCTTCATTGGACATATCAACAGGAAATTGACATGGACCCAGAAAAGCAGCTTCACACACCCAAGATAGAGAACGCCTGCTGTGATAGAGATGTACGGAGACATCTGAGACTCTTCATTGAGCACGACAACAACAAAGATATAATATAATTAAAGAAATAATAAAAATAGCCTCCGATGATGAATTTCTTGTTTTATTCATACATTCTCTCAAGTTTTAGACACAAAAAAAAAAACCCTTTTCTAGGAGTATATGACATATTGTCATATTGTCTATGACGTTATATGAGATATTGTCATATAATCCTGTAGATAGGTTTATAATAGACGAAAACTTGAAATAATATATTGTAACAAAGTATTTTATTATTTTTATTAACAGAGTGGTCATTTTTATGTTTTTATTTGCTACTCTGTAAATTTCCCTCGTGGCTTATATTTTGTTTACCATTCTTAGTTTGTTCTTGCCTGAAATAAATTGCTGTGTCACCCCGAAGTTTGTCTTCCCTAATTTTCCAAGTGGTATTTTGGTGGAGATGCTGGGTAAGTTAGGGAAGACAAACTGAAGACCGCCGAGAAGACCTTAAAGCCATGGGTGCTGTGATCTACATTTTCGGAGACTGACTCCAGGATTCCACCGCCGTTCTAAAGCCAAGACTTCCCTCGAAGATGACGATGTCTCTATAGACGATACGACGACAAAGCCGCTCTTCACGCCGCAAGAAAAAGTACGCAAAAGTACTAGGGACAAAGTCCCAAGACTTCGATTGAATCCTTGGCAGAAGCACGTCAGATCCATGTCAGTATCTACAATAATTGCTAGCTGTGGGTCACAGCTCCCAAAGGGAAGAGGCTATGTAACAAAGTATTTATTAATTTTATTATTTCTATTAACAGAGTAGTCATTTTTATGTTTATATTTTGCTACTCTGTAAATTTCCATCGTGGCTTATCTTTTGTTTACCATTCATAGTTTGTTCTTGCCTGAAATAAATTGCTATGTCACCCCGAAGTTTGTCTTCCCTAATTTTCCACGTGGCAATATAAATAAAGCAGGGAACTTAAACTTGGAGGCCGTTTTTTATTATTGCTTACATATCAAAGGAATCAATCTTTCGAATTCATAAATTAAAGGGAAAATATAAGCTTGAACTTTGCACAGTAAAAATGTTTGTATCATGTAATTTGTGAGAATGCAATCTATCGCGATTAATTAATACAATTTTAGGTATTTATATTTTCATTATATTAAAACCATCCATATTTGTTTTGTTCTCTCTAAACAGAAACTACCTTTTAATTTAATATTATAAGTTTTATAAAATATATCTATTGTATTTTAAATTGTGATGATATTTATTGTTAAATATCTATTATTTATTTATTTCAATTTAAAGCGCTATGTCCACCTAGGGACACTTGCGCTGTCATACATGTATGTCTTTATATTTGTTTATACTTATATATTTACAATTCGAAACTATTATAGATGCGTATGATTCTTTTAAGATGAAACAAATTTTACTGCACTTACTCTAATAGAACTATTAAAGAATCATACGCATCTATAATAGTGTAACAAAGTAATTATTATTTTATTAGCAGAGTATTATATTTTATGTTTATATTTTGCTATACTCTGTACACTTCCCTTTTTGCTTATCTTTTATTTATCACTCATAGTTTGTTCTTGCCTGAAATAAATTGTTGTGTTATCCTGAAGTTGGTCTTCCCTAATTTTCCACGTGTCAATAGTTTCGAATTTTAATAACAGATGGCACGTTAATGCATCATAATATATTTACAATCATTTTAGGCCGTGAAGAGAATAGTCATTGAGTAAAATTAATCAGGCCTCCAGGGAAAAGTGTCTTTTCTTTTTTTTTGTCTTTTTAAAACATAAAAAGACACTTTCCCTGGAGACCTTATTAATTTTACACAATATTGATACAAGGGATTATTTTATTGGAGATGAGTCATATGATATTAAAAAGAAGAAAGAGATAAAAATGAGAAAAAAGAACTGTTTACAAAAGAAAGAAGTCAAAATTCGAAACTATTATAGACGCGTATGATTCTTTTTAAAAATAAAGAATTTCTACTGCCCTTACTGCAAAGGAATTTGCAGTTAGGGCATTATAAATTGTTTATTTAGAAAAAAATTCATACATGTCTATTATATTTTCGAATTTTGGTAACAGATGGCGCGCTAATGCATATTTTTTTTTGCTTTTCCCTAGTACACGTGGTACAGGCCATCATATTCATGGTGGGTAGAAGTAGGCGACTGCTTTTATTGTAAGTGTACCACATGTCTACACATGTGGAAAACAGTTCGACTTTGAACTTACAAACGTGCCAAAGCCCCGTTTGGTTACTTGCACTCGCTGGTAGGGTTGGACTTTTGCAAGAAACGGGGGTCATTGGAGCATTTTTTATATCAGAAAAAAAGTGCCCAATGCGGGATCGAACCCGGGTCGTAGCGGTCGAAAACCAACGGTTTAGACCATCCTTCCACCGACCCCCTCTAATGGATAATAAAAGAAAGAAGTGTCTATTATGTATATAGCTAGATGTTTTCTAAACTTACAACAACAATAGATGAAAATAAAAAATAACAATGATTGCTTAGACCTATAAAGATGGTGTTCTAAAGAATGTTAAAGAATCCTACTTAATATTCCCTACACATCCTGTAAATCTGTCAGAGATAAATCAGCCAATTGTATAAGTGAGTTGTCATCCTATGTGACAATCACATTCTTGCCACTACTGAGGCCGCTTCTTTAGCACAAGGACATTGCATTGAGCACAAGGACAAGTTTAATAAAATAATAAAAAGAAACTCATTGTGAGGAAATATTTTGTAATTCTAAAAGTTTTCACAATTTCATCATGAAAAAGTTTACAAGTTGAGAGAAATATTTATTGATAGTGCAAATAAAGGTAAGGTCTTGCGCCATCTTTAGGAATAAATAGAAACTAATCGTTGATTTCTAATTATTTAGTAATATTGGCAAGAGGCCTCTTCTTTGGTAACCATAGAGCACAAGGACAAGTGCACAAGTTAGGAAAAATGATTTCTTGATCTTGAAACTAAAGATGCTGATGACTTACGCCATCTGTAGGAATAAATAGAAACTAATCGTTGATTTATTATTATTCAGTAATATTGGCAAGAGGCCTCTTCTTTGGAAACCATAGAGCACAAGGACAAGTTGACAAGTTGAGAAAAATGATTTCTTGATCGTCCAACTAAAGATACCGATGGCTTACGCCATCTGTAGGAATAAAAAGAAACTAATAGTTGATTTCAATTATTTTTAGTACTGTTGGCAAGAGGCAGCTTCTTTGGTAACCATAGAGCACAAGGACAAGTGCACAAGTTAGGAAAAATGATTTTTTGATCTTGAAACTAAAGATGCTGATGACTTACGCCATCTGTAGGAATAAATAGAAACTAATAGTTGATTTCAATTATTTAGTACTGTTGGCAAGAGGCCGCTTCTTTGAAATCGTAGAAAACAAGGACAAGTTTACAAGTTAGGAAAAGTGATTTCTTGATCTTGAAACTAAAGATGCTGATGACTTACGCCATCTGTAGGAATAAATACCAACTTATCGTTGATTTCTTATTATTCAGTAAAATTGTCAAGAAGCCGCTTCTTTGAATACCATAGAGAACAAGGACAAGTTGACAAGTTAAGAAAAAGGATTTCTTGATCGTCCAACTAGAGATACCGATGGCTTACGCCATCTGTAGGAATAAATAGAAATTAATCGTTGATTTCTAATTATTCAGTAATGTTGGCAAGAGGCAGCTTCTTTGGAAACAATAGAGAACAAGGACAAGTTTATAAGTTAATAAAAAGGCATCTCCTGATTGTGAAACTAAAGATGCTGATGGCTTACGCCATCTGTAGGAATAAATAGAAACTAATCTTTGATTTATAATTATTCAGTAATATTGGCCAAATATCGTTTCTTCATAAACTAAGAAAAGCTAACCACACGAACCACTTGAACGTACACGTTCAGAATGTTGGCCTTAATGACGCAGTGCAGAATGTACCTCAACGACTAAAAAGGCTAGTTCAAGAGGTTCAAGAGGTTTATTTAGAACTATAAAAATCAAAGGCATATATCAAAGGTATTAAGGGCCATATTTATGTGAGAATGCCAAACTAGGTTTTTAGAAAATTAAAATATATATTGTAATGTTCCTCTCTCTCTCTCTCTCTCTCTCTCTCTCTTCGATTAAATAAATAAATATGCTTTACCAAATTAAGAAACAAATTTTAATTATATATCTTTCTAATGCTATATATATATTTTTGAATATATTCATACCAACAACAATTACAGTGCTGCCAAATCCAAACATTCAAAATTAAATTAATTAAACAGAGTACATTATAATATTATTATAAGGTATATTTCAAATATATTTATTTATATTAGGAGGTCGGTGGAAGGATGGTCTAAACCGTTAGTTTTCGACCGCTTCGACCCGGGTTCGATATCCGCAATGAACACTTTTTTTCTGATTAAAAAAAAAAATGCTCCAATGGCCACCGATTTGTGCAAAAGTCCAACCTCACCAGCTCGGGGCTCTGGCACATTGGTAGGTGCAAAGTTGAATTGTTTTTCACATGTGTAGTACCACGTGTACTAGGGATAATAAAAAAATACATATTTATATAATATTGTCAAGTAGCTCTGCCACCACAGCCACAGGAAGCTCCATGGAACACCTGTCAATCATCACTGGACTCCGGGGGGACGACCACAGGTGTGAGGGGTTCTCGGAATCGGAAAATAAGGAAAACGAGACGCCTCGGTGGCTGACCACTCTCATGATTATTATTTTTACCTTGGGATAAGTTCTTATCTCTCTCCCTATAAATACCTCTTGTATATAATTTTATTGGAGAACTAGAAGGTAAATACCCACCTTTATAATAAATTAATTATTCCCAAATTTGCCCTTGCTTTATCTCCGCGACAAGATTTATAAGATTCGATCCCGTGTCGTGTCTGTCGTGAATCCAGCAGTTTATATCATTTCTTCATCAACAGCCTGTGTCACAGAACGCTGATGTAATATCTGGCTTGTTTCCAACTACAGCACGGATTCTTAGGGTAAAATGAAAGATTTTTTGTTCAATAAACGAACAGATCTGATCACAGAAAATCCGTATTATCTTTATCGCGACTAAATAGAGTTTTTAAAAATTATTATTAATAATTCTGTGTATGTATGTTTATATGATATTTGAGCTGGAGTGTCTAGTCACATGTGTAAATTTATTGTATATATATACAGGGTGTACCAGGTAAATTGGGACTAACTTTGACAGTCCATAAAACAAAAACTACTTGAGATTAAAAACTTGTTTTTTTTTTCATTACGTAGCCATATTCATGTAAAATGCAACAGTACATGTGCAGTGTAGTGATGAAGAGTAACCGAGAATTTGAAAATCGAGCTGCCATCATCGTTGCTCTGCGCGCCGGAAGGAGCCCCAAAGAGATAGTGGATTTTCTTAAGTTGCCCAAAACCACTATTTATCGTGTCAAGAAGCAGTTTGATGAGGCCGACAGTAACAAAGAGGGGATAGCTACAAGGAAAAAGCACTCGCGTCGATCGGACAGGGTAAGAGGCGAAGAATTTGTCAAAAATGTCAAGGAGAAGATTGATGGAAACCCTGGGAAGAGCATGAGGGCCATAGCCAAGGAAATGGACGTTGGCTCTATGACAATTGTCAGAACTATCCATGAGGACCTTGGTCTCAAGTCTTATGCCCTTCGGAAAGGTCAGTTGCTGACTGAGAATATGAAGAATAACAGAAAAGGAAAGGCTGCTGCCCTCCTCAACAACCTGAAACACGACTCTTTTGGCATGCTAAGGTTCTTCTCTGACGAAAAGAACTTTGACGTGGATCAAAAGGTAAATCCCAGGAATGATCGCTGGATATGTAAAGACCCCTCAGAGATACCTGTCGTGATGCACACGAAATTTCCTGCCTCCGTAATGGTCCTTGGCGTTATCAGCAGTGAAGGTGATGTCATGCCTCCCCATTTCTTTGAGAAGGGCCTTAGGATGAACGCTGACACCTACATCAATGTTCTGGAGACCGTTGTGAAGCCTTGGATGGGCATGGTGGCCGCAGGAAGGAAGTATGTCTTCCAACAGGACTCAGCTCCAGCCCATAAGGCAAAAAAGACACAATCGTGGCTGACACTTAACGTCCCTAGTCACTGGGGTCCTGATATTTGGCCCCCTAATTCTCCAGATTGCAATCCCCTCGACTACTATGTATGGGGGGTTGTTGAGAGAGATGTCAACAAAGCTCCTCATACCACCATCCAGTCTGTCAAGAAAGCAGTTCACACGGTGATGACCCAAATGTACAAGGTCATCGTCGCCAAGGCCTGTGCTTCATTCCGCACTCGCCTCGAGACTGTTGTAGCTAATAATGGAAACTACATGGAATAAATAAAAACTATATCCTTTTATCTACTACTGTGTCAAATTTCATTCGTATATTTTAATTTTTACTTGCAAAAAAATTCAGTTAAAATACCATTGTTGAAATTCCCAATTTACCTGGTACACCCTGTATATATGGTGGTTGGTAAAAAAAGTCGAGTTAAGGTTTTACAAGACCAGTGCTTTGAAACTAATTAGTATTTTGGAAAGCCTGCTACATTTTAGGGGAAGACTTGTGTGTCAACTATACCTCTAGGTTGAAGAGTGAATTACAGAAAACCAGCGAAGCGGAGTTTAAGGAACACGACATGTGATTAATCCACCAATAACTTGGGCAGCTATTTATACAAATTGAATATAAGGAATAGCCAGCTGGGGGTAGTTCTTAAATACAGACTATCAGTTGTGTTTAGCGAAGTTTGCTTCTTTGATGTTGAAAAGGATACAAGCTTTCGAGAAGGACGTACTTCTATAGAGATATATAACTAGATTGGAATTCATAAATATTATAATGAAAGTGTCAGCCTATTTCCATATTAAGATAGTTGCTAAATATACATTCATGAACAAAACTTAAGGAAGTTGTACCTTTCATCATGTATATCAGAATTAAGACAATAACTCTGAAATATATTACAGTGACCTTTATTGAAGACACACGAGATAACCTAGTGTCACTCATGGACAAAACTTAAGGAAGTTGTACCTTTTAGCATGTAAATCGGGATCCAGACAATAACTCTGAAAGATATTACAGTGACCTTTATGGAAGACAACGAGATAACCAAGTATGAACAAAATTGTCTCTGTGTTCTATTCATATACATGCTAAAATGTACAACTTCCTTGAGTTCTGTACATCAGTGTGAATTAATATAAATAAATATTTCGTAAAATAAAATTGTTTATTAACAAAACCTAGGGCTTTCGAGGTTTCGCATCTTAGAAATGATATTTGTGTAAACTATGGGCATAAGCTTTTAGGAAATTAGAATTGATTTATTAAGATCCCACCCCTCAGTGTAGCATATAAAATCAGAATGATCCGATGCAGTATTAGAGCTCTAAGAAGCGGTCTGGTAGATTAAATTGGTGAAACCGCAGGGAGGAATCACCACTGATGAATCAAGCCCTCTCAATATTTTTTTCATCGCAGTATAGACAATAGAAGTTTGATTTATTTGTGAAAAGAAACATTAGCGTCTTAATGTCTTCATTCGTTATATATAGATGGCGTGTTCTTGCTTTGTATTAATTCTAAGAACTTTGAATGCCGGGCCAGACAAACTAACTCCATGATTCATAAAGCTGATGAATGGATTGTCTCAGAAAGTCGCTACAATTTTATTTAAAATTAAAATAAAGTCCTGAAGATAGAGGCTGCCTGGGTGGTATTCATATTTCTGTGAAAAATAGACACTTCGGCTAGTTAGAGTTTTTTTTTTTTTTCTCAACATTTCGACTAAAATCTTTTGTCTTCGTCAGAAGAAATATAAAATAAAGCATTTAGCAAGGCGTTGTAAATTGTTCTCTTCTAACGCCTTGCCAAATTAAATCGCTACACTTTAGTCAATGTTGGTGTAGGGTTGTCATCAATAATAGGTACAGTCTTCTGCTGCTAATCCCTACACCCTGCTGTGAGGGTGAATACTAAAAAGATAAACAGGGATAAATCCATCGTGATACATTGCCATATGCTAATGTCATTCTATAAATTGCTGCCACCGCTGCCACAAATTAGAGTCAAAATTTGCATATGTGGGTGGGTATTAGAACCAATCTACTTAGAGCTATGTGGAACAATGTGCGAAGAATGCTATATTGGAGCTATATCGGTATTCTAACCATCGTTATTATGTCGTTTGGAGCTCTAATTCAATTTTAGGTAGAAATGTACGTCTGTTTTATTATTCCCCTAATCCATATTGACTTCTTTGGTGGCGCTGTAGTGTTGCGCCTGAGAGAAATCTTAATGTAGTTGGTAGCTGGTAGAGTTTAGATTAGAACTATTTTATTGGTATTTTCCGTTGAAAATAGAGGAACACGCTATGTAAACTACTATTAACTTAAAATGCCAATAAAATAGTTTAATAATAGTAAGAAACATGCTATATAAACTAGAGAAGCAGCTTTACACAACCAAGATAGTGGAAATTACGACTTATGTAATTGAGATGCACGGAGACATCTAAGGCTCTACATTGGACATGACAACAACAACAGAAAATTGACATGGACCCAGAGCAGCATCTTTACACACCCAAGATAGAATACATTGCGACTGCTGTCATAAATATGTATGGAGGCATCTGAGGCTCTTCATTAGACACGACATCAACAACAGAAAATTGACATGGACCCAGAACAGCAGCTTTGCACACCCAAGATAGAGGACATTGCAACTGCTGTGATAGATATGCATTAGGACATCTGAAGTTCTTCATTGAACACGACAACAAAATAACAGAGTAGAAAATTCACATGGACCCAGAGCAGCAGCTTTACACACCCAACATAGAGGACATTGCAATTGCTGTGATAGAGATGTATGGAGACATCTGAGTCTTTTCATTGGACATGACAACAATAATGCTATATGAATTGGAAGGATTTCAGCAGGATGTTTCTTTTATACACAATACAAACTTCTACTGTCCTTACTACGATGAAAAAAATATATATATTGGGGGGGCTTGGATCATCAGTGGTGAATCCTCCCAGCCGTTTCGCCAAATTAATCCACCAGACAGCTTTTTAGAGCTCTAATACTGTATTAAACGATTTTGCTTATATACGCAGCACTTAAGGGTGGAATATCAGAAATTGTTTTCAAGAAAACTATGGACATAAGCTTATAAGGGGGGCTTATATAACTAGAAAGATAATATCTTAATTTATAATTTTAAATGGATTTCAAACATTTAGAATTTCTTCCTATTGACTTTGTTCTTTGTAGTGGTTAACAGCTTTTAATAAGCTACGTTAAGTTCTTTGAAACAGTAAATGAACACTCGTTGTCACCATCTTTGTCAATGTCTTAATTTTTACTGAAATTTGTGAAAATATTCAAGTTTTATATATTTACAGGTAGTTGAATTAGCACGCCATCTATATATTTAAAATGAAACTATTAAACGCGAATTCTTCTTTTACAATTAAACCAATTATTAGTTCCTTATTTTCGATTGGAACATTTTAGAGAGGGTCCGGCTCATTAGTGGTGAATCTTTTCATTAATTTTCTATCGCAGTATGAACATTAAAAAATATTTTATTTGAAAAAAGAATAATTGGCGTTAGATAGTTTCAATTCTTATCTTGGGGGTCGGTGGAAGGATGGTCTAAACCGATGGTTTTCGACATCTACGACCCGGGATCGAATCCCGCATTGGGCATTTTATTATAATTAAAAATAAAATGCTCCAATGGCCCCCGATTCATTCAAAAGTCCAACCCCACCAGCGAGTGAAAGTAACTAAACGGGGCTCTGGCATATTTTTAAGTGCAAAGTCGAACTGCTTTTCACATGTGTAGACATGTGGTGCACTTACAGTAAAAGCAGTCGCTTACTTCCTACCACCATGATTATCATGGCCTGTACCACGTGTACTATATTGAAGAATATTAACGTTTTGTACAAATCGGATCAATAAATTTGTTTTTCTATACCAAGTCTCATTACTTATCTACCACACCCTGTATAGGGATTATAATTTCAAAATATCTTATCTTTATAAATGTCCTGATTAAAGGATATTAATTATCTCACATTATATTATTCATTTTATTAATATTAGTGTTATAAAAACAACGATAATCTCCCTAAAGAAGAAGAAACACAAGTCAAAGATAAAAGCTTCTCAATATAAGAGAACCATCATACAAGCTTTCGGGCAAGACGTCTTTCTACCTGTACACGTAGAAGAGCGTTTTGCACGAAACCTTGTACAAACGTCCTCTTATATAAAGAATCTCTTCGGCATTCTTTACATTAGTTCAAGAGTTATTCGTTTTTATTTAAAAAAGAAGCATTTTGAAAGAATCCTTTTATATGTATAACGTATTTTTACAATTAGCCTTCTATTGGGAATTCAGTAGTTGTTAAAGTATGTCCATAGATAGGAAGATAAGAAGCAATAGATAGAGATAGAATGCAAGGATGATTGCCCTGGACATTCCCACTGGGCAGAGGCTGACAAGGTAGGGAAATAACGGACGGTCGCCAAGCAACCCGCCCCATTAGACTTCCCTTAATTAACTCAAGCCTGGATGTATATTGCATTATGGGACATCCTGCCTTAATTTACCTTGGAATGATGCTGATGCCGAAAACAACCTCACACTGTCGGGGAATACACTAGGGAATTGAATATACTGAGGAGAATCATCAATATAGTCATATGTGGTTATCTGTATAAAACTGTCAAATTACATTGACAAACCTTTAATTATGGATTGCTCTATTTTCAAAATTGACAAACATTTGCACTTTGTATGAGCAAGTTTTGTACTCTCATGTTAGGAGCGGCTGCACATGGCATTTGTTCCTCATGTCAGAGGCGGCCATTTCTTTTGGAGCTGAGTCGGCCTGCCACTGAGTAATTCTCCCAGTCTTAATGACAAAGGCAGACACATTATACCTCACCTAGTCGTGATCTCAAGCTTTACAAGCTTGATACCCCAGATATGATTGAGTGGAGATAAGAAAGAAGAAGACATTTGCACTTTTATCTTATCTCAGTTTTAGCGGGAGAATGTTGTTTGTTAGTGAACCGATCTCTCATGTCTTCTCATTAAACAAACGTGGCCATGTTTTTTATATAATATAGAGCTATGGTATTGCGAGTGAGCGAGTGTGGTGGATTATTGTGACGCTTAAAGTGTTCTCTGCGTGCTTTATCCGTGTCTGGTTATCTCCTCGCATACCTGTGTAACCCCAGTCCGATCCCTACCAACACTACAATGAGGAAAAGTACTGTTTTGTTTTTATATAGCAAATCTTGAGTTTTTATTTAACTTCCTTTTATTGTTGTTGTTATACTCTTGAGAGTACGCTTTTTCTGTGTGTTAGATTACCCTTACTGTAGGCATTAGTAATTTGCAATTTTGTTTTAGCCCGTATTGACAAATTGACAAAACAATCATCAATCCTACATTTAATTTATGCACCTTATCCCAGTACAATTTCGCATTCGTACTATTTTTTCACATTATTTCGCGGTCTCACGCAAATCTGGCCTTAACTACTCCTTTCATGATTTTTCAGGATGCCTGAATGACCAGTTTTTTAATCGTTGAGGTACTGCTTGCACCACGCTGATGAGGTCCAACAGTACTAAACGCTTACGATTACGCGATAGCTTTTCTATAATGTTTTATATAGAAAAAAACTCAATTTCTATGGAGTGGAAAAGACACCACCACCATTTTTAATACTTTGCAAGTCTCCGGTAAGAGGACACCTCTCTCTAAAGGACACTTTGACTCTGCAACTAGGTGTACTTTACAGGGAGGTTCTACTGTACCTTTGTAAATAGTATTATTTTCTCCTGCCATATCTCTCCATCATAAGCAGGTAGAAGAGCAGATTTGTTCGAAAAACCGCGATGGATCAATCGAGAAGCAGGATGTCTATCTGGTGGCCAGGAATGAAGTTGTCCTCCTTGTTGTTGACTTTTGGGTGATATTCCTTGTCTCTTTCTAGGTTGTCCCAAAAGTTCGTTAACATATTATGATTCATATTTTACAAGTGTTTACGAACTTTTGGGACAACCTTATAATTCTTAAACTCCGCCCACTTGCTGATTGGCCACCCTTGATATACTTGTAGAAAACATCAGAGATTAAATAATTCTCTTCATAATTCCGCAATAATTTTACCAAGGTTACCGATATAACCAAGGTTGTCTCAAAAGTTCCTAAACAATTGCAAAATATAAATCATAATATGTTTATGAATTTTGGGACAACCTTTTACTTGTTCTCCATAATACACGAAGGTAAATAAAAAGGAGTCGAAAATAGATTCTTATCGATCCTTCGTGCTTATTTGACCGTTTCTGACACCACGGTGGCGGGACAATATATTATAACGACAGGTTCCGATATTTAAATACGATAATTCCGATATATATACAGGGATTTAGTGGGAAAACTTGAGTTAAAAGGTAAAACGTCACATTTCCGAAAAGAAATGTGTATAACTAAAGACCACACAAGTTAGGCTAAACTGCCACATCTGGTATCACACCTGGCCATTGTTAGCTGGAACACATGGCGGTAATATGTAGATAAGTAGGTATGCATTTACACTCGTAGACAAAACTTGAAGTAGTAGAAGATCTTTGATGTCGCTGGTTTTCTGTTTACTTTTTTTTTTAGGAGACAGAGGCAATTTTGTCCACACTTGTTTATCTTGTGTGTATTCAATAAAGGTCACTGTAATATCTTTCAAAGTTATTGTTTGAATCCTGATATACATGCTAAAAAATACCACTTCCTTAAGTTTTGCCCATGAGTGTATACACATTTGGTTATCTCGTGTGTCTTCAATAAAGGTCACTGTAATATATTTCAGAGTTATTGTCCGAATCCCGATATACATCATTTGACATCACGGTGTATCGTCATTTGTTGATGATTTCTTCTGCAGCATTATTTTTCTTTTAAACAACAAAAAAATTAATAATGTAACCCACACATATGTGACCCATAGCTTGCAATTATTGTAGTTACTGACATGAATCTGACGTGCTTCTGCCAAGGATTCCATCAAAGTCTTGGAACTTTGTACCTAGTACCTTTGTGTCCTTTTTCTTGCGGCGTGAAGAGCGGCTTTGTCGTCGTCTAAAGGGACATAGTCATTTTGGAAGAAAGTATTTGCTTTGACACGGCGGTGAAATCCAGGAGCCAGTCTCCGAAAATGTATATCACAGCACCCATGGCCTTTAGGTCTTCTTGGCGGTCTTCAGTTTGTCTTCACTAATCTACCCAGCATCTCCACCAAAATACCACGTGGAAAATTAGAAAAGACAAACTCCAGTATGACACAGCAATTTATTCAAGTCAAGAACAAACTATGAATGATAAACAAAAGATAAGTATAGAAGGAAGTTTACAGAGTATTAAAATATAAATTATAAAATGATACTCTGTTGATAAAATAAGGAATACTTTGCTACAATATTTATCAAAATGTCCGCAGTGACCTACATCCAAGCCAAGTTGGCCGTGTAGGTGTCCATTGATCTGCTGGTCGTGTTGACATTGATGGACGGCTCGGAATTAATAATCCATCAATATGCAGATTTTCCTAATTAGTTTTGATTAGCTTGTTAATTATTAATTAACGCCTGGTGGAAAAATTCGGTGAAAACAAGATTTATTCAGTTGAGAACGGATGTAAGGTCTTGAGGAAGAGAGTAATGATATTCTGGAGGCAAGATACATTCCAGGCTATCCTTCCGTCAATTAACTCGCCTTTGCCGGTCCCAAGCCCAGATGAAAAAGAAGGAGGGGGAGCAGTAACAAGCTCGCTAAAAAACCTGGGCTCAGCTGGCCCGGCTGATAGTACCCTGTAAGGGCTCCTAATCCAGGGATACAGAATGAGCAGCATTTGTACTCCATGTTAGGAGCAGCTGCACATGGCGTCTGTTCCTCATGTCAGAGGCGGCCATTTCTTTTAGAGCTAAGTCGGCCTGCCACTGAGTAGTGCTCCCAGTCTTAATGACAAAGGCAGATGCATTCTACTTCACTCAGTCAAAGCTCTGGAATAAAACTATTCAATTCCTAAAATAATATTATCTTTTATAATATTCTAAAGTAGAAAATTAGGAAAAATAAACTTCTGGATGACACGGCTATTTATTCAAGCCACAAGCACAAACTAGAAAAGATTAAATATAAGAGAAACAATGAGGGGAGTTTAATCAGAGTAATAAAATATATAAACATTAGAATTAATAATCTCTTAATAAAATAATGAGTACTTTGCTACAATATAATTTGAAGGAAAATTTTCAACCAGGGAAGAGTTTCTTGCCAAAAAAATATAATTTAACTGATATGATCTTTTGGAACTTGGAGTCCTTTTACAGAGTAGGGTTAAAGTAAGGATAAAACATCACGTATACATAACAATTGATATTAAACTGAAGTAAAAATTATACAAAGATACATGGGTTCTAATGTCTTGTAGTGTTTATGTACGTCGAGTCTGGTCTGTTGAGAAATTATACCTTCAAATGCAAAATTCAAATATATATATATATATATATATAATCCAACCATACAAAATATTCTACAAAATAAAGGAGATATCAATCCCCGATTCCGACGACCCGGCCCTGACACTTAGTCAAGAGCTCATCGCCCAACAGCTGCCCTCCTGCAAGGCCTAGGGGGACCACTTCTACTCCACCAACTCGCCATGTGTAAATAGCCAGGACAAAGGTGACTCGCGAGCTGTGCTCGAATATAACACCTGTAAATTGAGACGGAATAAATAAAAAAACAGCAACAATGTAATTTGCATCTTCATTATTATAAAACAACAAATTAAATTAACAATGTAAAAATATATTTTAAGATTACATTTTAACATTTAACACAAAAACGTTACAATATTTTCTTTAAATATATATTAATATTGAAATTCCAAGTTTCTTTTACGTCATTGGAATATTATATCACTAAATTCTCAAATTAAATTTATTATACTTGGAACACATTTTAAGCATTGTTAGAATTTATATATACTTTCACCAGAAGCCGCTAGAGGCGCTGCTTGCGAGTGAAAGTAGAAAATATGCAAATTTAATTGCAAATAATATTTATTTCAAACCAAATTCAAACCAGAAACCTTCCCAATAGTATAGTAAATAACTTCCTAAAGTTTCACGGCGATTGGATAATCTTACCTTTTGAAAACATTCATCATGTGAACAAACTAACATTCACCGTGTAAGCAAACCACGTGTTAATTATTAACCAATCAAATTCATTTATCGTCGCGACCAGTGCTGCGCCCAAGCGGCAAAAGGCTGGAACTAACGCTTTTTTTGTTTTATATTATTTTTAAAAAGAACATTAACCTTTTTAGTTTTTTGAATAGGCTATATGTTAAACGAAATCTTCAGCTACCTACATGCGAAATTTCATAATGATTTATTCTGTAGATTTTGCGCAACGCGATAACAAACATCGATTTTAGATTTCATTTTTATAGATATAAGGATAAGGATTGTTGTTGTTTCCCGTTGGCAGGCTCAAATCTTTCTGTAGATATGTAAATAAGTAATCCTTTATTTTCTTCTTCACGCCTCAAATCAGGTATTTCTTCGTTAATAATGTATATCAGAACAATTAAAGTCAATTATGATTCAAAGTTGATTTTATTATTTTTACCTAGACTGCAATACCAATAGCATAATATTCATGGATACCAAAATCAAGCAAATGCTAAATAATTCCTCTAAAAGCAAATAAAAGTTTATCCCAACAATTAAACATTTATCATAACATAAAATGTTCATGTGAAAAAATAGTACAAATGTGGTATTGTACTGGGATAAGGTGCATAAATTATTTTAAAAAGGCATCTCCTTATCGTGCAACTGTCTATTGCTGATGGCTTGCGCCAAACTTTCAGTTGCACGATAAGGAGATGCCTTTTTCTTAATAAAATGTTCATGTATCCTTAAACTACCTAAGAACGTTCTATATCAAACAAATTTATCATAATATTGTTAAGTAGCTCTGCAACTCCGGTCACAAGAAGCTCCATGGGACAACTGTCAATCATCACTGGACTCCGGGGGGACAGGTGTGAGGGGTTCTCGGAATCTTATCGGCAAATTAGGAAAATGGGACACTTCGGTAGCTGCCGACGCTCATTGTTATTATCTTTACCTTGGGATAAGTTGTTTTATTATCTGACTCGCTCTCCCTATAAATACCTCTTGTATATAATTTTATTGGAGAACTAAAAGGTAAATACCCTTTATAATAAATTAATTATCCCCAAATTTACCCTTGCTTTATTTATCTCCGCGACAATATGCATATATAAATACATATATATGACGGACTCTTTGGCATTTTAACACATTAAGAAGATGGGTAGAGCTATATGTAGCTTGCAAACACCGCCATTATCAATTAATAGATTGGACGGTTGATATCTCAGACAATATATAAGGCAGCCACTGCAAGTAATCAGCTAGTTGAAAGAAACCAGAAACTTTGCTCTACAATTGATTAAGGAGAACTTGGTGCGGGAGAATCAATTTTAATCAATTTTTAAACCAATAGATCTAACTCTCGGTGTGTTCTATGTTTCACAATCTGGCTTGGAGACTTTCCACTTTATATAGATTATATCTAATTAGGATTATATTTATGTTACATTTTATATTTCTTTTTAGCTCTTTGTCATTTCTTAAAATTAAAGATACTTCGGCCAGTATATATATATATTTACTAGCCGAGTGACCCGGGCAACGCCCCGGGTTTACCCGAAGGACCCGCAGGTGAGAAACTATAGAAGAAAAATTTTAACAAATCAGAAAATGAAATTGCAAACAACAGAACTACACTTCTTTAAGGACATGAGAGCACATGCACTGTATCACCATACGTGTACCATTTTCAAAGACCCTGCTTAGGATTAAAACTTCTCAAAAGCATAACAATAGTACCAACCTAGAGGTCAACTGGTGTGGATGCATTCCTCTGGGAGTGAGACTATTGAGAAATTCAGTAGGGAGTTATTTTGCTTCTCCGCATTATAACACTCCAACTGTTAACACTGTGGAAACACTGACTCATGTTTGGTAAGCAATTTCAGGGAAGAAACTATAGACATTGGATTAAATAAATTATTAATTAAATTGCATTAAATAAAAATTATTAGATTTAAATAAATATTATTAGAGTGAAAAAAAAAGAAAGAAATTAACAAATTAGAAAATAAAATTTCGAAAAATACAACTATATTGCAGATAAGATAAGAGGACCTTATTAAAAAATAAATAAACAAACTGTAATTCGACACTATCGATAATTCGACACTTTCGATAATTCGACACTTTCGATAATTCGACCATTTTAAAAATCAAATTTACAAGGTTGATTGTTCTTTAAATACAACTTTGATTTTGCATGCATAAACACAGGCTCTTGTAGCAAGAACCCAAATATTATTTATAGTCATAGCAAAAGCCAACTTTAGTGAAAACTGATGCCTCTTCAGAATGAATGGAAGACTGAAATCTGAAGGAGCAGAAGATATGGGTCATCTTTACATGTATGCTATCCAATGTTCGCACACTTGAAAAAGCCACATATAAAGTTGTCCGTGCGTAAACACAGGCTTTTGTAGCCAAGGTTTGGCCTTGAGCCTTATTTATAGTCATAGCAAAAGCCAACCTTAGTGAAAACTAACGCCTCTCTAGAATGAAGCGAAAGTTAGTATCCGAAGGGGCCAAAGAAATTTCAGACACTATACAGTGTGTTCAACTTTGGGCACTGTCAGTATATGTGCTTCAAGGACATGAGAGCACATGCGCTGAAACACCATACGTGTTCCATCGCAAAGATCCTAAAGGCATTGGTGAAAGTATAAATAAATATTTTGGAAATGAAAAAAAAATACATATATATATAAGAAAATAAATTGGAATAAAAATTTACAAACTATATTTCAGAGTGGATACATATTTGAAAGGAAAAAAAAAAAAGAAAATTGCAAACAACAAAACTATATTACAGATATGACATGAAAACTAACGCCTCTCTAGAATGGAGCGAAGGTTGGTATCCGAAGGGGCCAAAGATATTTCAGACACTATACAGTGTGTTCAACTTTGGGCACTGTCAATATATGTGCTTCAAGGACATGAGAGCACATGCGCTGAAACACCATACGCGTTCCATCGCAAAGATCCTAAAGGCATTGGTGAAAGTATAAATGACCCATATCTTCTGCTCCTTCAGATTTCAGTCTTCCATTCATTCTGAAGAGGCATCAGTTTTCACTAAAGTTGGCTTTTGCTATGACTATAAATAATATTTGGGTTCTTGCTACAAGAGCCTGTGTTTATGCATGCAAAAGCAAAGTTGTATTTAAACAACAATCAACCTTGTAAATTTGATTTTTAAAATGGTCGAATTATCGAAAGTGTCGAATTATCGAAAGTGTCGAATTATCGAAAGTGTCGAATTATCGAGTGTCGAGTTACAGTTTGTTTATGTATTTTTTAATAAGGTCCTCTTATCTTATCTGCAATATAGTTGTATTTTTCGAAATTTTATTTTCTAATTTGTTAATTTCTTTCTTTTTTTTTCACTCTAATAATATTTATTTAAATCTAATAATTTTTATTTAATGCAATTTAATTAATAATTTATTTAATCCAATGTCTATAGTTTCTTCCCTGAAATTGCTTACCAAACATGAGTCAGTGTTTCCACAGTGTTAACAGTTGGAGTGTTATAATGCGGAGAAGCAAAATAACTCCCTACTGAATTTCTCAATAGTCTCACTCCCAGAGGAATGCATCCACACCAGTTGACCTCTAGGTTGGTACTATTGTTATGCTTTTGAGAAGTTTTAATCCTAAGCAGGGTCTTTGAAAATGGTACACGTATGGTGATACAGTCCATGTGCTCTCATGTCCTTAAAGTAGTGTAGTTCTGTTGTTTGCAATTTCATTTTCTGATTTGTTAAAATTTTTCTTCTATAGTTTCTCACCTGCGGGTCCTTCGGGTAAACCCGGGGCGTTGCCCGGGTCACTCGGCTAGTATGTATATAAAAAAGCAAAGCCCAATCCTAAACCCAAATTTTTTTTTTATGAGAAGAACATCAACATATTGCATGATTACGGCAGTCCATAGCTTCCCTGACAAAAATTCACCAAGAAAGTAAAATATTCCAAAATTTTTCTGTGTGTAAATTGCTAAATATGTAAAAAACATGTATACAAAAAAGCAAAGCCCAATTCCAAACCCAAATATTTTTTTTATGAGAAGAACATCAACATAATGCATGATTACGGCAGTCCATAGCTTCCCTGACAAAAATTCACCAAAAAAGTTAAATATTCCAAAAATATTTCTGTGTATATATTGCTAAATGTGTAAATAACATGTATATAAAAAAGCAAAGCTTAATTTTAAATTTCATTATCCTTTTTACAGGAAAAGCATCAAAATACTGCATAAGTACGGCACTTTTGCAGCCGCATGATTACGGCAGTCCATAGCTTCCCTGACAAAAATTCACCAAGAAAGTTAAATATTCCAAAAATTTTTTGTGTGTAAATTGCTAAATATGTAAAAAACATGTATACAAAAAAGCAAAGCCCAATTCCAAACCCAAATATTTTTTTTATGAGAAGAACATCAACATAATGCATGATTACGGCAGTCCATAGCTTCCCTGACAAAAATTCACCAAAAAAGTTAAATATTCCAAAAATATTTCTGTGTATATATTGCTAAATGTGTAAATAACATGTATATAAAAAAGCAAAGCTTAATTTTAAATTTCATTATCCTTTTCACAGGAAAAGCATCAAAATACTGCATAAGTACGGCACTTTTGCAGCCGCATGATTACGGCAGTCCATAGCTTCCCTGACTAAAATTCACCAAGAAAGTTAAATATTCCAAAATTTTTCAGTGTGTAAATTGCTAAATATGTAAAAAACATGTATACAAAAAGCAAAGCCCAATTCCAAACCCAAATATTTTTTTATGAGAAGAACATCAACATAATGCATGATTACGGCAGTCCATAGCTTCCCTGACAAAAATTCACCAAAAAAGTTAAATATTCCAAAAACATTTCTGTGTATATATTGCTAAATGTGTAAATAACATGTATATAAAAAAGCAAAGCTTAATTTTAAATTTCATTATCCTTTTCACAGGAAAAGCATCAAAATACTGCATAAGTACGGCACTTTTGCAGCCCCCCTGACAAAAATTCACTAAAAGAGGTAAGTATTCAAAAACATATTTTGGTATATATATTGCTAAATGTGTAACAAACATGTATATAAAAAAGCAAAGCTTAATTCTAAGTTCTAATATTTTTTTTATAAGAAAAGCTACAAAAGCAAATAGGGAGAAGTGAAGCCATTTAGCCATTTTCAAAATCTGATTGTGAAAGAGTAAAAAAATGAGTAAATAAGAGCAAATATAAAGAAAAAGTATTGCTAAATGTGTAATAAACATGTATATAAAAAAGCAAAGCTTAATTCTAAGTTTTAATATAAAGAAGAAATAAGACACAAAAATGGAGCTAAATTCAAATGAAAAACTATAACAAATTAATAAAAAAAATAAGACCTAATCCAAATGCCACCATCATCAGACAAAAGAAAAAATGAGATTTTATTCTTTAGTTCATTTATTCTTCTGTCTGATGCTGTTGCTGAAACGTCACACACTATTGAATTATTTGGATTAGGTCTTATTAATGAGAAAAAAAAGATGCCAAAGAGAGATGAAAAGATGCCAAAAAAGATAACCAGATACAAAAATTGTGCTAAATTCAAATGAAAAACTATAACAAACACTTATAAAAGATAATTATTAAAGAATAAAAGTAATAATTCAATCTACAATTCGAAAAATTTATATATTTAAATGAAAAACTATAACAAAGTACTTACATAATCAAATGAATCAGAAATATATATTATTTCAAAACACATTTTCACGCATTTCAAAACAAATGAATTGATGATGATAAATGCAAAAAATCTACGATTGTAAAATAGATTAAATTAAAAAATAAAAATAACTGTTAACATTAGGAAAATAAAAACAGGCCTATCATACGAAGAAAAAAATAACGAAAATTTTGGTATATAGATTGTTATGTGTAGTTCAGAATCTTCGGAGGAGATAGCTCAGGACTTTACAATGGAAAACTCTGTTACGGTATTATCTATATAGATTATCTCGACGTTTCGACAAAAATCTTTTGTCCTCGTCAGGTTTTTATTTTGTCGAAACGTCGAGATAATAAAAAGATTTATACTGTGGCCGAAGTATCTTTAAATTAAAAAATTATGAATGTCGGCCAGGCAGCCTCTATCTTTACTCTTTATTAGTATTGAGAAAATATTATTCAGCTTAATATCGTGCTATAATAATAGAAATATATTGTTAACTAATTGCAAAGGATTTAAACAATAAATATCAATCGAAATATCATTGTTTATGGACCTTGGAAATTTTTCCACTCCGCAATACCCAAGAGATTAAAAGGAACGAATATTTATATTGTAACATAGTGTTTATTAATTTTATTTATGTAACATAGTATTTCTTAATTTTATTATTTTTTATTAACAGAGTGGTCATTTTTATGTTTATATCTTGCGACTCTGTAAATTTCCCTCGTGGCTTATCTTTTGTTTACCTTTCATAGTTTTGTCCTTCCCTGAAATAAATTTTGTTTCCTCCTGAAGTTTTTGTCTTCCCTAATTTTCCACGTGGCAATATTTTGAAGGTTGTGCCAACATTTATATTATGATCGAATATGAATTGCAGAAGTGGAGTAATGTAGTGCAGAAAACGTTATATTCCATTAAATATTGAAATGACTTTGGAATTGACAAATATCAAATAATTGATGTAAAAGCGATTTATTTCTTCTAAACCTCTAACAAAAATAAATCGAAACAACGACTAAGTTACTAAATCTCAATGTTCTTGAAGGTTAATACAATCATTGATGACTGTAATAAATAAATTTACTGTCAATGTGTTTCCTTATAACAATACCATCAAATATTATCTCTATACAGACCTTACTACATTGATAAAAGTTAGTTCTGTAGAGATAATATTTGATGATATTGTAGCAGAGTATTTTTAAATTCTATGTACTGATTATTAATATTTTGATATTTATATTATTTATATATTTGTTACTCTATGGAAACTTCTTTCATTGCTTATCTTGTATCTTATAGGTGTTGAGTTTATGCTTGCCTTAAAAGAATATCCGTGTCATCCTGAAGTTTGTCTTTCCTGATTTTCTACGTTATATTTTAGTGGAGATACTGGGTAGATTAGGGAAGACAAACTGAAGATCTCTTAGAATACCTTGAGGCCATGTGTGCTGTGATCTACATTTTCCAAGACTGGCTCCAGGATTCCACCGCCGTGTCAAAGTCAAGGCTTCCCTACAAGATGACGATGTCCCTATTGACAATACGACGCCGCTCTTCACGCCGCAAATGCAAAGGTACTAGGGACAAAGTTTCAAGACTATGGGAATCCTTGGTAGAAGCACGTTAGATCTATGTCAGTATCTACAATAATTACAAGCTGTGGGTCACAGCTCCCATAGGGAAGGAGCTATGTAGCAAAGTATTTATTATATTGAAACAAAGTTTTTATTAATTTTATTATTTTTATTAACAGAGTGGTCATTTTTATGTTTATATTTTGCTACTCTGTAAATTTACCTCGTGGCTTATTTATTGTTTACCTTTCATAGTTTGACCTTGCCTAAAATAAATTGTTGTCTCCTCCTGAAGTTTTTGTCTTCCCTAATTTTCCACGTGGCAATATTTTATATAGGGATTATTATTATTTTATATTATTCATATTTTGCTACTATGGATAATTCCCTCATTGCTTTTATTGTATCTTATAAATGTTGATTTTGTGTTTTATTAAATAAATTGCCATGTCATCCTGAAGTTTGTCTTTCCTAAATTTCTACATTACAAAATTGTACAATATACAAAAAAGAAAACCATTTCCAGCAAATTTATTTGTTACACATTGTTTCTATAGATGATAATTGAATGTATAAATCATTGCTGTTATCGTTCGTAGCCGTGTCGAAGGAATTAAGAACGTTGAACTCAGCGCGACTTCTAAAAGTAAATTTGGCAGGAGTAGCAGGATATCCGATCCTCCCTCCAACTTCTCGGAAATTGCTGTCCACTGATAAGATGGCGTGACGACATTTCCCAGCCTGGGTTTGCCAGTAACTTGTGACTTACGCGCCACTACATTATAGAAATATAGTTCACCTCTTCCATCAAAATACACTCATAGACAAACTTAAGGAAGTTGTACCTTTTAGCATGTATATCGGGATTCAGACAATAACTCTGAAAGATATTACAGTGACCTTTATTGAAGACACACGAGATAACCAAGTGGGAATACACTCATTGACAAAACTTAAGGAAGTTGTACCTTTTAGCATGTATATCGGGATTCAGACAATAACTCTGAAAGATATTACAGTGACCTTTATTGAAGACACACGAGATAACCAAGTGTGTATACACTCATGGACAAAACTTAAGGAAGTTGTACCTTTTAGCATGTATATCGGGATTCAGACAATAACTCTGAAAGATATTACAATGACCTTTATTGAAGACACACGAGATAACCAAGTGTATATACACTCATGGACAAAACTTGAGAAAGGTGTACCATTTAGCATGTATGTCTGTATTAAGACAATAACTCTGAAAGATATTTGATACAGTGACCTTTTTTGAAGACACTCGAGATTGCCAAGTGGGAAAGAAATTGAATCCGTCTCCTTCAAAAAAATAGACGACCAGTGACATTAAAGACTTTCAACTTATTATTCATGAGTGTAGATGGAAATATGCGTGAACCTTTTCAATTTTTTTTTATTTTGACGGGAAAGTGACTTATTTTTATATAACAAATAATATCTTCCCTGATGAAATTCTCAATTAATAATGTATTCCGGTTATAGAATTTTCCAAGTCACTTTTCCAGATAAACACTTCTTAGTGGATATAGACACTTATCTTTTATAAATCCTTCGATCGACAACTTTATTAAAAATCTTTATACTCTTGTAATTTCTCTTCTATTGAATGAAAAAACGAAATTAGCATACTACTAAAGTTTAAGAAGGAATCAAAGTATTCGGCGACAAGTTTTATTTATTATTGCGGTATAATCGGCAAACCTTCGGACTATGTCGTCCTTCAACGGGCAACTATATAACTGTTGCCTGTTGAAGAAGTCATAGTCCGAAAGCTTGCCGATTATACAGCACAAATAAAAGAAACACGTCGCTGAAAACTTTGATTCCTTCTTCAAGATGATGTCTGGCAATTCCTTCTCTTGTAACACTGCTACTGATGTATGATATGGCTAAATCAACCAATTTGTTATTTAGTTCCTGATGTTTCAGTCACTTCCTGTTATTCTCCTTAAATGAATGATTATTTTGAATCCTAGTTCTACTTATATATATACACGATTTTCTAAATTGCATGTAAAGCGTCACGTATCTGCATATATCGAGAAATGAATAAGATCTAAAAATAAAAAGAGAATTTTGAAAAAAATAAAATATATAAAAATTACACGGATATATCACGCTTTACAATGCAGTTTATAAAATAGTTTACATATTAAAGTAGAAGAAAATAGGATTCGAAATATTCATTCCCGTGAAGAAAGCTTCAGCGAAGCACTGAAACGTCGAGAACTGAATATGAAATTGGGTGATGTAGCTATATTTTTTCTACAAACTTCCAACCAACAAATCCCGCATTGGACACCTTTTTCTAATTAGGAAAATGCTCCAATGACCCCTAATTTTGCAAAGGTTCAACCCCACCAGAGAGTGCAAGTAACTAAATGGGATCTGGCACATTTATAAGTGCAAAGTCGAACTGCTTTTCTCATGTGTAGACATGTGGTGCACTTACAATAAAAGCAGTCGCTAACTGTTGCTGTTGTTGTCGTGTCCAATAAAGAGCCTCAGATATCCCCATACATCTCTATCACAGTAGTCGCAATGTCCTCTATCTCGGGTTTGTAAAGCTGCTGCTCTGGGTCCATGTCAAATTTCTACAAGGCTGCGGCTATTGCTGGACATGAGAATATGTGGGTAGGTGTTAGTTCCACACCAGAATAGTTGTTACATGTCCTGTAGGTTCTTGTGCCATCTGGATGTATTGACATTCTTTTATAGTGTTTTGTTTTTAGTCTTATTATAGTTTTTGTCAGTTTTCTCTCAGAGTCGCATCAGTCGCTAACTACCCACCATGATTATAATAGGCTGTGCCTCGTGTACTAGGGATAATAAAAATGAACTATACGATTTTGTTATCGAATTGAAATTAGAAATTACTGAACAATTGTAGCACAACACATTGGTGGAATGGTTGTAGCTGATCTACGAGGGACATCGACAAGGTCTCTCCAGGTCGATAAAGTGTAGTGGGTTGAATAACATGTGGTGGTACCGCAATGGCCAATTAGCAGAACCACTCTAAACATTTCTTATTAAAAATAGAAACGAGTGTGTCTACATAATTAAGGATATCATGAACAAGTTTTGAAACAATTAAAATCCTCGTTAATTGAAGTTGACAACGTCCTGGCCGGAATTTAATTAGTTCAGCGCTGCGTTTTAATTGGCGTCTTCTGGAGCATAGCTGCTGGACGGCGTCTTAAGTTGGATGAGAAATCAGCGTCTTAGCTCTAGTCTTAGCTTCATCATTCTTGATTTTATCTCTCTGAGTATGAAATTAGCATCAAATATATATTAATGAGTAATTTAGGAAAATTAGAGTAAAGTAAAATATCAAAATACGAAACTATTTTAGACGCGTATGATTCTTTTTAAAATAAAACAATATCTACTGCCCTTACTGCATTGGAAAAATTAATGGGAGGGCCTGGTTAATCAGTGGTAAACCCTCCCAACGGTTTCACCAGTTTATTCTACCATAGCGCTGTTATATTGCATTTTTGGAACTTCCTTTTATAGTGATACTGATACTAGACTCTTGGAATGGGAATTTTAGATTAACTATGGACATAAGCTTTGAGGACAGTAGAATTACATAGAATTATAAATATATAATATATCAATCGAAATAATTTCAAAAAGTTTCTTTATTCAATAAAAACGGCAAGCTTTCAAGCGTTAGCTCATCATCAGGCCAATTGTTTCGCAAATTCCTACAATATATATACGATTGATATATCGTTTTAAATCCTTTGTAATTATTTCACAATCTAAAGTAAAATATAATAAATTAAGATTTATAGATTTTTGAATATAACATTAAGTCAGAACAGCAAGCTAATTCTGTATCGAATAATACCATTAAGAGAATTTTCAAATTTATAAATTTGTTGTTTAATTTAGACATAGAAGGTTCTTTATATATATAAATAAGTAGATAGAATATAATAGTAAAAAAAAAAAGAACTCCATGACGGCGTAGGGGGAAGAAATCCTTGCTATAATCAAATATATCGATATTTAAAATATATTCATATAAAAATAATACAATTTTCAGATATCGTTGTGAAAAATTTACATTTTAATATTTTTGAAACACACACGATGAAAAATGAAAACCCGGGTGTTGCCCGGGTCATTCGGCTAGTGAAGAATAAAAAGGGTTTGGATAATACAAATATTCTCATACATAACCGAACAAAAGACATGTTCACATCAAAACCTATCGGATAATTTGAAACACATGTGCAAAGTAACAGGTGTTTCTGGATTATGAAAGCCCAATAGCGTTACTCTTGCCATGTTTGCGCTTATTCACTATTGTTCTTGATTACTCGATACGCTCAACTTATTTTTCAAATCTTTCTTTCTAGCACCTTCAAGGAATTCGTGTAATACAAGGTGTGTTCAAAAAGTATCGCGAATTTTGAATTTTCGCGGGTTACGTATATTCGAATTTCGATCTTTTTGTGGCTTTATGTTGGTACTCATGTCTCTCACTTTTGCCGACAAGCTCGGCCATTTTGAATGTTCACTTAATTGTTGACAGCTGCTTTGCTTGCAGGTGTTTTGGATCGTCTTCGATTTTTACCTATTAAAAAAAAAATGGATCAAAGAACCTGTATCAAATTTTGTGTGAAAAACGAAATTAAGTGCGCGGATGCATTCCGAATGTTGACTGTGGCATACGGAGAAGCTACCTTGGACCGAAGCAATGTTTATAGGTCGTACAAAATGTTCTCAGAAGGCCGAGAAGATGTGAACGACGAAGAGCGTGCCGGACGCCCGAGCACTCCAACAACAGACGAAAAAATTAATGAAGTGGAGAAAATGATATTGGCCAATCGTCGAATCACCGTTAGAGAAGTTGCTGAGGACCTAAACATATAGATTGGCTCGTGCCATTCGATTTTTATCAATAATTTGGGCATGAGACGGGTCGCCGCGAAATTCGTACCAAAATTGCTCAATTGCGACCAAAAACAGCATCGCATGAACATTGCTAATGAGATGTTGGACTCTGTCCGCGACGACCCAAATTTGCTCCAGAGGGTCATACCTGGTGACGAAGCGTGGGTTTATGGTTATGACGTGGAAACCAAAGCTCAATCATCTCAATGGAAGCTGCCGCACAACCAAGACCGAAAAAAGCGCGCCAAGTTCGGTCGAATGTGAAAGTTTTGCTGACAGTTTTCTTCGATTGCAGGGGCGTGGTGCATCATGAGTTCTTGCCACAGGGTAGAACGGTCAATAAGGAATATTACCTGCAAGTTATGCGCAATTTGCGCGAAGCAATCCGCCAGAAACGCCCGGATTTGTGGAAAAAACAAAAATTAGCTTTTGCACCACGATAACGCCCCTGCTCACACATCGTTGCTTGTGCGCGACATTTTGGCCAAAAACAACACACTAATGATGCCGCAGCCACCGTATTCCCCATATCTGGCCCCCTGTGACTTTTTCTTGTTCCCTAAACTGAAGAGGCCCATGAAAGGACGACGTTACGCTACGCTTGACGAGATAAAGACGGCATCGAAGGAGAAGCTGAAAAAGATTTTTAAAAAAATGATTTTTTGAAGTGCTTCGAAGATTGGAAAAACCGTTGGCACAAGTGTATAATATCTCATGGGGATTACTCTGAAGGGGAAAAAATAGGTATTCATGAATAAATAAATAATTTTTGAAAAAACACAAAAGTCGCGATACTTTTTGAACACACCTCGTATATATATATTTTAGCGGAATATTTATTTTTATAAACAGATTATTAATTTTTATATTTATACTTTGGTACTCTTTATACTGCCCTTATTGTTTATCTTGTATTTTATAAATTTTAGTTTGTGCTTGTGCCTTAAATAAAATTTTCTCTGTCATACTGTAGTTTGTCTTTCTTAATTTTATAGGTTTTATAATAAAGGTTTCTTTTATAAGGAGATAGGGTGTTATTCCCTAATATATTGTCATAACCAAAAATGTACATATCGTGTGACAGTAAATAATACATCGGCAGCTTGGCGAATGTTATGTACTTAAGCCCCGATAGATGGCGTGCCGTCAGCTCGGCGAATGTTACGTACCTAAGCTCCGATAGATGGCGGGCGCGTTAGGCGGGAAGTTTGTAAACAATGGCCGCCATCTTGAAAGGTGTAGCCGATCGCCAGCCGTTTGAGTCTTTGACATTACTTCTCTAATTTACCATTATTTTTATCCATTTAACTTAGTTTATCTCTATTTCTTTTATCCCTCAAACTATTTAACTATTTGTAGTTATCTAATAAATTATTATTTTATTATACCCAAACGTCACCTTCATTGCTGTGACAATAAAATTTCTATCTAATGGGCCTTGTATGAGTTGTTTGCGGATAAGCATTGTTCGACGCTAAAATTTACTTGTATTAAGCTTGTGCCATAGTTTTATTAAGTACCATTACCAAGATTCAATCTTTCAGTATTGAATATATAAGCAGAATATGGTCCAATACAATAGTAGTGCTCAAGGACCGCTGAAACCGCTGGGAGGATTCACCAATGATGAGTCACGCCCTCCCAATAGTTTTTCATCGTAGTTAAAACAGTAGAAGCTTGTTTTATGTGTAAAAGAAACATTCGTGTTTTAATGTTTTCATGTCCAAAGAATGATCCTATATAATAGTAGCTTTAAAATGTGGTCTGGTGGATAACACTGGCGAAACCTCAGGGAGGATTCACCAATGATGAGTCACGCCCTCCAAATAGTTTTTCATCGAAGTAAAAACAGTAGAATCTTGTTTTATGTGTGAGGGAAACATTGGTGCTATAATCCCTTCAATTCCAAATAATCGTGCAATACAGTATTAGAGCTGTAAAAACGGTCTGGTAGATTAAAATGGCGAAATTGCTGGTAGGGTTCACCTCTGATGAGTCAAACCCTCACAATATTTTTCATTGCAGTAAGAACAGTTGAAACTTCGTATTATTTTTTTTTCCAAAAGCGTTACATGGATTTGTACAGTATTTCTCTCAAAAAGGTGATAAAAATGTCTTTCTTTAAAATACTCGAAAATATTGAATCTCGTAGAGTTGAATAGAATCGAAAAATATATGCAAGTTGTATTTCTGAAATATATTTCCAATAAATGTTGACATCATTGGAAAAGCTGCGTTCTATAGAATATTGCTTGAATATTGATGTAGCTACATTATTAAAATTCCATTTTACTTGGATATATTGACATGCTCACTTCATATGGAGGTAACCTGGGGAAATGCAGGTCTCGTCTGCATTATTAATATCCCCTTGTACACAACGTATTTACGTCAGAATAATCTTCTGCGAACGTATTCTTTAAATATGTATTCTCTCCAAGGTTTTAAATATATATTCACCTAACATTATATTTTTATGTAGAAAGGTATTTTCTGATATTTGAGGCAATAAAAGACAAACGTATGCATTCAAATATGTAAAGGTATTATTATAAAATAGTATTTAAATGTGCACTAATGAACAAAACTTAAGTGGAATGTGTTTAAAATCGCTGGTCGTCTGTATTTTTTAAAGACAATTTGAGGAAATTAAAAACAGGTCTATGCCTTCCAATTTGTAAAAATATAAAATAGTTATTTTTGTACACTCATTGATAAAACTTAATAGAGTAGAAAGATTAAATAATATATAATTGATTATTATGTCAGTTATTTGACAGGATTACAATTCTGTGACCATTTTGTCACCAAGAAACCAGTTGTTGTTGTCGTGTCCAATGAAGAGCCTCAGATATCTCCGTAAATCTCTATCACAGCAGCAGCAATGTCCACTATCTTGGGTGTGTGAAGTCCTGGGTCCATGTCAATTTTCTGCTGTTGTTGTCGTATCCAATAAATAGCCTCAGATGTCTATGTACATCTCTATCACAGCAGTTACAATATTCTCTATCTTGAATGTGTAAAGCTGCTATTCTGGGTCCATTACCTTTTTCTGTTGTTGTTGTCGTATCCAATAAATAGCCTCAGATGTCTATGTACATCTCTATCACAGCAGTTACAATATTCTCTATCTTGAATGTGTAAAGCTGCTATTCTGGGTCCATTACCTTTTTCTGTTGTTGTTGTCGTATCCAATAAATAGCCTCAGATGTCTATGTACATCTCTATCACAGCAGTTACAATATTCTCTATCTTGAATGTGTAAAGCTGCTATTCTGGGTCCATTACCTTTTTCTGTTGTTGTTGTCGTATCCAATAAATAGCCTCAGATGTCTATGTACATCTCTATCACAGCAGTTGCAATGTTCTCTATCTTGGGTGTGTAAAGCTGCTGCTCTGGGTCCATGTCAATATTCTACAAGGCTGCGGTCATTTCTGGACCTGGGAATATATAGGTAGGTGTTAGTTCCACACCAGGACAGTTGTTACCTGTCCTATAGGTTCTTGTACCATCTGGATGTATTGTCATTCCTTTATAGTGTTTTGTTCTTAGTCCATTTTCCAACGAAGAAACCAGAACGAAGCACAATTTCCTTTGTAGGAAAGCAATTCCATTTCTAAAGTAATTATTTAAATGATGAAACATTTCCCTCAGGAAATTACTGCATTTCCAATCAAACCTTTAAATTTTTTTCCAATTAAACTAATGGGGAGTTTTAAAATTATCTTCCAACATGAGTTAGAGGGCTTCTAGTTTTTCTATAAAGTCATTTTGTGGGGACAGATATATGGGTAAGTGTGGATCATTAGCTTAATTGTAAATATATAATAATTTATACTATGAAAGACGAATTTTATTTTTCAAATAAAACACAATTTCTGATTTTTTATTATTATATTTAGAAGTTTTTTTAAAATAAAAAAGGCATATCCTGACCATGAGCACATGTGCTTTTCAGAAAGCATAGCGCCATCTCGTGAACAGAAATCAACTAAACATTGATTTAGCCTGTTCCCTGATATTTGACTAATCCAATATTTGTTAAATCAAGAAAGCCATCTACGAACGCGTTTCGCGCTGTTGGCGCTCGTCAGCGTGGAGTAGGCTGTACCACTGCGAAAGCACATGTGCTCCTTGTCAGGATATGCCTTTTTTATTTTTTAATATCAACACCTTACCTTTTTTATTTTTTTTCTATTATTTTTTCACATTTAGAAGTTTGTTTTAGTTGAAAATCAAATATTCCTTCTAATTATAATTGATTTATCTTAAAAAGAATCATATGCGTGAAAAATAGATGGTTGTCTTGAAGGCTCGTAAATACTTGGAAGTAAATTTAAATACCAATATTATTTTCGCCGTTATGTATAATATGTAGCGAATTTACCAAATGAAAGAAGACAAGATACTTTAATTAATCGACGATGCAAGCTTTCGGGCAAAAACCCTTCGACAGGCAATAAAGTATAAATACGACACTCTGAGTTATGTATAATGTCGTTTGGTCGACTCAATCTTCATTATTCAGGGTCTGGCTCATCAGTGGTGAAAAATATGTTTTAATGTAATTCTACTGTCCTATAAGCTTATGTCCATAGTTTTCTTGAAACCCACTTCTGAGATTCCACCCTTCAGTGCTGCGTATATAAGCAGAATCGTCCAATACTGTTGGAATAAGCGATCCAAAGATTGGCGTGGAGCCAATGGCGTGGGGGGATCCACCAATCAACGGCCGTGGCGGCGCTGCGGTCGACGTCACTATCCTACTTGCCTTTATAATGTTGTTACTTTAACATCTTGTTTTAAGTTACTTTGTTTAATAAATAATCCTTTTATTCCTTGATTCAATCTCAAACTTCAACAGGTTATGGGCCCAGCACGCTTCCACTGCGCCTAAAAGGATTTACCGCCAGCAGTGAGTAAGCCTTTGTTTTGCTCGAAGTTTAGGCGTCAACCGCCAACCATAACCCTAGTTTCTTTTTGTCGTTGGCCGATTCCAAGACAAAGAAGATGAGCGAAGATTGTCTTTCAAGGATTAAAGTTTTTAATGGTGAAAACTTTTCACTATGGAAATTCCAATTCAGGCTTCTTATGGAACAACAAAAATTACTAGAATTATTGGAAGGCTTAGAAATAAAGCCGAATGTTGTTTCCTCCGACAGTAACTCTGAAAGTTCACTACAGAATTGGAAATCAAAGGACGTTAAGGCAAGGATGTTATTATCACAGGCAATCGAATTAAAGTTTCTTCAGCCCCTGATGAACTGTACTTCCGCTTCACAAATGTGGCAGAAATTACTTGCTATTCATGAACAAAAATCCGAATTTACTATTGGCCTACTTTGGCAACAATTCTTCGATGCACGATTGACATCGGAAACAATAAGTGATTACATAGCAAAAATTGAAAATATTTCTGCACAAATTTCACAAATGGGCGGAACCATAACGGAAGATCAAAAGGTAGCAAAAATTTTAAATACTTTGCCTTCGAGTATGCGCTACTTTGTTGCAGCGTGGGAATCGTTAGATCCGAAAGCTCAAACTCTTAACAATTTAACTGCAAGACTTTTGATTGAAGAAACAAGGAATCAACAAAGCGGTTCTTCTAAACAAGACGAGGCCTTATTACACAGGCAAGCACGAACTAAGCCTAAAGATACACAACGTTCTTTTCAAGATGCCAAGAAGAACACTAAATGCCACTATTGTCACAAAATTGGACATTGGAGCCGCGAATGTAGAAAAAGATTAGCTAATGAGAAAAATAAATCCAAAAATCTTCATGATTCAAAAGGAAGTTCAAGTGATTATGGACTTATTTTGTGCGATAATCAAGTAGAGCCCAATGATATTTGGTATGCTGACAGCGGTGCAAGCTGCAGCATGACATTTCGACGAGAGTGGTTCAAGACCTACACGCCGTTCACCAGTGATCATCCAATCTACTTGGGAGACAACTCGACACTACTTGCAGAAGGCATGGGAGACATCGAGATTCAAGCCTACGTCGACGGTGGATGGTACAATACGTACATAAGAAATGTGCTCTACTCGCCGCAATTAAAGAAAAATTTGTATAGCCTTTCTACGTCCACAAGAAGAGGATTCAACGTCATTATCAAACATGACAAGCTACAGATCTTCATGGATAATGACCTAAAAGCCGTAGGAGTGCGTCATGACGACCTCTACAGGATGCTCTTCAAGGTTACGTCATCATCACAAGGCTACATCACCAGCGAGAACAAGCTTCAGTTGTGGCACGAGAGACTTGCGCATCTTCCAGTTGCTACACTTCGAGAGATGGCGACCAAAGGATTGGTGGATGGTCTGCAGCCTCAAGATTTAGAGGGAGAATCTTTCTTCTGTGAAGGATGCCAACTTGGAAAAGCCCATAGAAAGTCGTGCTATCCCTCAGATGGCAAAAACTACCAGCTAGGTGAGTTTATTTATGCTGATATTTGTGGCCCAATGCAGACTCAATCATTAAGTAAATATCTGTATTGCTGCTTATTTAAAGATTACTTTAGTGGTTATCGCCATATTTATTTTATTAAAAACAAATCAGATGTGCTAGATATATTCAAAGAATATGCTACTCTAATCTATACTCAAACTGGAAATAAGATAAAAGTTCTTAGGACTGATAATGCGCTAGAATTCAAAAGCGATAATTTTGCAGATTTATGTAAAAGATTTGGAATAATTCACGAGTTCACTGCACCTTATGTGCACGAACAGATAGGACGTATAGAAAGAGACAATCGTACGATTGTGGAAGCAGCCAGGTCCATGCTAAATTCACGAAATCTTCCAGGATATTTTTGGGCTGAGGCCTTTAACACAGCAACCTATATTCTAAATAGAAGTGCGACTAAGCAAACCCCTGGAACGACACCTTATGAACTTTTCTTTGGCACAAAGCCTAATGTAGCTAACTATAAAATATTTGGCTGTAATGCTTATATGCATATTCCCAAAGAAAACCGTAAAAAGTGGGATAATAAATCGATAAAACTTATGTTTTTAGGTTATGAGAATACAAGCAAAAATTTTAGATTATGGGATTGGAAAACTAGAAAAATAAGAATTTCTAAAGATGTCACATTCGATGAGATAGCTACTCCACATTCAGATAGAGAATCTACCAAACCAAAAGAAATAATATTTCAGATTAACAGCGCTCCGGATGAATCACCAGTTGCGACACCAAACATTCCAGTGCAGGAAATTCCGCCAGTATCCGATATCAGTTCGCATCCAATGATGACTCGTTCTAAGGTTTCGAATAGCAAATGTAACTTTGCGCTGCTCGCTGATGAACCCAGTAGCTATGTGGATGCAATGGCGAGTTCAGATTCAGAAAGATGGAAATTAGCCATGGATGAAGAGATTGATGCATTAAATAAAAATAAAACATGGACTTTAGAACGTTTGGCAGATGGTCATAAACCTATCGGTTGTAAATGGGTTTATAAAATTAAAACGGAGTCCGATGGTACAATTCAACGGTTCAAAGCCAGATTAGTTGCAAAAGGCTATTCTCAAATCAAAAATGTTGACTATTTCGATACATTTAGCCCAGTAGTCAGATATGATTCGTTGCGCATTCTTTTATCACACGCTGCTTCTGAAAGGATGTTTCTTAAGCAATTCGATGTAAAGACAGCTTTTCTCAATGGCGAATTAGAGGAACTTGTTTATCTTGAACAACCAGAAGGCTACAAGAGAGATGATAATAGCTGCTATAGATTACATAAAAGTCTGTATGGTCTTAAACAATCTTCTAGAAATTGGAATAAGAAATTTACCAATTTTTTGTATAGCCATAATTTCAAAACATCAGACGCCGACCCGTGCATTTTCATTGGAACACACAATGATTCAAATGTTATCTTAGCTCTCTATGTTGATGATGGAATTATTCTATCTAAAGATAAAGAGGCAATAGCTATTATAATGGATGAGTTAGAACACGCATTTGAAATTACATCTGGAAGTGTTAACTTTTTTGTTGGGCTACAAATAGAGCAGTCAGAAGATAGGGCAAGTATTTTCATTCACCAGTCATCATATATTGACAAAATATTGAGTAAATTTAATATGGCTGACTGTATTCCTGCTTCGGTGCCTATGGATCCTTCTGTCATCTTAACAAAGCAGGACTGTCCTACTCCAGAACAAAAGGAAAAGATGCCTAAATTCCCTTTTCGAGAAGCTGTTGGATCCCTTATGTTTGCATCATGTGTTTCACGTCCAGATATCACTTATGCAGTTTCACAAGTGAGTAAATTCCTAGAATATCCAGGACCTGCACATTGTACAACAGTGAAGAATATTTTCCGTTATCTGAAAGGCACTCCACACATGGGAATTCTCTTCACTGGACAAGACCAACTTGTTGGCTACTCTGACAGTGATTTTGCTCGTGATGTTGACTCCAGAAAAAGTACGACTGGTTATGCCTTCATGATGAACGGAGGAACTGTTTCTTGGGCAAGCCAACGACAACCAATTATCGCACTTTCAACCACCGAAAGTGAATACATCGCTGCCTGCAGTGCTGCTAAGGAATTGATTTGGATCAGAAGACTTCTACAGGGCATCGGCTGTGATATTACTAAAGAAACTGAACTTTATATCGACAACCAAGCAGCAATAAAACTTGTTGAAAATCCAGTATTTCACAAACGAACGAAACATATTGATGTTCGCTACCACTTCATTAGATCCAAACATGAAGAAGGTGAACTTAAAGTGCATCATGTTTGCAGCTCAGAACAGCTAGCTGATATAATGACTAAACCTCTTCCACGAAACAAATTCCACTACTTAAGAGGTCTACTGAACATTTTGGATCGAGAGGGAGTGTTGGAATAAGCGATCCAAAGATTGGCGTGGAGCCAATGGCGTGGGGGGGATCCACCAATCAACGGCCGTGGCGGCGCTGCGGTCGACGTCACTATCCTACTTGCCTTTATAATGTTGTTACTTTAACATCTTGTTTTAAGTTACTTTGTTTAATAAATAATCCTTTTATTCCTTGATTCAATCTCAAACTTCAACAAATACAGTATTAGAGCTCTGAGAAGCGGTCTGGTGGATTAAATTGGCGAAACCGCTGGGAGGGTTCACCGCTGATGAGCCAAGCCCTCCCAATATATTTTTTCATCGCAGAAAGGACAGTAGAAGTTCGTTTTATGTAGAAAAGAAACATTCGTGAATTTAAATCCTTTTATTTTATATATATAGATGGCGTTCTATTGTTTTGTGTTAATATAGTGCTTTGTATATATTCCGCTTTATGTGTCCATCGGGGCTCAAAAATCATCCATTCTGGTTAGCAGCCCAGTAAATAAAGATATTTCCGAAATGTGTGTAAGATCAGTTTGCTTGATGAATGGTTGTTAGGATCCTATGGGGTTCGCTACATTCATAGGGAAGACTCGCACGCCAACTATACCTAGAATTTAAGGAGTGAATTACATGTAACCACGAAGTCTACCTAACACCTTTATTTCAATAAAATTGAACTGCTGGTTTCAAGCTGTTAATATATCTTTACTAGCCGAATGACCCGGGCAACGCCTGTGTTTTATCCGATTGAATGTTTTTATTCAAATACTATTTGTTACAATTATAAATTGGTGCCTTAAATAAATGCATATATTAGATAATAACTATAGCCTATGTGCTTTATCTGTCTATGTACTGTTGGCTTCCGTAGGCGTCTCTTACTGGGATGAAGAAAGAGAGGATTCCATTTAGTTATTAACTAATATATGCATTTATTTAAGGAGCGACCCGCTCCAACACAATAGTTACAAACACCAAAAAGCGAGTGAGGGGGGGGGGGGGGGGGGCAAAGTCAAAAACAAAGTGTCTCGCGTAGTGGTGGCGTGATCGTAGCCAACCAATAGGAGAGCGCCATTCCAAAAAAAAAAAAAAAAAAAGCAAACGGTGACAGAGATGACGCATGACGCTCGTAACTGTATATAGAATTATTTGTTTCTCTTTGACATATCGGGCGCGATATTCCAGCTTGGGATACTTGCACCTAAATACATTTTAACAACTAGACTCTTGGAAGAGGTATTTTAAATGAACTATGGAGATAAACTTTGTAGACAGTATATAAATATATAGTGATAAATATATGTTGTAATATATTTATTATTTGCATTCGCTTTTTATAAATACTGGAAATCAGCTCAATCAAAATGTTTAGCACAGACACCGGATCTAACTCGATAATTGGTCGAGGTCAATACCCAATATTTGTATATAACTATGATGCTAATCTGTTATTTATTTATTTTGTCCTACCGGGAGAATCCTGTATGGCACGTGTGCCCAATAAAGGCTATTGTTGTTGTTGTTGTTGTAATATATTTATTATAATTGTGAAAATAAACAATTGTGTCTTAATGTTTTCATTTGTTATATTTTTTACTTCTCTTTATATTTTATTTGACATATCGGACGTATATGGAGTATGTAGTGCTCAACATATGGAATCACTAACTAAAAATAATTATATACAAAATTATATAGGACACAATTTTCGACCTACATTTTGAAAACAAATTTATATGGGAAAAAAGGTTTGAAATATATTAAAGAAGAAATTTTTACTAGAAAAACAATTTTGTGAAATCATTAGAAACAGAGACCTTCTGAGACAAAGAAATGTAGCAACAAGCATTATTCAAACGAGAAATAATTCGGTGAAATCAATAAACATTTATAGAAAATAACGATTAAAAAGTCAGACGAATTGAATGAGCTAAATATAGGAAGTAAATCAATATTGTTTGTGTCTATTATAACCATTTTTCATTCTGTTATCTGGATTGATATTGATTTATAGAAAGGGTGAATGTATTCCATAGGAATTTATTTCAACAAAATTACCTCTGTCTCTTAAAAAAAAAAAGAAAATACAATTAAGAACATCAAAGATTTTCTACGTTCTTAAGTTTGACCATGAGTGTACCTAACACAGAATTTAAGAGGTGATTTTATTTGGTTCATTTGTAGCACTTCTCTATAAAGGGTAATTGGTTATAAACAATTAGGTTAATGGTTAGAGAGTTGACTTATCAGCGTGAAGACATCCATCAGAAACAGCCGTGTGCTATCCTGATGGAATGGGAGCTTGAAGTAATGCCAACACATAGAATACTTCTTAAAATTAAAGATACTTCGACCAGTAAATCTTTTTATTATCTTGAAGTTTCGACAAAAATCTTTTGTCCTCGTCAGGAGCAAACAAAAACTTTTTGGCAAGGCGTTAAAAATTATTACAACTCCGAGCCGCTACGGTAACCGTGAACAGGGAACTCTGAAATGTGGCTGACTAACGAGGCAGTGGCACCCCCCTTTTCCATGGGACAAGACACCACCATCACAATACAATCTCCAGATGATCATTGAATACATATCCTGCAAAGATATTTTTATTTCTTTATCAGAAGGCTATATTCTTCATTAAATTTTCTTCAAATTTCTGTTCGTTACCTTATCTTGAGATTGTGGTGCTATCCACCTATTGATTACCTCAAATCTTAGACATCATAAAAGATGAACATTTATTTCGACATATTCAATAGAATACTGTCAATGTACCGCCCCAGTAATGTGTGACGGCCAAAGAATTAGCTTATTGCATTCCAACTCCATGGAAACATCAGCTAAACACCCTACAGCTGTCTTCAGTTACGTTTACTCTCATCATTGGAGATTCTTTCAAAGTTGATTATTCTCCAGTAAACTCTCTGTGAAATAGGAAATTTATCCATGTCTTTCCACACTACACGTTTTATTGTCCGGCACTGGAAAAGAAGAGATAAATTCTCATTCGAAAGATTGGCTATGAAAACAATTCGCAATATTATAATAAACATTATTTCCAGGGAAAGGTTTCTGTTAAAAATATTTTTTATTTACAAATCTCTCAAACTCTCGGCAATAAAGCCCTTCCAAGGAGATATTTTATCGAATACGCAATATGTTCTAATGGTAGAAGTAGTGAAAAGAGCAATATGTAATAGCTTTTTACAAATTATGGAAAACAGCACAGACAATAGGTACAACACAGATGATTGATCCAACTTGAAGAAAGGTCGATGTTAATCTCCACTTTCTGTAGATAACTGTTATGTTTACTTCTGTTTATCTGAGAGAATCCTTTATGGGACGAATGTCCTTAATTAAATACTTTCTGTTGTTGTTGATTCTTCTATTTAACAAATACATATTAAATTTATATATATATAAAAAAACAATAGAATTAAAAAGCAAATGTAGGAGATCTGGTAGTAAAAATAAAGACATTTGCTTTTGCAGAAGAGCAATGATCGAAGCATGATTATAAATCTATAATGATATATATTTTTTTACTGTCCTCAAAGCTTATGTCAAAGGTTCATTTAAAATATCCTCTCTCTCTCAGAGATTCGCTTCAGTATCAGTATAAAAGGAAATCAGTCCAATATGATATTACAGAAGTATGGTAAATTAAACTAGCGAAACCTCTGGGAGGCTTCACCACTGATGACCCAGGTTCTTCCATTAATTTGCCATTGCAGTAAGGGCAGTAGGGGAAATTTCTATTTTAAAAAGAAGTTATAAGGCGTTATAAATAGTTTATATTTCTTATAAAGGCGTTTCCTGATTATGCAAATAGCAATATGCAAATAAAGTATTTGATGGCCCTCTCCGACTATCACTGATATTAAAATAAATATTATAATATACCTTGTAATATAAAAGAAGAAAGTAAAGGAGAGAAAGATATAAATTGTTTCCCCGTCGCGTGGTTCTGAGTGACTTCACAAGACACGCACACAATCGAACGAGTTGTTACTTTTTGTAGCTCGAATAAAAAAGTTGAACTATTCCTTTTATTACTTATTCTTTAATTTATTGAAAAATAAAGAGTAATATAACAAATGTAAACTAATAATTGATACTTCTATTGAATAATATTGACGATATATGCTTATATTGGCCACATATACTTTCTTGATGAATCAATGAAAGCTGAATACTACCCATCTACTAGTTATAAGGCTCTTGGCCCTCATCAGCGTAGTGACTGCTGTGTACCTTATTATTATAATTTTGAGAGAAAACGCAATCTATCAGCAACGTTCAATTGCATGATCAAGAAAGGACTTTTTCGATAATTCTACTTTAGACGGTAAGGATAGTTTCTGGCACAACTGTGGCTCAGGTTGGTGGTGGTTATAGCAATGGAAGCGGGGAAAGCTAACCTGTTATCTGAACCATCTATCAATGGTTTGCACAAGAATGGGTGTCATAGATACATAGCTCCAGGGATATAAGAATCCCATTGGTGTCTCCATGTTTACTTGCATCACTTGGGTCGGTGGAAGGGTGGTCTAAACCGTTGGTTTTCGACCGCTACGACCCGAGATCGAATCCCGCATTGGCCGCTTTTGTCTAATTAAAAAAAAAAAAGCTCCAATGGCCCCCGATTCTTAGAAAAGTTTAACCCCAACAGGGTTCTAGCACATTTGTAAGTGCGAAGTCGAACTGCTTTTCACATGTGTAAAAATAGGGTGCACTTACAGTAAAATAGTCGCTAACTGCCCACCACGATTATCATGGCCTGTTCCATGTGTACTAAGGATAATTTTAAAATATATATTATTCTGATGGATGACGTAATCCATCAGCAACGTTCAATTGAATGATCAGAAAATGACTTTTTCGATAATTCTACTTTAGTCGGTGAGAATACAGGTCCTGGCATATCTGTGGATGTCGTTTGGCTTAGGTTGGTTGCAGTTATCGCAATGGACGCCAGAAAAGCTAACCTGTTATCGGAGCCATCTTTCAAATGGTTTGCACAAGAATGGATGCCACGGTTACATAACTCCGGGGATAAAAGAGTCCCATTGATGTCTCCATGTTCACTTGTAACACTTGATTTTGCTGCCGAGTTGTCTATTGTTCATCCATTCCTGATAACATAGCAGTATGGCTACGACATTTAGACACATTGTGACAATATTTGTCGATTTGAACCTCAGATTCAATTAGTCCATTTGTACTTCTCTCGACAAAACATGCCCGAACTGTACGCTGGAACTCTACACGAAATTGAGATTGTACTAAAGAATTTAAAATTCTTTTATCCTGCCTTCTTCTTTCCTCTTCTTACATTTATTTCGTTGCTACTATATAGAGCCCTAACTTAACAAGAAATATCGCTAAGAGAAAAAAGAGAGTCCAAAGGTAAAAATGACAAGTTTCTATATTCGAAACTCTCATTGTTTTTATCTTTTTTTTTTTCTCTTCTTAGCAATGATATGCTACGATTGTTCATATGGTAAAAAAGTACATTTTAGAACCATTTTGAAACAGCTTCAATAAAAAACATAACATCAAACGAATAACTGCCACCAGCATCAACATAAATTATGAGGTAGCCTGGAAAATGGTAGTTTACTGATGGAAAATATATCCCAGTTCAATTTTCAGATTTATGAAATGATTAAACAAACTACAATTCCATAATGATTCACCATGATAAGCCAGGCCCTTTCATTAATTTTTCATTACAGTAAGGGCAGTAGAAAATTGTTTTAATTTTAAGAAGAATCATATGCGTCTATAATAGTTTCGAATTTTTATAAGGATGGTGGTTTACCGTTGTGAAATGCATTCCAGGTGTATTTTCATATTTAAGAAATGGTTAAACACAAACTACAATTTCATATAGATTCAAAATTTATAAGCCAGGGCCTTCCATTAATTTTTTATTGCAGTAAGGGCAGTAGAAAATTGTTTTAATGTTAAGAAGAATCATACGCGTCTATAATAATTTCGATTTCTCAAAGGATAGTGGTTAACCGTTGGAAAACGAATTCTCCAGTTCAATTTTCAGATTTATAAAATAGCAAAACAAACCAAAATTCCATATAGATTCACCACTGATAAGCCAGGCCCTTTCATTAATTCTTTATTGCAGTAAGGGCAGTAGAAAATTGTTTTAATGTTAAGAAGAATCATACGCGTTTATAATAGTTTCGAATTTTTATAAGGATGGTGGTTTACGGTTGAAAAATGAATTCCTGATCAATTTTCATATTTAAGAAATGGTAAAACACAAACTGAAATTCAATAACGATAAGGATATATAGGTAGTGATGCCAAACCCCCCCCCCCCCCCCTCGTAGGTTGATCAGTACCTTGACCTAGTTTCCCCCCCTCCTGACCTTGTTAGGGGACCACCATCTACAATGGGTCACAACTTCCCCTCTTTTTCCTAGAAGATTACACCTGCCTTTGTATATCAAAATAACCGAACACTTCAAAGTTTTCAACCAGCAATAATAGCATCTGGGAATATCCTTATTGGCTACGATATCTCTTCTATTCAAAGCTGACCTAAATATTCATCCAAATTACATTTATATTATATAAAATTCTATATTTCTATATTTAATCTTTAAAAGCCTTGAAATTTAATCAATATAATACAAATACGATATTTATAGAAAGAAGAATTGATTTTAAAGAAAAGTTTCTTATTTAATGCAGTCTCGTTTGGTAAAGAACTGAAAATATTTATTATCTAGTAGTTTATTTTCTGAACTCTTGAATAAAATATACAATAATTTATTTCACAATTAATATAGAATTTGTTTATTAATATTTATTATGTGAATTCTAAAATAAAAGATAATAATTTACAGATACTTTTTTTAAGAACTAACTAAAAAGAACACATATTAATTTTAAAAAGGCAATGGCGTCGGAAAAATTGTCAAAATGTTTATAATTAATAATGAATAAAATAGTTCTTAAATTTAAGAGACATTTGGGCCAGAAAAGGTTTTTATTTTATCGAAGTTTCGACGAAAATATTTTGCCCACGTCAGGAAAAAAATAAATATTAAAGCATTCAGCAAAGCTTTAAAAATGTATCATTGATACCTTTTTTGGCCGAAGCGTCTCTTTTTTAAGAACTATGAATACCGGCCAGGCAACATCTATCAGCAAGAAAATTAAATAGATATAAAAAATCCTAACTATATATAATTCACACAATTTTTTGACTTCAACAATCAAGTGAACCAACGGGATTGTGCTTAGCGTTTTACTAAACATGAGAAAAATCTAAACAAAGATCGCCTCTCCCGTCAAAATAGACGTCAAAACCAGACGCCATGACCGTCGCCGCAAACTAGCGGCCTCGGGTCGGTGACAAAGCCACAACACCAGCTTTGGCAAACTGAAAAGAGTCCATCTAGAGACCATGGTTTCGGTCAGGGTTGGTTTGCGGCGACGGTCGATAGATAGCGTCTGGTTTTGACGTCTATTTTGACGGGAGAGGCGACCTTTGTCTCTTTAGATCAATATCCTCCCGGCAAAATTTCCATCTATATGAAAAAAATCGTTATGTCTGAAGTATTTCAGATATTTATGGGTAAATTATTGAAAAATAGGATAAAAATGGTTAGAACTACGTTAAATATATTTAGCCTAATATATTAAATCCTTTTATTTTATATATATGAGTTGGTTTATGAATTGACTACATTTATAAAACCAGTTCCTGAAAAATCTTCCCAAATTATTAAAATATATTTTATGATTAAAAAGAAATGATCTTAAGAGGATATATTTTGATATTATTTTTAAACAATGTTTAGATTTCCGAAAATATTGAGAAGTAGGTGAATGAATAAATTTACTCCTAAGAATTTATATTCCGACTTTAGACAACCCTCTACCCTTAATCCATCCATGTATAAAACTATAAAAATGCCTGATAGTTATGTATATTTATGTATTCTTCTTCTTTATTATCTCCACTCAATCATATTAGGGTGTCAAGCTTGTAGCGCTTGTTGATGGTGTCTGTTTGACAGCCATCATGACTGGGTAAGTAGAATGCGTCTACCTTTGTCATTAAGACTGGGAGCACTACTCAGTGGCAGGCCGACTTAGCTCCAACAGAAATGGCCACCTCTGACATGAGGAACAGACGCCATGTGCAGCCGCTCCTAACATGGAGTACAAACGCTGCTCATCCTGTATCCCTGGATTAGGAGACCTTACAGGGTACTATCAGCTGGGCCAGCTGAGCCCAGGTTTTTTAGTTAGCTTTTTAATGCTCCCTTTCCTTCTTTTTAATCCGGGCTCGGAACCGGCAAAGGCAAAGTTGCATATTTATGTCAATTCTACTAATTATTGTTATTTAAGAAAAATAACTGCTTGTTCTCGATTGCTTGTATATAAGTTTATGCTAAGCCCTTCCTTTCTTCTCTCCCTTATTTGATACACTGTAAATACGATTGCTGAGTATTGTTATTCCTGCATCTACCTATTTCTGCTTGGACAATATGTATAAGACCAAAAGGTCTTAATATAGCTTTTTTTGTTTTTTTATTTTCCGTATGACAGTCTATGTATAATTGTTTATAATGTGTATTCCAGTAGATTTGAATGTTGTACACACGTATATACAAGGTTGTCCCAAAAGTTCGTAAACATAGTATGATTAGGATTTATATTTTACAAGTGTTTACCAACTTTTGGGACAATCTTGTAATTCTGAAACTTGGCCCACCTACTGATTTGCCACCCTTGATATAGAACATCAGAGATTGATTTATTCTTCCATAAGAATTTGTTATAATTTTACCAAGGTTACCAATATTACCAAGGTTGTCCTAAAAATTCGTAAACACTTACAAAATATAAATCATAATCATAATATATAATACAATATATGCGGCCCATAATTTTAGAACGTCATTTGAAAATTATCCCGCATGTGTTTCTTTCGAACGAAAGGCCGAAATTTACTTCAAGGAAAAACAACGATTATTTTTAACCTTATGGATGAAGTATGGAAGGATGAATTGTAAAGACTAATGATAAACGGAAAAATAAATCGTTGTTTCTCCTTGAAATAAATTTCGGGTTTTCATTCGAAAGAAACACATGTGGGATAATTTTCAAATGTCGTTCTATAATCATAATATGTTTACGAACTCTTGGGACAATCTTATATGTTAAAAGTGAATAAGTTGTACCTATACTTGAACAAAACCATCGGTCAAACAACTAGGGACGTAAACAATGAGAGTCAGAATGTTGCCAACGATACCTAGCCAGTTGGCTTTGGGGCCTTGGCCTGGCAAACATGGCGATCAATAGTGCCGTACAGACAGACAGACCTGTGGTCACCTCTCCTCCAATTGGAGGATAGATCAATATGTTCGCCCACGCTGACTTCTGCTTTCTTTTTACAACTTCGGTCAGCTATGCTTCTTACCTCAATGGTCATAACTTATCCTTTGTATTAAAACAATGCCTGACGAAACTCTGCAGAAGACATAGTGACTTTCACCTCGTCAGCTGTCCAGGATCGGCTTTATAAATCGAATAAAGATAAATCTCAAAACCCAATTATATCGATAGTTTTATTCTTCAAGAAATACTTATATTTCACAAAATCTAATAAAAGTAAGAAAGTTAATACAAAGTAATAACGCGCCATCTATATATAATAAATGAAAACATTAAGACGCGAATGTTTCTTTTCACAAATAAATCAAACTTTTCTTCTGTCCCTACTGCGATGAAAAAATATTTAAAATATTAAAAGTTACTATTCAGAAAATTTTAAAATATTACTTTCGGCAGATGATATTGTATATAGATAGCATACGGTTACCTTCATGCGAAAAGGTTTAATAATTAAATCTATTCCTAAAATAAATTCGATGAATTAAGCATCCGTATTTGCATATTCTTTATATGAATGAATATTTGCATATGACTTTTCATAGAATGTGGATAATTATAAGAAATGTTATATGCAAATTTAGAATATGAAGATATAAATGTTTTTGAACCTGTAAAGTTTCCTATATAGAAATAAGGGATAGTCACAATACCTTGTGTTTTAATATTTAATTATATTACAACAAAGTTAACCCTAATATATAAACAAAAAATATCTTATGCAAAATTATAGAAAGAAAGTACAGTGACTGCCTAACTATGAAGAAAAATCAAAGAATAATTAAATATTTTACATGAATAAATACAAAGCATTCTTCCCTGATTTATAATATCATAAAATAAATTAAGCTTCCAGAGGGTTAGGTTTCTTGTGCAACTTATTAACAATTTTGTTGAAGGACTAACAAGTCTGAAAGCTTGAAAATAAAAAGTTGCACAAGAAACTTAACCCTGTAAGCTTTATTTATTTTATAAATAAAAAGCATGTTACAGAATCCAAGTTATGACAGACCTCTTTAAATAGAGATAATATATAGATACTGTGTGTGTTCATACATTCATGAACATAAACTTAAGAACATGAAGTGAAATACGCTTATAACTGTAGGTAAGGTTAAAGCCGAACTAGCCTCATCTGTGACACAGTTGGGAAGATAAATTTGGTGATAACCTATCTACAGATAATCAACAATCGACCATACAAACTATGATGTCATTACGTCATTCCCCTTGGTGGCTATAATCCCTATAGCGATTACCTTTCCGAATTGTACCAAATGTCAGGATTCTCCAGCGAGCCCAGAACACATCATGCAATGTATCGGGCATTGCCGAACAGACATCTACACCGACCCAGCTGTGGTCATCGAGGTGATAAAGAGGCATGGCCTTCAGGATCTGGTCTAGACTTGAAGTACAGACCTGAGATACGAGAAAAAAACTATTGCGATGTAAAAATATACAAAAAAAACATCGACAAATCTATTTTTTTTATCACCAAATGTATCTGCCAAGAATACATCTTTCTATTTGAGTCAAATCTATTGTTTTCGCGCATATACTCAACTTAAATATTATAAGTTGAAGTGTTTCGCTGAGTTTGAGTTCTTCTTCTCCAGGAGACTAAATAGAATAAAACAAAGACTTGACTTAAATTAGAGTTCAGAGTTTACTACAAACAACAAAATAATTTAGAATTTTACATACACACCACTGAATACGATTTTTAATTTACATCACAAAACAAAATTATTAACAACTCATTGTTGCCGAATTAAAAAAACAGAACAAACATAAAAACTAATAATGATTAAATATTATCTATAAATTAATAAATCACAATAAAGAATAAGAATAAAATAACAATAATAATAATGGTTTTTACTAAACATCTATTTTAAAAAGTTTGCAGCGTTCTCAAAATACTCAATGTCTTTCTATTGGTTAGTATTCTGAATATCTTTCGGGTAAAGTAAGATTTTTCTGAAATATTTTATAAAGATATAGAGAGATGAAGAAGGTTTAAAGTTGGTAAAATATTTGGTCCTATCATTACAAAGCTCTAAGCATTCATATTCTTCTGTAGAATTGTATACTCGTTGTAGTTATAAATTCTGGCCATAAAATCGCAAATATAATTTAAAGACAATTATTAAATTGTACTTTAACTTCATTGATTCAGGATGGTAAATTTACTGAGACATATTTAACGTGAAGATAGAGGCTGTGCCTAGACGGTATTCATAGTTCTTATGATTAAAGATACTTCGGCAAGTAAATCTTTTTATTATTTCGACCTTTCACAAAAATCTTTTTTATAAATATCAGTATTTGACCCGAATGTTTTGGCAAAATACAAGATATAATTAAACAAAAATAAGAAAAGATCAAACATTCGAAATGAATACTGAGAGAATAATTACAAAAACTATAACAAGACTCAGAACGAAACACTATAAAGGAATGACAATACATCCAGATGGCATAAGAACCTAAAAGACTTGCAACAACTATCCTGGTGTGGAACTAACACCTACCCACATATTCTCAAGCCCAGAAATGGCCGCAGCCTTGCATAAAATTGACATGAGCAGCAGCTTTACGCACTCAAGATAGTGGACATTACGGCTGCTGTGATAGAGATGCAAGGAGACATCTGAGGTTCTTCATTGGACACGACAACAAAAACAGAAATTTGACATGGACCCAGAACACCAGCGTTACGCACCCAAGATAGTGGACATTGCGACTGCTGTGATAGAGATGCATGGAGACATCTGAGTCTCTTCATTGGACACGACAACAACAACAGAAATTTGACATGGACCCAGAACAGCAGTTTTACATACCCAAGATAGTGGATTTTGCGACTGCTGTGATAGAGATTCATGGGGACATCTGGGGCTTTTCATTGGACACGACAACAACAACAGAAAATTGACATGGACTCAGAGCAGCAGCTTTACACACCCAAGATAGTGGACATTGCGACTGCTGTGATAGAGATGCCCGAGGACATCTGAGGCTCTTCATTGGACACGATAACAACAAAAATATTTTGTCCTCGTCAGAAGAAAATAAAACATTTAGCAAGTCGTTAATAATGATATAAAGACAATTTTCTGAAAAATTTAGAAAAAAAATCCGAATTTGTTCTTTAATTTCATAGATATAGAATGGTAAAATTATTTGACTGAGATACCTATATAGTCATCAAATATAAATAGAAAGTGGATAAATGGAATTATTTTATGATTTTACATGGTTTTTTTATCTGCCTTATTGTATTGTGCCTTGGATACACAATCAATGAAGTATCGGTAAATTGATAATATTCAGACTTCTCCTACCCATCCAGAACAACTGTTTCAAGAACAACCGATTGATATATTCAGTGTAAATAAATTCCTTATATATATTTTATTTAAAAAAAATATATCTGTTGAATTTTGATCATCTTGAGGATTGAACTATGTCAATGCAGTCGTGGTTGAAATCTTGAAAGTATAATAAAAATAGTAAAGATCGAAAATAGCTTTAATTGAGCTTATGAAATATATAAAAACATAATTTGATAAAAGTACTGCCTGGATTAAGGCGCAAGAATGAAAAAAGAATGAAAAACTCATTTACATAATGTACAAAAGGTTTGAGCCGGCCATCAAGAAGCAACAACAATGACTTTTTATATGGGAAACGTGACCTCTGGCGGTCGATTTAGCAGAGTATTTGAATCTATGAAATATATATATTTTTTAAATAAAATAATATTCTAATATAAAATATATAATGAAAGGATATAAGCTCGAATGTTTCCTTTATACACAATAAAAACTTCTACTATCCTTACTGCGATGAAAAAATATATTGGGATGTCTTGGTTCATCAGTGGTGAACCCTCCCAGCGTTTTCGCCAATTTAATCTATCAGACCGCTTCTTAGAGCTCTAATATTGTATTGGACGATTCTGCTTATATACGCAGCACTGAAGGGTGAAATCTTTTAAATGGTTTTCAAGAAAACTATGGTAATAGAGGACAGTAGAATTACATATAATATTTGCATCGAGCTAGGCTCTTCCGTAAAAAGTAATGTAATCAGGGATTTACACCTTTTAGAGAGTTGTATGTAGAGAGAATGAAAATAGTAATAACGATGATAAGAAAATATCAGCAAGTTACAATGAATCATAAATGACATGCCCTGGGACATAAAAGAACCAATATCCTGAAACGCTAATGCGGATGGACTTTTCTTGATTTATCAAGAAAATGGGAAAGTCGAATATATTGCAATAAGAATAAAATCAACATTTAGTTATAATATTCCTACAGATTGCACTTTGCCATTAAAAAACCTCATTTGACCGGCCTGAGTATGCCATTTGATCAACTTTTCATATTGAAGATAGAGGTTGCTTGGCCGACATTTAAATTTATTTAAAATAAAACACATTGATACAAAAATAATCATTTTTTTTGGCAAAAGTGTATTTCAAAGAATTAAATTAAAAATATATATATCATTGTTTTGTGCATTTGTAATATCCAAATTGAATGTGGGATAAGTGAATATATACGAACATAGTACTATAGGTATATATAAAATATATTTACATATATTAATTATAGTATGAAAGAAGTAGCTAAATGGTGAAGGCGAAGTGACGAAAAAATCTGTTGATATGAGGCAACTGTGTCAATGGCGGGATGTAACCAGCTGGTAGCCTTGACGGCCGCAGTCTTCCCCTGCTTAGCTGCAAGGGCATTGGGGAGATGGCAACCTTGCAGGTAAATATGTTCCAATATGAGCTACAAGAGTAATGATATGTTTATACAACACTTATTCACTATGTATCATATTCTGAACAATTAAAGAAATCATCGCCAAACAAAATCATAGGTAAAAATGATTTTAAGGTCATTATAACTAACGCAATTTCATGACGCTAAAACGTGTGCTGA
>CP092878.1:71819474-71867122 GCA_030710605.1 Cordylochernes scorpioides
AACAACAAAAGAAAGGCTGTAATTAACAAGGACATTCGTCCCATACAGGATTCTCTCAGATAAACAGAAGTAAACCTAACAGTTATCTACAGAAAGTGGAGATTAACATTGACCTTTCTTCAATTTGGATCAATCATCTGTGTTGTACCTATTGTCTGTGCTGTTTTCCATAATTTGTGAAAAGATATTACATATGGCTCTTTTCACTACTTCTACCATTAGAACATATTGCGTATTCGATCAAATATTCACTTGGAAGGGCTTTATTGCCCGAAGGTTTGAGAGATTTGTAAATAAAAAATATTTTTAAAAGAAACCTTTCCCTGGAAATAATGTTTATTATAATATTGCGAATTGTTTTCATAGCCAATCTTTCGAATGAGAATTTATCTCTTCTTTTCCAGTGCCGGACAATAAAACGTGTAGTGTGGAAAGACATGGATAAATTTCCTATTTCACAGAGAGTTTACTGGAGAATAATCAACTTTGAAAGAATCTCCAATGATGAGAGTAAACGTAACTGAAGACAGCTGTAGGGTGTTTAGCTGATGTTTCCATGGAGTTGGAATGCAATAAGCTAATTATTTGGCCTCACACATTACTGGGGCGGTACATTGACAGTATTCTATTGAATTTGTCGAAATAAATGTTTATCTTTTAAGATGTCTGAGATTTGAGGTAATCAATAGGTGGATAGCACCACAATCTCAAGATAAGGTAACGAACAGAAAATTTGAAGAAAATATAATGAAGAATATAGCCTTCTGATAAAGAAATAAAAATTATTTTTGCAGGATATGTATTCAAATTATCATCTGGAGATTGTATTGTGATGGTGGTGTCTTGTCCTATGGAAAAGGGGGGTGCCATTGCCTCGTTAGTCAGCCACATTTCAGAGTTCCCTGTTCACGGTTACCGTAGCAGCTCGGAGTGGTAATAATTTTTAACTCCTTGCCAAATGTTTTAATTTTTGTTTGCTCCTGACGAGGACAAAATATTTTTGTCGAAACTTCAAGATAATAAAAAGATTTATTGGTCGAAGTATCTTTAATTTTAAGAAGTATTCTATGTGTTGGCATCACTTCAAGCTCCCATTCCATCAGGATAGCACACGGCTGTTTCTGATGATATATTCACGCTGATAAGTCAACTCTCTAACCATTAACCTAATTATTTATAACCAATTACCCTTTATAGAGCTGTGCTACAAATGAACCAAAGAAAACCACCTCTATAGTTCTGTGTTAGGTACACTCATGGTCGAAACTTAAGAACGTAGAAAATCTTTGATGTTCTCAATTGTCTTTTTTTTTTTAAGAGACAAAGGCAATTTTGTTGAAAGAAATTCCTATGGAAAACATTCACTCTTTCTATAAATCAATATCAAGCCAGATAACAGAATGAAAAATGGTTATAATAGACACAAACAATATTGATTTACTTCCATATTTAGCTCATTCAATTCGTCTGACTTTTTAATCGTTATTTTCTAAAAATGTTTATTGATTTCACCGAATTATTTCTCGTTTGAATAATGCTTGTTGCTACATTTCTTTGTCTCAGAAGGTATCTGTTCCTAATGATTTCACAAAATTGTTTTTCTAGTGAAACTTTCTTCTTTAATATATTTCAAACCTTTTTTTTCAAATAAATTTGTTTTCAAAATGTGTAGGTTGAAGTTTGTGTCCTATATATTTTTGTATTTAATTATTTTTTAGTTAGTGATTCCATATGCTGAGGACTACATACTCTATATACGTCCGATATGTCAAATAAAATATAAAGAGAAGTAAAAAATATAACAAATGAAAACATTAAAACACGATTGTTTATTTTCACAATTATAATAAATATATTACAACAACAACAATAGCCTTTATTGGGCACACGTGCCATACAGGATTCTCCCGGTAGGACAAAATAAATAAATAACAGATTAGCATCATAGTTATATACAAATATTGGGTATTGACCTCGACCAATTATCGAGTTAGATCCGGTGTCTGTGCTAAACATTTTTATTGAGCTGATTTCCAGTATTTATAAAAAGCGAATGTAAATAATAAATATATTACAACATATATTTATCTCTATATATAATTGCCTTATTTTGTCTGTCTGAAGCTCACGGATAGAATGCGCGCCCATTGGCTGCCGGCGAACACGTGATCTCCCTGCCCCCCTCTAGACAACCCTGTTATCAGCTGTGTGATACATACACCTGTCTATACAGACCACCCTGTCTATAGCGGTCACTTTAGGCAACCCTGTAATCAGCAGTGTGTTACATCCACCTGTCTATACAGACCACTCTGTCTATATCGGCCACTCTAGACAACCCTGTTATCAGCTGTGTGATACATACACCTGTCTATACAGACCACCCTGTCTATAGCGACCACTCTAGAAAACCCTGTTATCAGCTGTGTGATACATCCACCTGTCTATACAGACCACCCTGTATATAGCGGCCATTCTAGATAACCCTGTTATCAGCTGTGTGATACATACACCTGTCTATAGCGGCCACTCTAGACAACCCTGTTATCAGCTGTGTGATACATCCACCTGTCTATACAGACCACCCTGTCTATAGCGGTCACTTTCGGCAACCCTGTTATCATCAGTGTGTTACATTCACCTGTCTACACAGACCAACCTGTCTATAGCGGTCACTTTAGGCAACCCTGTTATCAGCAGTGTGATACATACACCTGTCTATACAGACTACCCTGTCTATAGCGACCACTCTAGACAACCCTGTTATCAGCAGTGTGATACATACACCTGTCTATACTGACCACCCTGTCTATAGCGGCCATTCTAGATAACCCTGTTATCAGCTGTGTGATACATACACCTGTCTATAGCTGCCACTCTAGACAACCCTGTTATCAGCTGTGTGATACATCCACCTGTCTATACAGACCACCCTGTCTATAGCGGTCACTTTAGGCAACCCTGTTATCATCAGTGTGTTACATTCACCTGTCTATACAGACCACCCTGTCTATAGCGGTCACTTTAGGCAACCCTGTTATCAGCAGTGTGATACATACACCTGTCTATACAGACCACCCTGTCTATAGCGACCACTCTAGACAACCCTGTTATCAGCTGTGTGATACATCCACCTGTCTATACAGACCACCCTGTCTATAGCGGCCACTCTAGGCAACCCTGTTATCAGCTGTGTGATACATCCACCTGTCTATACAGACCACCCTGTCTATAGCGACCACTTTTAAAAACACACAGTTTGGAACGGGAAGTTTCACAAGAGTGACATCCATGGCGCCAATTTATAATTGTAACGAATAGTATTCGAATTAAAACGTTTTTAAAATATATTCGCACTCGGGTAAAACCCGGGCGTTGCCCGGGCCATTCGTCTAGTCATTATATATTTATATACTGTCCTCAAAGCTTATCTCCATAGTTCATTTAAAATACCTCTTCCAAGAGTCTAGTTGTTAAAATGTATTTAGGTGCAAGTATCCCAAGCTGGGATATCGCGTCCGATATGTCAAAATAAAATTAATAATAAAGATCTATTAACAGCTTGAAACCAGCAGTCCAATTTTATTCAAATAAAGGTGTTAGGTAGATTTCGCTGGTTACATGTAATTCACTCCTTAAATTCTAGGTATAGTTGGCGTGCGAGTATTCCCTATGAATGTAGCGAACCCCCCAGGATCCAAAGAACCATTCTTCAGGCAACTGACAATTTGACAATTAAAAAACAGTTTATTGACATCTAGTCAACAGTCAAAAGGGAGTTTACAAAGTTTAGAACAGCATAGGAAATATGTACACCAGACGAGGCCTTCAGTGAAGGGATGTCTGTATCCTATCAGGAGCTTAAAGTCGCCTTGAGTTCGGAAGGCGGGTTATGGATTCCAAGTCCCCAGCATGCTCGATGACAGTGTTGAGGAATTCAACAAGAATAGGCCTGTGTTCAGGCAAGAGGTCCTCAAGGAAATCTTCGAGATAGGGGTATAGGGTCGCATAAAATACTTCATCCACGTCTGTCCCATGCTCAAGTATGGGCCTCAGGATGGTTTCATAGTTCAATTGTTCGAACATGTTCAATAATTGATCTTCACGTTCCTGTTCCTGAGTCTCGTAGGGGTCGGGGGTCATCGAGGCAGGTAGTGGAGGTGGAGGGGCCACTACGGCTGGAGTTGACTCCTCCTCTTCAGGCAACTGGTCTTACACACATTTCGGAAATATCTTTTTTTTACAGCGCTGCTAAACAGAATGGATGATTTTTGAGCCCCAATGGACGTATAAAGCGGAATATATACGAAGCACTATATTAACACAAAGCAATAGCACATCATCTATATATATATATTGTAAGGATTTAAAAGCACGAATGTTTCTTTTATACACAATACATACTTCTACTGTCCTTTCTGCGATAAAAAATATATTGGGAGGGCTTGGCTCATCAGTGGTGAACACTCCCAGCGGTTTCGCCAATTTAATCTACCAGACCGCTTCTCAGAACTCTAATACTGTATTGGACGATTCTGCTTATATACGAAGCACTGAAGGATGGAATCTCGGAAATGGTTTTCAAGAAAACTATGGACATAAGCTTATAGGACAGTAGAATTACATTCAATATATTTTTCACCACTGATGAGCCAGACCCTGAATAATGAAGATTGAGTCGACCAAACGACATTATACATTACTCAGAGTGTCGTATTTATACTTTATTGCCTGTCGAAGGGTTTTTGCCCGAAAGCTTGCATCGTCGATTAATTGAAGAAACTTTAATAAAGACAAGAAACTTGTCTTCTTTCATTTGGTAAATTCGCTACATATTTTACATAACGGCGAATAACATTGGTATTTAAATTTACTTCCAAGTATTTACGAACTTTTAAGACAACCATCTATTTTTCACGCATATGATTCTTTTTAAGATAAATCAATTATAATTAGAACGAATTTTTGATTTTCAACTAAAACAAACTTCTAAATGTGAAAAAATAATATAAAAAATAAAAAGGTCAGGTGTTGATATTAAAAATAAAAAAGGCATATCCTGACAAGGAGCACATGTGCTGTCGCAGTGGTATAGCCTACTCCACGCTGACGAGCGCCAACAGCGCGAATGGCGTTCGTTGATGGCTTTTCTTGATTTATCAAATATTGGATTAGTCAAATATCAGGGAACTGGCTAAATCAATGATTAGTTGATTTCTGTTTCACTAGATGGCGCTCTGCCTTCTGAAAAGCACATGTGCTCATGGTCAGGATATGCCTTTTTTATTTTAAAAAACTTCTAAATATAATAATAAAAATCAGAAATTGTGTTTTATTTGAAAAATAAAATTCGTGTTTCATAGTATAAATTCTTATATATTTACAATTAAGATAATGATCCACACTTACCCATATATCTGTCCCCACAAAATAACTTTATAGAAAAACTAGAAGCCCGCTATATCATGTTGGAAGATAATTTTAAAACTCCCCATTAGTTTAATTGGAAAAAATTTGAAGGTTTGATTGGAAATGCAGTAATTTCCTGAGGGAAATGTTTCATCATTTAAATAATTGCTTTAGAAATGGAATTGCTTTCCTACAAAGGAAATTGTGCTTCGTTCTGGTTTCTTAGTTGGAAAGTGGACTAAGAACAAAACACCATAAAGGAATGACAATACATCCAGATGGTACAAGAACCTACAGGTCATGTAACAATTGTCCTGGTGTGGAAATAACACCTACCTACATATTCCCATGTCCAGCAATGGTCACAGCCTTGCAGAATATTGACATGGACCCAGAGCAGCAGTTTTATACACCCAAGATAGAGAACATTGCGACTGCTGTGATTTAGATGTATGGAGACATCAGAGGCTATTTATTGGACACGATAACAACAACAGCAAATTGACATGAACCCAGAACTTGACACATCCAAGATGTGGACATTGGAACTGCTGTGATAGAGATGTATGGAGACATCTAAGGCTATTTATTGAACACAACAACAACAGAAAATTGACATGTACCCAGAGCAGTTTTAGACACCCAAGATAGAGAACATTGCTGTGATAGAGATGTATGGAGAGATCTGAGGCTCTTCATTGGACACGACAACAACAGCAGAAAATTGACATGGACTAAGGACTTCACACACCCAAGATAGTGGACATTGCTGCTGCTGTGATAGAGATGTACGAAGACATCTGAGGCTCTTCATTGGACTCGACAACAACTGGTTTCTTGGTGACAAAATGGTCACAGAATTGTAATCCCATCAAATAACTTATATATTATTTAATCTTTCTACTCTTAAAGTTCATCAATGAGTGTACAAAAATAACGATTTTATATTTTTACAAATTGGAATGTTTAGACTTGTCTTTAATTTCCTCAATTTGTCTTTAAAAAAATACAGACGACCAGCGATTTTAAACACATTCCACTTAAGTTTTGTTCATTAGTGTACATGAAATCCTATTTTATATTGATACTTTTACATATTTGAATGCATACGTTATTCTTTTATTACTTCAAATATCAGAAAATATCTATATACAATAAAAATGATGTTAGGTGAATATATATTTAAAACCTAGGAGAAAATACATATTTAAAGAATACGTTCGCAGAAGATTATTCTGACGTAAATACGTTGTGTACAAGAGGATATTAATAATGCAGACGAGACCTGCATTTCCCCAGGTTACCTCCCTATGAAGTGAGCATGTCAATATATCCAAGTAAAATGGAATTTTAATAATGTAGCTACATCAATATTCAAGCAATATTCTATAGAACGCAGCTTTTCCAATGATGTCAACATTTATTGGAAATATATTTCAGAAATACAACTTGCATATATTTTTCGATTCTATTCAACTCTACGAGATTCAATATTTTCGAGTATTTTAAAGAAAGACATTTTTATCACCTTTTTGAGAGAAATACTGTACAAATCCATGTAACTCTTAAGAAGAAAATTTTATTTTGGAAAAAAAAAATAATAAAACGAAGTTTCAACTGTTCTTACTGCAATGATAAATAATGTGAGGGTTTGACTCATCAGAGGTGAACCCTACCAGCGGTTTCGCCATTTTAATCAACCAGACCGTTTTTACAGCTCTAATACTGTATTGCACTATTCTTTGGAATTGAAAGAATTATAGCACCAATGTTTCTCTCACACATAAAACAAGATTCTACTGTTTTTACTGCGATGAAAAACTATCTGGAGGGCGTGACTCATCATTGGTGAATCCTCCCTGCGGTTTCGCCAGTGTAATCCACCAGACCACATTTTAAAGCTACTATTGTATAGGATCATTCTTTGGACATGAAAGCATTAAAACACGAATGTTTCTTTTACACATAAAACAAGCTTCTTCTGCTTTTACTACGATGGAAAACTATTTGGAAGGCGTGACTCATCATTGGTGAATCCTTCCAGCGGTTTCGCCAGTTTAATCTAACAGACCGTTTTCTAGAGCACTACTATTGTATTGGATTATTCTGTCTATATATCCGATAATGAAAGTTTGAATCTTGGTAATGGTACATAATAAAACTATGGACATAGGTTTAATACAAGTCAATTTTAGCATTGAGCAATGCTTATCCGCAAACAACTCGTACAAGACCAATTAGATAGAAATTATATTGTCACAGTAATGAAGGTGACGTTTGGGTAGAATAAAATAATAATTTATTAGATAACTACAAATAGTTAAATAGTTTGAGGGATAAAAGAAATAGAGATAAACTAAGTTAAATGAATAAAAATAATGTTAAATTAGAGAAGTAATGTCAAAGACTCAAACGGCTGGCGATCGGCTACACCTTTCAAGATGGCGGCTAATGTTTACAAACTTCCCGCCTAGCGCGCCCGCCATCTACCGGGGCTTAGGTACATAACACTCGCCGAGCTGACGTCACGCCATCTATCGGGGCTTAGGTACATAACATTCGCCAAGCTGCCGATGTATTATTTACAGTTACAGGTTATGTACATTTTTGGTTATGACAATATATTAGGGATTAACACCCTAGCTCCTTATAAAAGAAACCTTTATTATGTCGCCTATAAAATTAGGAAAGACAAACTACAGGATGACACAGAAATGTTAATTTAAGACACAAGCACAAACTAAAATTTATAAAATATAAGAAAAATAATAAGGGTAGTATAAAGAGTACCAAAGTATAAATATCAAAATTAATAATCTGTTTATAAAAATAAATATATTCACTAAAATATATATAATACTACACGAATTCCTTAAAGGTGCCAGAAAGAAAGATTTGAAAATAAGTTGAGCGTATCCAGTAATCAAGAACAATAGTATATAAGCGCAAACATGGCAAAAGCAACGCTATTGAGATTTCATAATCCAGAAACATCTGTTACCTTGCACATGTGCTTCGAATCATCCAATAGGTTTTAATGTGAACATGTCTTTTGTTCGGTTATGTGTGAGAATATTTGTATTATCGAGACCCTTTTTATTCTTCACTAGCAGAATGACCCGGGCAACACCCGGGTTTTACCCGAGAGCATTTTTCATCGTGTGTATTTCAAAAATATTAAAATGTAAATTTTTCACAACGATATCTGAAAATTGTATTATTTTTATATGAATATATTTTAAATCGATATATTTGATTATAGCAAGGATTTCTTCCCCCTACGCCGTCATGGAGTTCTTTTTTTTTACGATTATATTCTATCTAATTATTTATATATATAAAGAACCTTCTATGTCTAAATTAAACAACAAATTTATAAATTTTAAAATTCTCTTAATGGTATTATTCGATACAGAATTAGCTTGCTGTTCTGACTTAATGTTATATTCAAAATCTGTAAATCTTAATTTATAATATTTTATAGATTGCGAAATAAATGCAAAGGATTTGAAACGATATATCAATCGTATATATATTGTAGGAATTTGCGAAACAATTGGCCTGATGATGAGCTAACACTTGAAAGCTTGCCGTTTTTATTGAATAAAGAAACTTTTTGAAATTATTTCGATTGATATATTATATATTTATAATTCTATGTAATTCTACTGTCCTCAAAGCTTATATCCATAGTTCATCTAAAATTCCCATTCCAAGAGTCAAGCATCAGTATCACTATAAAAGAAAGTTCCAAAAATACAATATAAAAGCGGTATGGTAGATTAAACTGGCGAAACCGCTGAGAGGGTTCACTACTGATGAGCCAGGCCCTTCTATTAATTTTTCCATTGCAGTAAGGAGTGTATAAATTGTTTTATTCTAAAAAGAATCATACGCGTCTAAAATAGTTTCGTATTTTGATATTTTACTTTACTCTTATTTTCCAAAATTACTCTTAAAATATATTTGATGCTAATTTCATACTCACACACATAAAATCAAGAATGATGAAGCTAAGACTGGAGCTAAGACGGTGATTTCTCATCCAACTTAAGACGCCGTCCAGCAGCTATGCTCCAGAAGACGCCAATTAAAACGCAGCGCTGAACTAATTAAATTCCGGCCAGGACGTTGTCAACTTCAATTAACGAGGATTTTAATTGTTTCAAAACTTGTTCATGATATCCTTAATTATGTAGACAAACTCGTTTCTATTTTTAATAAGAAATGTTTAGAGTGGTTCTGCTAATTGGCCATTGCGGTACCACCACATGTTATTCAACCCGCTACACTTTATCGACCTAAAGAGACTTTGTCGATTTCCCTCGTAGAGCTACTATCAGCATTCTCCATCAATGTGTTGTGCTACAATTGTTCAGTAATTTCAAAATTCAATTCGATAACATAATCGTATAGTTCATTTTTATTATCCCTAGTATACGTGGTACAGGCCATGATAATCATGATGGGTAGTTAGCGACTGATGCGACTCTGAGAAAAGAATTAAAAACACTATAACAAGACTTAGAACAAAACACTATACAAGAATGACAATTCCATCAGATGGCACAAGAACCTACAGGACATGCAACAACTGTCCTGGTGTTGAACTAACAGATACCCACATATTCACATGCCCAGTAATGGCCGCAGCCTTGCAGAAAATTGACATGGACCCAGAGCAGCAGCTTTATATTTGGGTGTATAAAGCTGCTGCTCTGGGTCCATGTCAACAGTCCATGTCGACATTGCGACTGCTGTGATAGAGATATACTGTGACATCTGAGTTAGCGACTGCTTTTACTGTAAGTGCACAACATATCTACACATATGAAAAGCAGTTCGACTTTACACTTACAAATGTGCCAGACCTCGTTTAGTTATTTGCAATCGCTGGTGGGGTTTGACCTTTGCAAGAATAGGGGGCCATTGAAGCATTTTTAAATTAGAAAAAAGTGTCCAATGCGGGATTCGATCCCGGGTCGTAGCGGTCGAAAACCAACGGTTTAGACCATCCTTCCACCGAGCCCCATTCGTATAGTGAAAAATGTGAATTTAGCATCATGTGTAAACTATTTTATGAACTACATATAAAGCGTCATGTATCTGTGAAATATATATATTTTTATTTTTATAAATGTCAATTTGCAACATCATTTTTATTTTGAGCATTTATTTATTTCTCGATATATGCAGATACGTAACGCTTTACATGTATTTTAGATAATCGTGCATGTATATGTAAGTAGAAAATAAGTTTCGAAATGAACATTCCCCTTAGGAGAGTGATAGGGAGTCAATAAACGTCAGGAACTAAATAACAAATTGGTTGATCTAGCCATATCTTTTCTATAGCATCATTAGTAGTGTGTTAATTTTTTTTTTTTTTTCATTTTATAAAAGACACAAATCAGAAGAATAAAGGTGTTGATAGAAAGATTTATAAAAAAAGTGTCTATAGTCACTAAGAGGTGTTTATCTGTGAAGTGGCTTGGATAATTCTATGAACGAAATACAGATTAAAAATTTTGTCAGGGATATTTTATTTGATATATAGAAATAAGTCACCTTTCAGTCAAATAAACTCAAAACGAAATATTTTTAAAAAGCTCACGCATATTTCCATCTACACTCAGGAATAATACTAAAGTGGAAAGCCTTGATGTCACCGGTCGTCTATTTTTTTTTTTTTTTAAGGAGACAGATTCAAATTTTTCACATTTGGTAATCGCGTGTGTCTTCAGTAAAGGTCACTGTATATCAAATATCTTTCAGAGTTATTGTCTGAATACCGATATATATGCAAAAAGGTACAGCTTCCTTAAGTGTTGTCCATGAGTGTATACACACTTGGTTATCTCGTGTGTCTTCAATAAAGGTCACTGTAATATCTTTCAGAGTTATTGTCTGAATACCGATATATATGCAAAAAGGTACAGCTTCCTTAAGTGTTGTCCATGAGTGTATACACACTTGGTTATCTCGTGTGTCTTCAATAAAGGTCACTGTAATATCTTTCAGAGTTATTGTCTGAATCCCGATATATATTCTAAAAGATACAACTTCCTTAAGTTTTGTCCATGAGTGTGTACACACTTAGTTATCTCGTGTGTCTTCAATAAAGGTCACTGTAATATATTTCAGAGTTATTGTCTGAATCCCGATATACATGCTAAAAGGCACAACTTCCATAAGTTTTATCTATGAGTGTATTTTGACCTTAGAATGTGAACTATATTTCTATAATGTAGTGGCGTGTAAGTCACCAGTTACTGGCAAACCCAGGCTGGGAAATGTCGTCACGCCATCTTATCAGTGGACAGCAATTTCCGAGAAGTTGGAGGGAGGACCGGATATCCTGCTACTCCTGCCAAATTTACTTTTAGAAGTCGCGCTGAGTTCAACGTTCTTAATTCCTTCGACACGGCTACGAACGATGGTGGCAATGATTTATACATTCAATTATCATCTATCGAAACAATTTGTAATGATTAAATTCACTGCTAATGGGTTTCCTTTCTTTATTTAAACAATATTGTAATCTACAAGGTTGTCCCAACTACAAGATTTTGTTTTGCAAATGATGGGTTTAACAGAGTACAAAGTTGTTTGACAAATATTTCAGATTGCTATGAGTTGGGCTCAATTAGCCCTATATTGTGGTCAGGTTATAGTTATAAGGTTGTCCCAAAAGTTCGTAAACACTTGCAAAAATAAAAAAACACAATTATTCGCCATAATATTAGTCGCCGTTATGTATAATGTCTATGTATTATGTATAAAGTAATTGTATTATGTATTATTATGTATTCGCCGTAATAATATTATTCACCAAGTAATAATAAAAACAACGTTTTAAGAAAAACACGAACTTTTGGGAGAACCTTATAGTAATGGATGAATAAGCAGATCACAATAATTAAGCAAAAGTTCATTTATTTAGGACGTCACAACGACTAATTGAATACAATTAAAACGAACCAATTATTTACAGCTAGAGAATATTTGACAACAAAGCGATAAAACATATGAGGATTTCATAATTACAGAGTTATATTATGCTATGTATCTTCATTTTTATTAAATAAATACTAAAATAAAGTTTAGAATTTCTTCCCCACAATGACATCAAATATTATCTCTACAGACCTTACTGTAATGATAAAAATTATTGAAGACGATGGCTTGGCTCATAAATGGTGAACCCTCTCATATATTTTATCATTGCATTAAGGCCTTTAGGGATAATATTTGATGTTAATGTTAAAAAAACACATTACCAGTAAATATATTTGTTATAATATTGTGACGAAGAAATAATTTATTAATTAAATTTAATTATTCAATGAAACTATTCAACAGATTATATAAATATATATTAATCTTTTATGTAAAATAATTGTCAAAATATCTCTTTGCTTGCTTGCTCAAGATTCTCTAGCTGTTTTTTGGTTGAGTTGTTAATAATTGTAGACTAGTCGCCGTGACGTCATCAATAAATACTTTTACATCTTAGGATATTTCAAGGCTTGATTTCTACGCTACAATATGATACAATAACGCGCCATCTGTTATGAGAATTCAAAACTATTATAGATGCGTATGATTCTTTTTAAATGAAAAATATATACTGCCCTTTCTGTAATGATAAATTTGTAGGAGAGCCTGGCTCATCAGTGGTGAACCCTCCCATTAAAAAAATATATATTCAATACCAATTCATTCTGTATTTGTTAATGAATGATGATTCGTGTAAAGGGCCGAAATAAATTTATTCATTTATTATAAAGTGGAATTTTAAAAAGTGGTCTAAACCGTTGGTTTTATACCGTTACGACCCGGGATCGAATCCCGCATTTGAAATATATTTTTCGAATTAAAAAAAAAAATATTGCTCCAATGGTCCCTGATTCTAGCAAAATGCTAACCCCACTAGCGTGTACAAGTAATCAAGCGGAGCTCTGGTAAGTGCAAAGTCGAACTGCTTTTCACATGTTTAGACATGTGGTGCACTTACAGTAAAAGCAGTCGCTTACTACTCTCCACCATGATTATTATGGCATCTTCCACGTGAATTAGGGATGATACGTTTTGGCATCAGACGGTGTTTTATTCATTGTATATGTTCTCCTGTAGAAGGACAGAGATGTCCGAAAGCCTGAGACGGTTTTAAAAATAAAAAGAAACCTCATCTCCAGATATATTTTAAAATTCTGTATTTTATAAACCGTATTCTTTTTCTGCACTTTATTTCTTAGTAGATGCAATATAAATGTCTAAAAAACCTTTAAAGTATAAATCTTTGTTCTTTTTTGTTCTCTTGAATGAATGATCGAATTTCGAATACCATACCAAAATGTTATTTTATTATAACACTATCCAGCTGAGGAAATTGTACAACCTTTTACTTTCAAGCTTTCGGACTTGTCAGTCCTTCAACAGGATTATCACGTTAACAAATTAACGATACATATTATTTTTATATACAAATTATTATTAACACAAAGCAATAACGCGCCATCTATATATATAAAATAAAAGGATTTAAAGTTCGTTTTTTGTATAAAAGAAACATTCGCGCTTTTAAATCCTTTTATTTTATACAAATTATTATTTACAAAATTTGAATACTTATGATATATTGAGAGAAAAATATATTACATATATACTGACGAGATCCAACAACGCAAAACGCGTTCGTGGATGGCTTTTCTTATTTTATCAAGAAATTGGGTTGGCCAAATATCAGGGAATAGGTTAAATCAACGTTTAGTTGATTTCTTTTCCACTAAATGGCGCTCTCTGCCATCTGAAAAACACGTGTGCTCCTGGTCAGGATAGGCTTTTTTTATTATCAATTACATTATTTCTGTGTGAAAACAAATTTTGAAAATATACGTGCATGATGGATGGTGCGTGCTGGTTGAATGATATCTCGAGACTTCAAATATAAAAACGTAACGAAAATATTGCCACGTGGAAAATTAGGGAAGACAAAACTTCAGGAGGATGTAACAATTTATTTCAGGCAAGGACAAACTATGAGTGATAAACAAAAAATAAGAAAAAATAGGGAAGTGTACAGAGTATAGCAAAATATAAACATAAAAATAATACTCTGCTAATAAAATAAAAAAATACTTTGTTACAATATAATCCCAATTAGATATAATCAATATAAAGTGGAAAGTCTCCAAGCCAGATTGTGAAACATAGAATACACCGAGAGTTAGATCTATTGGTTTAAAAATTGATTAAAATTGATTCTCGCGTTCCGAGTTAATCAATTGTAGAGCAAAGTTTCTGGTTTCTTTCAACTAGCTGATTACTTGCACTGGCTGCCATATATATTGTCTGAGATATCAACCGTCCAATTTAATAATTAATAATGGCGGAGCCTGCAAGATACATATAGCTCTACCCATCTTCTTAATGTGTTAAAATACCAAAGAGTCAGTCATATATATGTATTTATATATGCATATTGTCGCGGAGATAAATAAAGCAAGGGTAAATTTGGGGATAATTAATTTATTATAAAGGGTATTTACCTTTTAGTTCTCCAATAAAATTATATACAATAGGTATTTAAAGGGAGAGAGATAACAACTTATCCCAAGGTAAAGGTAATAATAAAGAGCGTCATCAGCTACCGAAGCGTATCATTTTCCTTATTTGCCGATAAGATTCCGAGAACCCCTCACACCTGTCCCCCCGGAGTCCAGTGACAGGTGTCCCATGGAGCTTCTTGTGACCGGAGTTGCAGAGCTACTTAACAATATTATGATAAATTTGTTTGATATAGAACGTTCTTAGGTAGTTTAAGGATGCATAAACATTTTATTATGAAAAAGGCACCTCCTTATTGTGCAACTGAAAGGTAGGCGCAAGCCATCATCAATAGACAGTTGCATGATAAGGAAATGCCTTTTTAATAATTTATGCATCTTATCCCAGTACAATACCACATTTGTACTATTTTTTCACATTAACATTTTATGTTATGATAAATGTTTAATTGTTGAGATAAACTTTTATTTGCTTTTAGAGGAATTATTTAGCATTTGCTTGATTTTGGTATCCATGAGTATTATGCTATTGGTAGTGAAGTCAAGGTAAAAATAATAAAATCAACTTTGAATCATAATTTGCTTTAATTGTGCTGATAGACATATTTGAGAAGGAAATACCTGATTTGAGGTATAAAGAAGAAAATAAAAGATTACACATTTACATATCTACAGAAAGAGCCGGCCAACGGGAAACAACAATAGGTTTATATATGGGAGGCCGCGACATATGGCTGTCAACTTTACAGAATAATTTGATATGGGAATTATCATTTAAAAAAAAATAGAATATAATTTTATATTATATACATATACACTCAACCAAATATAATGTTAATCTTTATAAAATATCTATTAAAACCAAAAAAGGCATATCCTGACCACGTTCACATGAACCTTTTAGAAGGCAGAGTGCCATCTAGTGGAACAGATATCAACTAAACGTTGATTTATCCTGTTCCCTGATATTTGGACAACCCATTTTCATGATAAATCAAGAAAAGCCATCCCCGAGCGCGTTTTTTTCACAATTTATGACTGAAAGCTTGAGATTACGTTTACTAAAGATAAAGAAACTCATCTCCACAAACCTGTAGCATTTCCTTGATAATTTATAATTGAATTACTCCATTGTCAACAGACCAGACTCGACGTACATAAACACTACAAGACATAAAACCCCATGTAGCTTTGTATAATTTTACGAAAGTTTAAAATCTATTGTTATGTATATGTGATGTTTTATCCTTACCTTTAACCCTATGAAGCAAGAAAATGATTATTCTTTGAGTGCGAAAGCTTGTAAAAAATAGGAACTTACCCTCTATTATTAATTTTGTTTATTTTGATTTGTCGTCTGTTTTGCGCAAGTTGAATCTGGTTAGAACGATGTATGTAAATTAGATGATTCTTTTGTTGCCTTAAATACGAGGTAATTAACTCGTTTCTCTCTCTATATCTAAAAATGTTTAAAGTTTAATAAATTAATTTTATAAATCTGAGAGTTGTCTTCAAAAACGATCAACACCCTACTTCTGTAGAATAACTCCAAGTCCCCTGAAAGATCGAGTCAATTAAATTATATATTTTTGCAAGAAACTTTTCCCTGGTTGAAGATTTTCCCTCAAATTATATTGTAGCAAAGTACTTATTATTTTATTAACAGATTATTAATTCTGATGTTTATATATTTATTACTCTGCCTTAACTTCCCTCATTACTTCTCTTGTATTTTATCTATTTTAATTGGTGCTGGTGCCTTAAATAAATAGCCGTGTCATCCATAAGTTTGTTTTTCCTAATATTCTACTTTACAATATTATAAAAGATATTATTATTTTCGGAATTGATGTGTTTTATTCACGAATTTGGTTCTCCGCAGATTCTGACGGCTATCAATTGACTGAAACTTCTTCTTTCTTGTCTCCACTCAATCATATTAGGATATCAAGTTGTGACCTTTGATGGTGTCTGTTTGACAAACATCATGACTGGGTGAAGTAGAATGCATCTGCCTTTGTCATTAAGACTGGGAACACTACTAAATGGCAGGCCAACTTAGCTTCAAAAGAAATGGCCGCCTCTGACATGAGGAACAGACGCCATGTGCAGCTGCTCCTAACATGGAGTACAAATGCTGCTCATCCTGTATCCCTGGATTAGGAGTCCTTACAGGGTACTATCAGCCAGGCCAGATAAACCCAGTTTTTTTAGCGAGATTGTTACTGCTCCCCCTCCTCCTTTTTCATCCGGGCTTGGGACCGACAGAGGCGAGTTAATTGAATGAATCATAGGCTGGAACGCATCTTGCCTCCAGAACACCATTACTCTCTTCCTCAAGACCTTACATCCGTTCTCAACTGAATAAATCTTGTTTTCACCGAATTTTTCCACGAAGCGTTAATTAATAATTAACAAGCTAATCAAAACTAATTAGGAAAATCTGCATATTGATGGATTATTAATTCCGAGCCGTCCATCAATGTCAACACGACCAGCTGATCAATGGACACCTACACGGCCAACTTGGCTTGGATGTAGGTCACTGCGGACATTATGGTAAATATTGTATCAAAGTATTTCTTATTTTATTAACAGCGTATCATTTTATAATTTATATTTTAATACTCTGTAAAGTTTCCTCATTGCTTTTCTTTTGTTTATCATTCATAGTTTGTTCTTGACTTGAATAAATTGCTGTGTCTTCCTGGAGTTTGTCTTTTCTAATTTTCCACGTGGCATTTTGGTGGAGATGCTGGGTCGATTAGTGAAGACAAACTGAAGTCCGCCAAGAAGACCTAAAGGCCATGGGTGCTGTGGTATACATTTTCGGAGACTGGCTCCAGGATTTCACCGCCGTGTCGAAGCATAGACTTTCTTCCATAATGACTATGTCCCTTTAGACGACGATAAAGCCGCTCTTCACGCCGCAAGAAAAAGGACACAAAGGTACTAGGTACAAAGTTCCAAGACTTTGATGGAATCCTTGGCAGAAGCACGTCAGATCCATGTCAGTAACTACAATAATTGCAAGCTATGGGTCACAACTCCCATAGGAAGTTAATTATTATTTTATTAACAGAGTATCATATTTTAAATTTATATTTTGTTACTCTGTAAACTTCCCTCATAACTTATCTTTTGTTTATCATTCATAGTTTGTTCTTGCCTTAAATAAATTGCTGCGTCATACTGGAGTTTGTCTTTCCTTATTTTCCACGTGGAAATATGCCATTGAACAACAACAATAACAAGCTTTTTATCGGAAACCTATTCCCTACATAGAATTCGCCCTGGTACATATTTGCTTTTAAATTTCATTTACATACAGCTCGCTTTTCTCAATGTTTCTTCATTTTCGCAGCCCTGTAAAACTTGTACAGGGCCAACACATTGGATTTATTCTTTGTCGTTCTATATATGTCATAAAAAATAGAGTTATGCTAATTTATATTTAGTAAAAATAATATAAGGTTGTCCCAAAAGTTCGTAAACATATTATGATTTATATTTTGCAAGTGTTTACGAACTTTTGGGACAACCTTGGTAATATTGGTAACCTTGGTAAAATTAGAACAATATTTATAGAAGAATGATTTAATTTCTGATGATAAAGGGTGGCCAATCATTAGGTGGGTCAAGATTCAGAATCACAAGGTTGTTCCAAAATTTCGTAAGCACTTGAAAAATATAAATTATAATCATAATATGTTTACGGACTTTTGGGACAATCTTGTACATAGCGCCACCTGTATGCTGATAATGTAAGTATTTAGCGTTATTTCGTTTAATCGTAATAGGCGAAATTCTTAAATTAGTTTACTCAAAGAGAAAAATAATTAGTAGAGTTTGGATTGTCGGTTGTTAAACTACAGCGTGATTTTCCCAATTTACTCTAAATTTTCATAAAACATAATGTATTGTTCATTCTGCTTATATAGCCTGCATTTGAAGGTTTATTCTTGGAGTTTAACGAAACTATAGATAGATGATTCCAAAAGTGTTGAAATTTCACAAACAAATACTTCCAGCAGTTCTTTCGCTTCTATTTTACTATATTACTTATAACAACCACATAAACCCACAATGATTATCATTGCCAGGTACTACGGGTGTAGACCTGTGGTGTACTTACAGTACAAGCTGTCACAATCCGCTACCTCCCAATATTAATAAAGGACAGTAGAAGTTTTTTTTTATTTTGGTGTGAAAGATACATTGGCGTCTTAATGTTTTCATTCGCTATGAAAGTTAATATTTCAATAACTAATCTTAGTTGACATTAGAAATTTACCTTGTAAAAATACTATTTAAACCTGTTAGTATATTTCAAAATGTTACATTATTAATTTATTAGTTGTTTCAAGAAAAATAATGCTGCAGAAGAAATCGTCAACAAATAACGATACACCGTGATGTCAATAAGACTTGGAAGACAATGGCTTCGTAATTCAGTCTGCAACTAACACTCATGGACAAAACTTAAGGAAGTTGTACCTTTTAGCATATATATCGGGATTCGGACAATAACTCTGAAATATATTACAGTGACCTTTATTGAAGACACACGAGATAACCAAGTGTGTATACACTCATAGAACAAACTTAAGAACATTGTACCTAGTAGCATGTATATCGGGATTCAGACAACAACTCTGAAAGATATTACAGTGACCTTTATTGAAGACACACGAGATAACCAAGTGTGTATACACTCATGGACCAAACTTAAGAACATTGTACCTAGTAGCATGTATATCGAGATTCAGACAATAATTCTGAAAGATATTACAGTGACCTTTATTGAATACACACAAGATAAACAAGTGTGGACAAAATTGCCTCTGTCTCCTCAAAAAAAAAAAAAAAAAAAAAAGGCAAACAGAAAATCAGCGACATCAAAGATCTTCTACTACTTCAAGTTTTGTCTACGAGTGTAAATGCATACATACTTATCTACATATTACCGCCATGTGTTCCAGCTAACAATGGCCAGGTGTGATACCAGATGTGGCAGTTTAGCCAAACTTGTGTGGTCTTTAGTTCTACACATTTCTTTTCGGAAATGTGACGTTTTACCTTTTAACTCAAGTTTTCCCACTAAATCACTGTCGGAATTATCGTATTTAAATATCGAAACCTGTCGTTATAATATATTGTCCCGCCACCGTGGTGTCAGAAACGGTCAAATAAGCACGAAGGATCGATAAGAATCTATTTTCGACTCCTTTTTATTTACATTCGTGTATTATGGAGAACAAGTAAAAGGTTGTCCCAAAATTCATAAACATATTATGATTTATATTTTGCAATTGTTTAGGAACTTTTGAGACAACCTTGGTTATATCGGTAACCTTGGTAAAATTATAGCGGAATTCTTAAGAGAATTATTTAATCTCTGATGTTTTCTACAAGTATATCAAGGGTGGCCAATCAGCAGGTGGGCGGAGTTTAAGAATTACAAGGTTGTCCCAAAAGTTCGTAAACACTTGCAAAATATAAATCATAATATGTTTACGAACCTTTGGGACAACCTAGAAAGAGACAAGGAATATCACCCAAAAGTCAACAACAAGGAGGACAACTTCATTCCTGGACACCAGATAGACATCCTGCTTCTTGATTGATCCATCACGGTTTTTCGAGCAAATCTGCTCTTCTACCTGCTTATGATGGAGAGATATGGCAGGAGAAAATAATACTATTTACAAAGGTACAGTAAAACCTCCCTGTAAAGTACACCTAGTTGTAGAGTCAAAGTGTCCTTTAGAGAGAGGTGTCCTCTTACCGGAGAGTTGCAAAGTATTAAAAATGGTGGTGGTGTCTTGTCCACTCCATAGAAATGGAGTTTTTTTCTACATAAAAACATTATAGAAAATCTATTGCGTAATCGTAAGCGTTTAGTACTGTTGGACCTCATCAGCCTGGTGCAAGCAGTACCTCAACGATTAAAAAACTTGTCATTCAGGCATCCTGAAAAAATCATGAAAGGGGTAGTTAAGGCCAGATTTGCGTGAAACCGCGAAACAATGTGAAAAATAGTACAGATTTGATATTGTACTGGGATAAGGTGCATAAATTAAATGTAGGATTGATGATTGTTTTGTCAATTTGTCAATACGGGCTAAAACAAAATTGCAAATTACTAGGGCCTACAGTAAGAGTAATCTAACACACAGAAAAGCGTACACTCAAGAGTATAGCAACAGCAATAAAAGGAATTTAAATAAAAACTCAAGATTTGCTATATAAAAACAAAACAGTACTTTTCCTCATTGTAGCGTTGGTAGGGATCGGACCGGGGTTACACAGGTATGTGAGGAGATCACCAGACACGGATAAATCACACAGAGAATACTTTAAGCGTCACAATAATCCACCACACTCGCTCACTCGCAATACCATAGCTCTCTATTATATAAAAACATGGCCACCTTTGTCTAATGAGAAGACATGAGAGATCGGTTTACTAACAAACAACATTCTCCCGCTAAAACTGAGATAAGATAAAAGTGAAAATGTCTTTTTCTTCTTTCTTATCTCCACTCAATCATATCTGGGGTATCAAGCTTGTGAAGCTTGAGATCACGACTAGGTGAGGTATAATGTGTCTGCCTTTGTCATTAAGACTGGGAGAATTACTCAGTGGCAGGCCGACTCAGCTCTAAAAGAAATGGCCGCCTCTGACATGAGGAACAGATGACATGTGAAGGCGCTCCTAACATGGAGTACAAACGCTGCTCATACAAAGTGCAAATGTTTGACAATTTTGAAAATAGAGCATCCATAATTAAATCTTTAATTGAAAAGGTATATATTGGATCAAAATATCATTTATTTTACATATATTTCAGTTGGTTGAACGCCAAACTTTATCAAGGTGTTATAACATTTTAAAGTGTGTCAACAACATGTAGTTGGCGTTCAGCCAACTGAAATATTGGTAAATTAAAATGATATTTAATATATGCCTTTCTAATTAAATGTTTGTCAATGTAATTTGACAGTTTTATACAGATAACCACGTAAGACTATGTGATGATTCTCCTCAGTAGATTCCATTCTCTAGTGTATTCCCCGACTGTGTGAGGTTGTTTTCGGCATCAGCATCATTCCAAGGTAAATTAAGGCAGGATGTCCCATAATGCAATATACATCCAGGCTTGAGTTAATTAAGGGAAGTCTAATGGGGCGGGTTGCTTGGCGACCGTCCGTTATTTCCCTACCTTGTCGGCCCAGTGGGAATGTACTGGGCAATCATCCTTGCATTCTATCTCTAGCTATTGCTTCTTATCTTCCTATCTATGGACATACTTTAACAACTACTGAATTCCCAATAGAAGGCTAATTGTAAAAATACGTTATACATATAAAAGGATTCTTTCAAAATGCTTCTTTTTTAAATAAAAACGAATAACTCTTGAACTAATGAAACGAATGCCGAAGAGATTCTTTATATAAGAGGACGTTTGTACAAGGTTTCGTGCAAAACGCTCTTCTACGTGTACAGGTAGGAAGACGTCTTGCCCGAAAGCTTGTATGATGGTTCTCTTATATTGAGAAGCTTTTATCTTTGACTTGTATTTCTTCTTCTTCAGCGAATAGAGAGTTTATCGTCGTTTTTATAACACTAATATTAATAAAATTATTAATATAATGTGAGATAATTAATATCCGTTAATTAGGACATTTTTAAAGATAAGATATTTTTAAATTATTATTATCCCTATATATAGTACACGTGGTACAGTCCATGATAATCATTGTGGGAAGAAGTAGGCTACTTTTTACTGTAAGTGCACCACATGTCTACACATGTGAAAAGCAGTTCGACTTTGCACTTAAAAATATGCCAGAGCCCTGTTTAGTTACTTTCACTCGCTGGTGGGGTTGAACTTTTGAAAGAATCGGGGGCCATTGGAGCATTTTATTTTTAATTATAATAAAATGCCCAATGCGGGATTCTATCCCGGGTCGTAGATGTCGAAAACCATCGGTTTAGACCATCCTTCCACCGACCCCCAAGATAAGAATTGAAACTATCTAACGCCAATTATTCTTTTTTCAAATAAAAATATTTTTTAATGTTCATACTGCGATAGAAAATTAATGAAAAGATTCACCACTAATGAGCCGGGCCCTCTCTAAAATGTTCCAATCGAAAATAAGGAACTAATAATTGGTTTAATTGTAAAAGAAGAATTCGCGTTTAATAGTTTCATTTTAAATATATAGATGGCGTGCTAATTCAACTACCTGTAAATATATAAAACTTGAATATTTTCACAAATTTCAGTAAAAATTAAGACATTGACAAAGATGGTGACAACGAGTGTTCATTTACTGTTTCAAAGAACTTAACGTAGCTTATTAAAAGCTGTTAACCACTACAAAGAACAAAGTCAATAGGAAGAAATTCTAAATGTTTGAAATCCATTTAAAATTATAAATTAAGATATTATCTTTCTAGTTATATAAGCCCCCCCTATAAGCTTATGTCCATAGTTTTCTTGAAAACAATTTCTGATATTCCACCCTTAAGTGCTGCGTATATAAGCAAAATCGTTTAATACAGTATTAGAGCTCTAAAAAGCTGTCTGGTGGATTAATTTGGCGAAACCGCTGGGAGGATTCACTACTGATGATCCAAGCCCCCCCCCCCCCCCAAAATATATATTTTTTTTTCATCGTAGTATGGACAGTAGAAGTTTGTATTGTGTATAAAAGAAACATTCCTGCTGAAATCCTTCCAATTCATATAGCATTATTGTTGTCATGTCCAATGAAAAGCCTCAGATGTCTCCATACATCTCTATCACAGCAATTGCAATGTCCTCTATCTTGGGTGTGTAAAGCTGCTGCTCTGGGTCCATGTCAATTTTCTACTCTGTTATTTTGTTGTCGTGTTCAATGAAGAACTTCAGATGTCCTAATGCATATCTATCACAGCAGTTGCAATGTCCTCTATCTTGGGTGTGTAAAGCTGCTGTTCTGGGTCCATGTCAATTTTCTGTTGTTGATGTCGTGTCTAATGAAGAGCCTCAGATGTCTCCGTACATATCTATGACAGCAGTCGCAATGTAATCTATCTTGGGTGTGTAAAGCTGCTTTTTTGGGTCCATGTCAATTTTCTGTTGTGGTTATCGTGTCCAATGAAGAACTTCTGATGTCCTAAAGCATATCTATCACAGCAGTTGCAATGTCCTAATCTTGGGTGTGTAAAGCTGCTGCTCTGGGTCCATGTCAATTTTCTGTTGTTGTTGTCATGTCCAATGTAGAGCCTTAGATGTCTCCGTGCATCTCAATTACAGAAGTCGTAATTTCCACTATCTTGGTTGTGTAAAGCTGCTTCTCTAGTTTATATAGCATGTTTCTTACTATTATTAAACTATTTTATTGGCATTTTAAGTTAATAGTAGTTTACATAGCGTGTTTCTCTATTTTCAACGGAAAATACCAATAAAATAGTTCTAATATAAACTCTACCAGCTACCAACTACATTAAGATTTCTCTCAGGCGCAACACTACAGCGCCACCAAAGAAGTCAATATGGATTAGGGGAATAATAAAACAGACGTACATTTCTACCTAAAATTGAATTAGAGATCCAAACGACATAATAACGATGGTTAGAATACCGATATAGCTCCAATATAGCATTCTTCACACATTGTTCCACATAGCTCTAAGTAGATTGGTTCTAATACCCACCCACATATGCATATTTTGACTCTAATTTGTGGCAGCGGTGGAAGCAATTTATAGAATGACATTAGCATAAGTCGATGTATCACGATGGATTTATCCCTGTTTATCTTTTTAGTATTCACCCTCACAGCAGGGTGTAGGGATTAGCAGCAGAAGACTGTACCTATTATTGATGACAACCCTATACCAACATTGAGTAAAGTGTAGCGATTTAATTTGGCAAAGCGTTAAAAGAGAACAATTTTCAACGCCTTGCCAAATGCTTTATTTTTATATTTCTTCTGACGAAGACAAAAGATTTTAGTCGAAATGTTGAGAAAAAAAAAAAAAACTCGTAACTGGCCGAAGTGTCTATTTTTCACAGAAATATGAATACCGCCCAGGTAGCCTCTATTTTCAGGTCTTTATTTTAATATCAAATAAAATTGTAGCAACGTTCTGAGACAACCCATTCATCAGCTTTATGAATCATGGAGATAGTTTGCCTGGCCCGGAAATCAAAGTTCTTAGAATTAATACAAAGCAAGAACACGCCATCTATATATAACGAATGAAGACATTAAGACGCGAATGTTTTTTTTTTCACAAATAAATCAAACTTCTTCTGTCTTTACTGCGATGAAAAAATATTGTGAGGGCTTGATTCATCAGTGGTAAATCCTCCCTGCGGTTTCACCAATTTAATCTACCAGACCGCTTCTTAGAGCTCTAATACTGTATTGGATCATTCTGCTTTTATATGCTACACTGAGAGGTGGAATCTTAGAAATTCAATTCTAATTTCCTAAAAGCTTATGCCCATAGTTTACACAAATATCATTTCTAAGATGCGATACCTCGAAAGCCCTAGGTTTTGTTAATAAACAATTTTATTTTGCGAAATATTTATTTATATTAATTCACACTTATGTACAGAACTCAAGGAAGTTGTACATTTTAGCATGTATATGAATAGAACACAGAGGCAATTTTGTTCATACTTGGTTATCTCGTTGTCTTCCATAAAGGTCACTGTAATATCTTTCAGAGTTATTGTCTGGATCCCGATTTACATGCTAAAAGGTACAACTTCCTTAAGTTTTGTCCATAAGTGACACTAGGTTATCTCGTGTGTCTTCAATAAAGGTCACTGTAATATCTTTCAGAGTTATTGCCTTAATTCTGATATACATGATGAGAGGTACAACTTCCTTAAGTTTTGTTCATGAATTAAGCAACTATCTTAATATGCAAATAGGCTGACACTTTCATTATAATATTTATGAATTCCAATCTTGTTGTATATCTCTATAGACCCAGGTTTTTCCCTCCCTCGACGAGAATGGGTGCTTCTAAACCGCTTTAGGACAGGTCAGGGAAGGTGTGCTGAGCTGATGAAGTTATGGGGCTACACCAAAGATCCAAATTGTGCCTGCAACGTCCCACAATCAATGTCCCATATACTAGATGACTGCCCGCTGTACAAATTCAATGGAGGAATCTCCAATCTCCATTCTGTCACCCCGGAAGCCCTGAACTGGCTGAAGGCCTTGCCTCTCAGACTTTAATGACCGATATGTCCTCACTTCTTTTTTCTAGATTTAATTCATTTTGTCTCCTCTCTAATTGTAAATACGCTGCTGTATCACCTCATAAGCATAAATAAATCTCTATAGAAGTACGTCATTCTCGAAAGCTTGTATCCTTTTCAACATCAAAGAAGCAAACTTCGCTAAACACAACTGAATGTCTGTATTTAAGAACTACCCCAGCTGGCTATTCCTTATATACAATTTGTATAAATAGCTGCCCAAGTTATTGGTGGATTAATCACATGTCGTGTTCTTCAAACTCCTCTTCGCTGGTTTTCTGTAATTCACTCTTCAACCTAGAGGTATATTTGGCGCAATGTCTTCCCCTAAAATGTAGCTGACTTTCCAAATCCTAACTAGTTTCAAAGTACTGGTCTTACAAAAACTCAACTCCACTTTTTTTCCAATCACAATTTATACACAATAATTTTACACATGTGACCAGACATTCATGGTCAAATATCATATAAACATACATACACAGAATTATTAATAATAATTTTTAAAAACTCTAATATGTCGCGATAAAGAAAATACGGATTTTCTGTGATCATATCTGTTCGTCTATTTAGTCGCGATAAAGATAATACGGATTTTCTGTGATCAGATCTGTTCGTTTATTGAACAAAAAATCTTTCATTTTAGACTACGAATCCGTGCCGTAGTTGGAAACAAGCCAGATATTACATCAGCGTTCTGTGACACAGGCTGTTGATGAAGAAATGATATAAACTGCTGGATTCTCGACAGACACGACACGGGATCGAATTTTATAAATCTTGTCGCGGAGATAAAGCAAGGGCAAATTTGGGAATAATTAATTTATTATAAAGGTGGGTATTTACCTTCTAGTACTCCAATAAAATTATATACAAGAGGTATTTATAGGGAGAGAGATAACAACTTATCCCAAGGTAAAAATAAAAATAATGAGAGTGGTCAGCCACCGCCCCGTTTTCCTTATTTGCCGATAAGATTCCGAGAACCCCTCACACCTGTGGTCACATCCCCCCGGAGTCCAGTGAAGATTGACAGGTGTCCCATGGAGATTACGGTGGCTCTGGTTGCAGAGCTACTTGGCAATATTATATAAATATGTATTTTTTATTATCCCTAGTACACGTGGTACAGGCCATGATAATCATGGTGGGTAGTTATCAACTGTTTTTACTCTAAGTGCATCACATGTCTACACATGTTAAAAACAATTCAACTTTGCACGTACCAATGTGCCAGAGCCCTGAGCTGGTGAGGTTGGACTTTTACACGAATCGGTGGCCATTGGAGCATTTTTTTTAATCAGAAAAAAAGTGTTCATTGCGGGAATCGAACCCGGGTCGTAGCGGTCGAAAACTAACGGTTTAGACCATCCTTCCACCGACCTCCTAATATAAATAATTATATATGTAATATACCTTATAATAATATTATAATATACTCTGTTTAATTAATTAATATTTGATTGTTTGGATTTGGCAGCACTGTAATTGTTGTTGTTGTTATGAATATATTCAAAAATGTATGTTTTACATTAGAAAGATATATAATTAAAATTTGTTTCTTAATTTTGTAAAGAATATTTATTTATTTAATCGAAGGAACATTACAATATATATTTTACTTTTTTAAAAACCTAGTTTGGCATTCTCTCACGCAAATATGGCCCCTAATAACTTTTATATATGCCCTTGACCTTTTATATTCCAAATAAACCTCTTGAACTAATCTTTTTAGTCGTTGAAGTACAGACTACACTGCACCATAAGGGCCAACATTCTGAACGTGTACGTTCAAGTGGTTCGTGTGGTTAGCTTTTCTTAGTTTATGAAGAAACGATATTTGGCCAATATTACTGAATAATAAGAAATCAACGATTAGTTGATATTTATTCCTACAGATGGCGTAAGTCATCAGCATCTTTAGTTTCAAGATCAATAAATCATTTTTCCTAACTTGTGCACTTGTCCTTGTGCTCTATGGTTACCAAAGAAGAGGCCTCTTGCCAATATTACTGAATAATCAGAAATCAACGATTAATTTCTATTTATTCCTACAGATGGCGTAAGCCATCGGTATCTTTAGTTGGACGATCAAGAAATCCTTTTTCTTAACTTGTCAACTTGTCCTTGTGCTCTATGGTTTCCAAAGAAGCGGCCTCTTGCCAATATTACTGAATAATAATAAATCAACGATTAGTTTCTATTTATTCCTACAGATGGCGTAAGTCATCAGCATCTTTAGTTTCAAGATCAAGAAATCATTTTTCCTAACTTGTAAACTTGTCCTTGATCTCTATGGTATCCAAAGAAGAGGCCTCTTGCCAATATTACTGAATAATTAGAAATCAACGATTAGTTTCTATTTATTCCTACAGATGGCGTAAGTCATCAGCATCTTTAGTTTCAAGATCAAGAAATCATTTTTCCTAACTTGTGCACTTGTCCTTGTGCTCTATGGTTACCAAAGAAGAGGCCTCTTGCCAATATTACTAAATAATTAGAAATCAACGATTAGTTTCTATTTATTCCTACAGATGGCGTAAGCCATCATCATCTTTAGTTGCACGATAAAGGAATGCTTTTCTTAACTTGTAAACTTGTCCTTGATCTCTATGGTATCCAAAGAAGAGGCCTCTTGCCAACAAAACTGAATAATTAGAAATCAACGATTAGTTTCTATTTATTCCTACAGATGGCGCAAGACATCACCTTTATTTGCACTATCAATAAATACTTTCTTTCAACTTGTAAACTTTTTCATGATGAAATTGTGAAAACATTTAGAATTACAAAATATTTCATCACATTGAGTGTCTTTTTATTATTTTATTAAACTTGTCCTTGTGATCAATGCAATGTCCTTGTGCTAAAGAAGCGGCCTCAGTAGTGGTAAGAATGTGATTGTCACATAGGATGACAACTCACTTATACAATTGGCTGATTTATCTCTGACAGATTTACAGGATGTGTCGGGAATATTGAGTAGGATTCTTTAACATTCTTTAGAACACCATCTTTATAGGTCTAAGCAATCATTGTTATTTTCTATTTTCATCTATTGTTGTTGTAAGTTTAGAAAACATCTAGCTATATACATAATAGACACTTCTTTCTTTTATCCATTAGAGGGGGTCGGTGGAAGAATGGTCTAAACCGTTGGTTTTCGACCGCTACAACCCGGGTTCGATTACCGCATTGGACACTTTTTTTCTGATATAAAAAATGCTCCAATGACCCCCGATTCTTGCAAAAGTCCAACCCCACCAGCGAGTGCAAGTAACCAAGCGGGGCTCTGGCATATTTGTAAGTGCAAAGTCGAACTGCTTTCCACATGTGTAGACATGTGGTGCACTTACAGTAAAAGCAGTTGCTAACTACCCACCATGATTATTATGGCCTGTACTACGTGTACTAGGGATAAGCAAAAAATAATTATGCATTAGCGCGCCATCTGTTGTCAAAATTCGAAACTATAATAGACGCGTATGATTCTTTTTAAAAATAAACAAATACTAATGCCCTTACTGCAATGGAATATGCAGTAAAGGCAGTAGAAATTGTTTATTTTTAAAAAGAATCATAAGCGTCTATAATAGTTTCGAATTTTGACTTCTTTCTTTTGTAAACAGTTCTTTTTTCTCGTTTTTTTATCTCTTTCTTCTTTTTAATATCATATGACTCATCTTCAATATAATAATCCCTTGTATCAATATTGAATAAAATTAAAAAGGTCTCCAGAGAAAGTATCTTTTCATGTTTAAAAAAACAAAAAACAATTGGAAAGACACTTTTCCCTGAAGGCCTGATTAATTTTACTCAATGACTATTTCTTTACGGCCTTAAATGATTGTAAATATATTATGATGCATTAACATGCCATCTGTTATGAAATTTCGAAACTATTGCCACGTGGAAATTAAGGAAGACCAACTTCGGGATGAGATAACAATTTATTTCAGGCAATAACAAACTATGAGTGATTAAGAAAAGATAAGAAAAAGAGGGAAGTGTACAGAGTTTAGCAAAATATAAACATAAAATATAATACTCTGCTAATAAAATAATAAATATTTTGTTACACTATTATAGACGCGTATTCAACTTTATTCAACTATAAATACAAAGCGCGATGTCCCGCCAAGGACACTGGCGCCCAAAGGAAAAGCAATACAAGAGAGAGAGAGAGAATCTATTTATATATCCAAAAACATATGCACAAAGGCATTTACCATATTCTTGGAATTGGTTTCAAACAAGCATACTATATACATAGGTAATTTAATTTAAACACACATCAAAATAAAGAAAAAACCATTATATACAGCACATACAGTTACAATTATACCAAACACTTGAGATTATTTAGAAATTTTGATATAAATTTACAAAATCTATTGAATTCAATGTATGAAACCCTGCTGGATATCAGTTCTCTTGGATCGGTACAGAGAATACCGTTACTGAGTCTGTAGTCTTGAAATGCTGGGCACTTAAGTAAAAGATGAGTAGAATCTTGAATGCGGCATCCACAAAAACAGCCCGGATCCTCCGATGCGCGAATTCTTTCCAGAAAACTCCCGAAATTACCATGGTTGGTTACAAATTTTGTGTTGTGGAAATATAGACGCGTATGATTCTTTAATTTTTCCATTGCAGTAAGGGCAGTAAAAATTGTTTCATCTTAAAAGAATCATATGCGTCTATAATAGTTTCGAATTGTAAATATATATGTATAGACAAATATAAAAGCATATATGACAGCGCAAGTGTCCCTAGGGGAACATAGCGCTTTAAATTGAAATAAATAAAAAATAGGTTCAACAATAAATATTATCACAATTTAAAATACACAATAGATATATTTAATAAAACTTATGATATGATATTAAAAGGTAGTTTCTGTTTAGAGAGAACAAAACAAATATGGATGGTTTTAATATAATGAAAATATAAATATCTAAAATTGTATTAATTCATCGATAGATTGCATTCTCACAATTTACATGATACAAACATTTTTACTCTGCAAGGTTAAAGCCTTTATTTCCCTTTAATTTATGAATTCGAAAGATTGATTCCTTTGATATGTAAGCAATAATAAAAAACGGCCTCCAAGTATAAGTTCCCTGCTTTATTTATATTGCCACGTGGAAAATTAGGGAAGATAAACTTCGGGGTGACACAGCAATTTATTTCAGGGAAGAACAAACTAAGAATGGTAAACAAAAGATAAGCCACGAGGGAAATTTACAGAGAGTAGCAAAATAAAAACATAAAAATGACCACTCTGTTAATAAAAATAATAAAATACTTTGTTACAATATATTATTTCAAGTTTTCGTCTATTATAAACCTATCTACAGGAGTATATGACAATATCTCATATAACGTCATAGATAATATGACAATATGTCATATACTCCTGTAAAAGGGTTTTTTGGTGTCTAAAACTTGAGAGAATGTATGAATAAAACAAGAAATTTATCATAGGAGGTTGTTTTTATTATTTCTTTAATTATATTAGATCTTTGTTGTTGTATAACTAAATGCTATAGACTTGGGAAGGCTAATAAATCGCCTATTTTGATTTCAATACCTGAATACGAGGAAAGAATTAAATTATTCAAAAATACGACTAAACTTAGAGATAGTAAAATCTACATAAATAAAGATTTTAGTAAAAAGATTAGAGACCAACGGCTTATTCTTATAGCGAAAAGGAAAGAACTTTTTGAAAAAGGCACTCGATCAAAGCTGAGAGACAACAAACTTATTATGATGTACTAGAGCGCCATCTGTTATCAAATTATAAAACTATTTTAGTGGCGTATTATTCTTTTTAAAATAAAACAATTTCTACTGTCCTTACTGCGATGAAAAAATTAAAGGGAGGGCCTGGCTCATCAGTGGTGAACCCTCCCAGCGGTTTCGCCAGTTTAATCTACCATACCGCTGTTATATTGCATTTTTGGAACTTCCTTTTATAGGTGACCGTTGTAAGAATCTTGGAATGGGTATTTTAGAAGAACTATGGACATAAGCTTTTAGGACAGCAGAATTAAATATAATTATAAATATATAATATGCTTCGAGCAATCGCTCTTCCGCAAATATCAAATTGTGTCTTTTATTAGAACAATAATGTTATGATGTACTAGAGCGCCATTTTAATTTTTTCATCGCAGTAAGGACAGTAGAAATTGTTTTATTTTAAAAAGAATAATACGCCACTAAAATAGTTTTATAACAAACTTATTGTAAACGGTGTAGTTTACGAAGCTGTAAATGGCCAAGTTGTCAATAATAATGGAAATAAGATATAGCAAAAACAGAACATAATACCTAATGTAAATAAGACTTTCCAGATTGATAAACAGATCTCTAATATAGTGTCCATTCAGCCACCTTTTGATAAAACACTCACGGCTAAAATTTCTAAAATTAAAAACTCAAAGGTTACGAAGAACATATCAGATAGAAATACAACTAATATTAGATTTACACATACGAAAAACTGTGAATCGGCAATAAAAGACAAACAACTAACCCAGGCCAAACATATAGATACTAAAATAAAAATGCTACAATGGAATATAAATGGATTTAATAGAATAACATCAATATTTCCACTCGTTGAATACCTAAAAAAATACGAACTTTTTGCACTGAGTGAAACATGGATTACCGGTGTTATTGAACTATTAACAGATGAATACTACATAATTCAAAGCCCAGCAATGAAAACAGAACTAAAGGGAAGGGGCTCGGGGGGAATTCTGATTGGGATAAAAAAAAACTTTCAACATACGGTTAGAAAAATCGAGACAAACCCTTACTGGATATCTTTCTTGACGCATAAATTTTTAGACAAAACCACCGAGAGTATATGTTTGTTGTTTGCTTATCTTCCTCCTAATGCGTTACAAGAACACAATTTAACAAATTTACTTAGGCATATTGATTATCACATGAGTGAAGGTAACGAAGTGCTAATAGCCGGTGATATCAATATTAGAATAGGCAATGCTGGAGGCTTCCATAACCCACTGAAACTAAATTCACCCCTCAATAAATATAGGAATTCTAAAGACCTAATATCTTCGAAATTATCTGAAAAACTAATTTCCTTCACTGATTCAAACTCTATAACAATAGCTAATGGAAGAACTAGGGGTGATACGCACGGCTCATTCACTTTTATTTCAGAAAGAGGTTCATCGGTTTTGGATTACTTTATGTATACACACGGTTTAACACAGATCATATCGGATATGTGGATCGAAGAACTTTCATATTCAGACCACTTACCAATTGTTTTGCAAATTAATACTGGGTATGAAGCTATTAAATCCTCGTACAAAAACGAAATACTAACACGAAAATTCATTTGGACGAAAGAAAATGTGGAGATGCTAAAACATAATTTGAGCGATATTGAAGTTGGAAATGAAACCGATATTAACATAGAAACAGTAAATTTTACTAAACAGATCTACACGGCAATGGAATCGGCAAATATAATTAAATTTGCTAAACGACGACACCAACTTTCAAAACCTTGGTGTTAGTGAAAGGCACGCCCGCGCGAGAAGAAAGAAAACAGTTTTGAATAATTTCAATCAACCACCGCGCGGTGACGGCTGCGACGTCACGGTCGGCGCGCATGCGCGGCGGCGGCGGCGGTCACGTGGGAAGCACGGGCGTGGGCCCTTCGAATTCTGACGGCCAACACGGACTGACTTCCTTCCCAATCCATCCCTTTCAATCGAACATTTTTTAACTTCTTTAATTACTAAAATTAATTTGTAACATAATATTTATATCTATATTTATCCTGAATAAAATTTAAAATATCAAGGATGATTAATTGAATCATTCTTTCAATACCAAACGAACCTGTCATAGTGTACCATTCAAAAAGTGTACCGAACATTGTGGCGAGCCCTGCCAAGGATTTAAGATGGACAAACTCAAGAAAGCTTGTGAGACGAAAAAGAGGACTTTGGAAAGTGTTATTGCAGAAGCAGATGGCGAACTTGGAAAGCAAGAACCAAGCCTAGAAATGTTGATGTCTCTACGACCAAAGCTCCTCAGATGTAAAGACAGGTTCTTAATTGCCAGTGATTGTCTCATCGAACAACTGATAAAGGCGGATAGAGAAGATGAAGAAATTGAAGATGTCGATATCGTTCAAGCGAATCTATTTGGAAGGTCTGAAGGCGTTTTGCAAAAAATGGAACAATTACTAGCAAAACCAACAGTAGACCGAGAATCAATAGTTTCCGGGGGGAACGAAGGAAAGTCAAATCTTCATCGACTTCCGAAGTTGGAACTACCGAAATTTGGAGGAGAAGCACGGGAGTGGCTGCAGTTCTGGTCAGCCTTTCAAAGCGTCCACGATGATGACTCCATTTCGGCCTGTGTCAAGTTCCAATACCTACAAAATTGCATGATAAAGGGTTCGGTGTCGGAGGAAATAGTTTCATCCTTTCCAAACTCAGCGGCAAATTATCCACTTGCCATCAGCACTCTTAAGGAACGTTTTGGCCGTGAAGACATGTTGGTGGAAGTGTACGTAAGGGATTTGATTGCTATCATTTTGGAATATGCTCATGGAAGGAACACGACATCTTTTTCGACTGTATACGTTCGGTTATCATCACAACTACGAGCGTTGGGGTCTTTAGGAGTCACAACAGATAAATGCGCTGCTATTCTGTACCCCATGGTGGAATCAGCTTTACCTGAAGATCTCTTCGTCGCGTGGGAAAGGACTCGTCATCATCACAAGCCTGATGAAGACGGAAAGCATAATTCAAGTGAAGCCCTCCTGGAGAAGCTTATGGAATTCCTAAAACACGAAGTTGAGGGAAGTGAAAGAATGCGTTTGGCTCGTCAACCGTTTTCGAGTTCGTATCCATCACAATTTAATCGAGATAAGCCGCCCAAGCCGAAGACATCTGTCGCCACCGCTGCAAGTCTGGTAGTTGCTGATGGGAAGTCAAATAACGCTTATAAATGTGTATTTTGTGATGGAAAACATTGGAGTGAACAATGCTGTAAAGCCATGTCAATGTCTCTTGAAGCAAGAAGGAAAATAATTCAAGAGAAACAGTGTTGTTATTCTTGCTTGAAGCCCGGACACTTTTCCAAGTATTGCAGAAACGTTGTGAAATGTGTCATCTGTAGTAAAAAACACAGGGCAATCTTATGTCCAGTTTCAAAAGGCAGCCAAAAATCTGATGGGATTGAAGAGAGAAGTAAGAACATAAATGCATCCGTGGACATGTCGAATCAAATTCGGTGCCAAGATGTCTTACTTCAAACAATCATGGTAAAGATTAATGGCGAAAATAAATCAAAAGTTGTTCGGGCAATGTTAGATAGTGGATCCCAGAACTCATATGTATTGGAACAAACTGCTTCCGAAGTTGGACTCACTATGCTCGGGAAAAAGGAAGTTGTACACTTACTATTTGGTGGAGTGAAATCGAGACCACAGCAGCACAAGCGGTATCGAATCTACATTTCTGATGTGGACTCCAAGTACAACTGCAATTATGAAGTACAAGACTGCTCAACGATTTGTAGTGCAATGCCTTCCGCTCAACCTACCGAATGGATGACGGAACTTCGATCAAAGGGAATTGACTTGGATGTCTATAGGTCGAACACGGAGATTGAACTACTACTAGGAGCAGACGTATACGCCAAGCTACTAACAGGAAAGAAAATAGAATTGGAATCTGGTCCCGTCGCTCTCGAAACGAAGCTGGGCTGGACTGTTAGTGGAAAGGTTTTGGGAAATGTTCAAACAACTAAATCTCAATCATCAGTTCTGTCATGCTTAGTCCGTGATGCAACAATACAAGATCTTTGGAGATTAGATGTCATCGGTATCATGGAACCCATGAAGGAAAAGAGCAGAGTTGTCAGTTGCAGCGTTGGAACATTTTAACCAAACAGTGAAACAGAATGAAGATGGTCGATATTCTGTCAATTTACCTTGGATAGGAGAACATCCACCACTCCCTAATTACAAGCTAATTTCGGAGATGAAACTTGAATCTACTACTGCTTTAGCAGGGATTAAACGTGATATGAACAGGTCAGTGTTTGTCGCGGGAAAAGTAAAGAAGATTCGACAAAATTCAAGCATAACTGATTGGAGGCACGTTCCTGGTAAAGAAAATCCTGCAGACATCCCCTCACGTGGAGCTTCAATCTCACAATTGATTACTACTAGATGGTGGGAGGGACCTTTACCGAAGGACAGAGTGGAGTGGGACACTGCAGACTTTGGAGACCATCACTCCTGACAAGAAAGTCGAAATAAGATCAACTCCTTTAAAGGAGGACGCAGGCCGCGAAGGAGACAGCCACAGACCAGAGAGCGGCCACGCAGCCTGCCCGAGCCAGCCACGGCTTGCCCCGACTGGGAGGTTCCAGGGGAGAAGGATTTCATGGCCATTAGGAAAAGTGGAGGAGGTGCTACCTGGGGCCGATGGACAAGTTCGAGTCGCAAGAGTGAAGACATCATCGGGAGTTTTTCTTCGTCCAGCACAGCGACTTTTTCCATTAGAAATAAAACAAATTTAGATTAGCCTCTACTATAGCCAAGAAAATATAGTATTAGAATTTAATTTATCAATTAAATTGGTGGGAGGAATGTTAGTGAAAGGCACGCCCGCGCGAGAAGAAAGAAAACAGTTTTGAATAATTTCAATCAACCACCGCGCGGTGACGGCTGCGACGTCACGGTCGGCGCGCATGCGCGGCGGCGGCGGCGGTCACGTGGGAAGCACGGGCGTGGGCCCTTCGAATTCTGACGGCCAACACGGACTGACTTCCTTCCCAATCCATCCCTTTCAATCGAACATTTTTTAACTTCTTTAATTACTAAAATTAATTTGTAACATAATATTTATATCTATATTTATCCTGAATAAAATTTAAAATATCAAGGATGATTAATTGAATCATTCTTTCAATACCAAACGAACCTGTCATAGTGTACCATTCAAAAAGTGTACCGAACACTTGGTATGACAAAGATTGTTACATTTTGAAAAAAACGACCAAAGCAAGTTTACAAAGATGTAGGAACTCAAATAACATACACGACCGCCAAAAATATATTGAGGCTAGGAGGGAATATTTTAGGCTCCTGCAAAGAAAAAGAGATGAATTCAACAAGGACAAGAATGAAAATATAAAAAACGTCAAAGATCCCAAATCCTTCTGGAATGCCATTGCATCCTTTAGAAAAAAACCAATAATACAAGGAGAGATTGATATAAAAGAATGGTTCTTATTTTATAAAAATTTACTGAACAAAGAAAATAAAGAAGCTACTTTTACGTTAAACCAGATGATTGGTTGGAAAGATCCAGATTTAGACGCGGAAATAACCCTTGAAGAGATCCATGATGTAGTTAAAAAACTAGCGAATGGCAAAGCAGTGGGACTCGATGGTATACCAAATGAGTTGCTAAAGAATTTACCGATACCGACTTTAACTAATTTGAAAAACCTATTCAACAAAATAATGTCCTCAGAAAAATACCCGCAACTCTGGACGAACTCAATAGTACACCATATATATAAAAGCGGTGATAAGAATAACCCAACAAATTATAGAGGGATTGCCCTCTGCAGTAATATATCTAAATTATTTACTACAATACTAAGAAACAGATTAAACAATTGGATAGAAAAAAGAGAGATTATTTTAGAAAACCAAGCAGGTTTCCGTAAGAACCGATCATGCACTGACCACATACTACTACTGAATTCACTCATCCAACTATCTCTGAGAAGAAAACGAGGCAAGCTATATGTCTTCTTCGTCGATTTGACTAAAGCTTTCGACACAGTCCCACATGATTTACTTTGGCAAAAATTGCAGAAAATGGGCATTAGCAATAAATTTGTAATGCTGATAAAAAACTTTTACCAAGAAGCTAAGATTACTATCCGATGGAAAGGACAATATTCAAGTAATGTGAAAATTAATTCTGGAGTGTTGCAGGGAGAATCACTTTCCCCACTTTTATTTATACTATATATGGCCGACCTAATAGAACTTTTTAATAACTCAGCACTTACAGGATTTCATCTCCCTGATTTTGGTGTTTTACACCTACTTATGTATGCGGATGACATAGCCATAATTGGAGAATCGAAAATCAATTTACAAATTAAAATTAATTTACTAAAGTCTTACCTGGATAATAACAAATTAGTTTTAAACGAAAATAAATCCAAAATAATGGTATTCAGGAATGGAGGAAGACCGGCAAGACATGAAAACTGGCACTGGGGTGACACCCCACTGACTGTTGCGTCCAATATTACATATCTGGGATATCCATTCACTTCCACTAATAATAGTAAGAAGGTAGCCCTCTTTTATAAAGCCAAAGCAAATACGGCAATAAATGCAACTATTAGACTGATAAAAAAAGAAAAAATTAACTCATTAAAAGTTGCACTCAATCTATTTGACTCAGTAATTAAATCAATACTACTCTATGCGGCCCCTGTGTGGGCTTGGGACAATGCGGATATTATAGACCAATTACAGAATACGTTTATCAAAAATTTTCTGAATCTACCAAGATATATACCAGGGTATATTGTAAGGCTGGAAACAGGCAGAATATCTCTGACTTTTACAACGATCAAATTAATTATGAAATATTTCATTAGATTACAAAAAATGGAGGACAATAGACTACCTAAGCTATGTTGGAATATATTGAAGGAAATTTCCTTAATGACAAAAAAACCTATAGGATTTTGTAAGAATATTATGGATATCATCAATCATTGTGGACTCACATGGCTAAACTATAGGTTAAACTATGATGACATACAGATCGAACTTCCGAATATACTAAAAATAAAAATTGAACAGCTATTGCAGCAAGATCTGGCAAAATTATCTCTTACGAAAACATACTCAAACTATAGGTTACTTTATGATTCATTCATTCCAGAAAATTATCTTTCATGCAATTTGTCTTCAGCTTTAGTGAGTTTTATTGCACAGATCAGATTAATGTCAACAATGATCAAAGAAAATCATATTTACGCAATTAAGAAAGAAGATTTGTACTGTGGGTTATGTGGAAGTCAGATAACTGATTAAATATACCATTTTATTGTTGAATGCGGGGATCTGGAAGGAGAGAGAAAAAAAATCCTGAAAAGTCTTCCTAGACCGCATTTGAACTCAATAAAGCTAATAAAAACTGTTTCATATAAGAAGAGTTGGGCAATTGAACTGTTCAACTATCAAAAAGCGGTTGGGAAAAAAATTGCACTCGTGGAAGAGAGAAGAACAGGGGCACAATAAAAAGTCACCCTGTTTGCCGTACCTTAATTGTAAATACTCTATCTTCCCCTTTTCTCTTATGTTTAATATTGTCTGTAACTCTACGACGAATCCGTACAGGGCAAGATGCCCTAATAAAGTTTTTTTTTGTTGTTGTTGTTGTTGTCGTGCTCAATGAAGAGTCTCAGATGTCTCCGTACATCTCTATCACAGAAGGCGTTCTCTATCTTGGGTGTGTGAAGCTGCTTTTCTGGGTCCATGTCAATTTCCTGTTGTTGTTGTTGTCGTGTCCAATGAAGAGCCTCAGATGTCTCAATTCATCTCTATCACAGCAGTCGCAAAATCCTCTATCTTGGGTGTGTGAAGCTGTTTTTCTGGGTCCATGGTAATTTTCTGTTGTCGTTTTCGTGTCCAATGAAGAGGCTTAGATGTCTCCGTACATCTCTATCACAGCAGTCGTTCTCTATCTTGGGTGTGTGAAGCTGCTTTTTTGGGTCCATGTCAATTTTCTGTTGTTGTTGTTGTCGTGTCCAATGAAGAGCCTCAGATGTATCTGTACATCTCTATCACAGCAGTCGCAAAATCCTTTATTTTGGGTGTGTAAAGCTGCTGTTCTGGGTCCATGTCAATTTTATGTTGTTGTTGTTGTGTTCAATGAAGAGCCTCAGATGTCTCCATACATCTCTATCATAGCAGTCACAATTTTCTCTATCTTAGGTGTGTAAAGTTCTGGGACCATATAAATTTCTGTTATTGCCGTGTCCAATGAAGAGCCTCAGATGTCTCCGTACATCTCTATCGCAGCAGCCACAATGTTCTACAAGGCTGCGGCCATTGCTGGACATGAGAATATGTGGGTAGGTGTTAGTTCCGAACTAGGACAATTGTCCTATAGGTGCCTGTGCCATCTGGATGTATTTTCATTCCTTTATAGTGTTTCATTCTAAGTATTGTGATTTAGATCTTTTTAAGGTCATATCGAAAAGTGTTAAAGGTGTTTCCAGATAATTATACTTCTCATTTCGTCATTTCTTTATACAAAAAAAAAAAAAAACATTTCGCCATATCAAATTTCGATCGTTCCTTTTATGGGAGAATTTCATTATCATAAAAATGGGAACGTGAGTTATTCTAAATTTATATTTCCCATTTATTTTGACACTTAGAATTTAATCTAGATAAAACTCGTTCTATGATAGGACTTTATAGTTCCTCGCTGCACTAAACTCACCGTAGGTTTGATACGGCTTGGCTAATATTTCAACAATGGACACCAACGTCTCTCAATCCTCTAAAATTTGATATTCAAAGATATCAAAACCTTTTACCTAAATTAACACCAAGAATTCTGCGCATCTTGACAACTCTGGAATCAATAATCCTAAAACTGAAAATTTGTCAGTATCACTATAGTAAAATTTATATCTATTATTCTCAATGTCGTAAATATTTATGATATTTTTATAGATAAAGATATTCATGGGCTAAAGTTCAATGCAAATATTTCAAAACGTTATGGAAATTTGTTTAAAAACTCTTGTTTTTATCACATACGAGGTGTGGTCAAAAAGTATCGCTACTTTTGAATTTTCGCGGGTTACGTATATTCGAATTTTGATCTTTTTGTGGCTTTATGTTGGTACTCATGTCTCTCACTTATGCCGACAAGCTCGGCCATTTTGAATGTTCATTTAATTGTTGACAGCTGCTTTGCTTGCAGGTGTTTTGGATCGTCTTCGATTTTTACCTATTAAAAAAAATGGATTAAAGAACCTGTATCAAATTTTGTGTGAAAATCGAAATTAAGTGCACGGATGCATTCCGAATGTTGACTGTGGCATACGGAGAAGCTACCTTGGACCGAAGCAACGTTTATCGGTGGTACAAAATGTTCTCAGAAGGCCGAGAAGATGTGAACGACGAAGAGCGTGCCGGACGCCCGAGCACTTCAACAACAGACGAAAAAATTAATGAAGTGGAGAAAATGATATTGGCCAATCGTCGAATCACCGTTATAGAAGTTGCTGAGGACCTAAACATATCGATTGGCTCGTGCCATTCGATTTTTATCAATGATTTGGGCATGAGACGGGTCGCCGCGAAATTCGTACCAAAATTGCTCAATTGCGACCAAAAACAGCATCGCATGAACATTGCTAATGAGATGTTGGACTCTGTCCGCGACGACCCAAATTTGTTCCAGAGGGTCATAACTGGTGACGAAGCGTGGGTTTATGGTTATGACGAGGAAACCAAAACTCAATCATCTCAATGGAAACTGCCGCACGAACCAAGACCGAAAAAAGCGCGCCAAGTTCGGTCGAATGTGAAAGTTTTGCTGACAGTTTTCTTTGATTGCAGGCGCGTGGTGCATCATGAGTTCTTGCAACAGGGTAGACCGGTCAATAAGGAATAATACCTGCAAGTTATGCGCAATTTGCGCGAAGCAATCCGCCAGAAACGCCCGGATTTGTGGAAGAACAAAAATTGGCTTTTGCACCACGACAACGCCCCTGCTCACACATCGTTGCTTGTGCGCGACTTTTTGGCCAAAAACAACACACTAATGATGCCGCAGCCACCGTATTCCCCAGATCTGGCCCCCTGTGACTTTTTCTTGTTACCTAAACTGAAGAGGCCCATGAAAGGACGACGTTACGCTACGCTTGACGAGATAAAGACGGCATCGAAAGAGGAGCTGAAAAGATTTTAAAAAATGATTTTTTGAATTGCTTCGAAGATTGGAAAAACCGTTTGCACAAGTGTATAATATATCATGGGGATTATTTTGAAGGGGACAAAATAGGTATTCATAAATAAATAAATAATTTTTGGAAAAACACAAAAGTCGCGATACTTTCTGAACACACCTCGTATGTATATGACTGAGGACTGCTTGACCCTTACATAGAAATTCTAGTATGATTATCACCATCATACTATGAAATGATATTTTTCCAAAATCCTTTTCAAATGCATTAAAAAGACAAAATTAATCTATTGTGTATTGCCATCATTGTTATCATTGACTTCTTTTTATCATCATCATTTATCTTTTAAAATTTATTTATTTCAAACCACACGCTATATCCTATGTGGATATTTGCATGTAAATGTTTAATCTATTTTATGTACATACTTTTTAAATATATATTCAATTTATTTCTAGTTTTAAAGAGAGTGAAAACCATTAGAATTTATATTTTAGAGTAATATTTAAAAAAAAAGTTCATTTACACACGTATTATCTAAAACGTTTAATATATTGTTAGAATTATAACCACTAAATTAATGGTATGAATATAGAATATTTTAAAATAATAAAAACTATACTAATTAAAACTAGAATTTCAACTCATTAATATAATTTATGTCAACGTCAGTTGAGATAGATTCTACAGAATTTGTTAAATTTTCTATATTCTTCTGTACTGGACACCATTTGGCTTAAACTGGAACTGTTCATTTGACATTGTTCTCTCAAATCTGCAACAAGTTGGCACCGGTGTCAAATATGTTGAGGTCTTATAATTATTCTTGGTCATATAATCAGATTGAAGAATCAATCCTGCCAATCCTGTATAAGTATATAAGAGTATAAATCATAATACATGTAAAATAAAATTATCGCTGCGATGGAAAACTATTAGAAGGAATCACCACTGATGATTCGGGCTCTCTCAAATATTCTCCAATCGCAGTAAGAAAGTAATGATTGAATTAATTATAAAAGGAAATTCCGCGTTTGATAGTTTCATTTCAAATATATAGATGGCGTGCTAATTCCATCTACCTGCAAATATATAAAACTTGAATATTTTAACAAATTTCAGTAAAAATTGAGCCATTGACGAAGATAGTGACAACGAGTGTTCAATTACTGTTTCAAATAACTTACTGTAGCTCATTAAAAGCGATTTACCATTACAAAAAAAAAAAAAAAAATAGGAAAAAATTCTAAATAGTTGAAATCCATTTGAATTGATAAATGAAGATATTTTATTTCTAATTATTTGAGCCCTGTAAGCATAGTTTTCTTGAACACAATTTCTAAGATTCCACCCTTTAGTGCTGCGTATATAAACAGAATCGTCCAATACAGTATCAGAGCTCTAAGAAGCGGTCTGGTGGATTAAATTGGCGAAATTACTGTGAGGGTTCACTACTGATGAGCCAAGCCCTCCTAATATATTTTTCATCACAGTAAGGACAGTAGAAGTTTGTATTGTATATTAAAGAAACATTCGTGCTTAAATCCTTTCATATTTATATAAACATTTAAGCTTCCGCCATGATATGTTAAATTAGTCTATTACTGACCATCCCGTTTATCCAGAAGACTAGAAACTCTTTCAACTTACATTGTTAGCTGTATTCAGCGAATTTACAAATTTCCAGACATCTGTATGGTATAGAAATATATTAAAACTGATCATAAAATTTTAAAGTAAATATAGAAAATTAAAATGTGTTTATTATACACCAACCTGTAAACTCAGATGTCTGAAATTTCTTTAAGTGTTTTAATGTCTTTAGGTTTGACTAAGTACCAAATTTCAAATTTCTAGATGCTCTGTAAAAGAGTATATTAAAAATGATTACAAATCTTCTATATACAGGCAGGCATAGAATCAAGATTAATAAACGCTTTAAAAATGAGATTTGTGTAATTATGGTCTCTATCCCTTTTATTAAATGCGTTTAAATATTTATTAAATGCATCAAAACAATGAAATCAATAAAAATATTTGCCTAGAATAAGTGAAATGAGTAAAGGAAAAGCTAGAAACCTGTATACCATGGTTTCAGGTTATGGCTCTCATCAGTACATGGTCATCTACGATTTCATTTCATTCTACAAGTTGTGTTATGGAATCAGCTTAATCCACTCTATTAGATCCATAGCCCAAAACTATGGCATAACAACTGATGATTTTACAATATTGCCTAAAATGGTGTTCTAGCATGTTCACTAATCTATAAATGAGCTAGCAGACTCTCTGGCGAAGTCTGGAACTCTTGACCTCCCTGAGGCCTGAAAATATACCACCCAACTAGACGAAAGAGACCTCCTCCGTACCATCAAAACCCAATGCCTGCAGGAATTGAAATCTAATGCTGCACATGACTGGTATAGAGCAGGGGAAACAAGCACCGGTTCTGTCCTCCCAAGTGAACAACAGTCTTTGATTTCCAGATTTGAGTCTGGTCATCTACGGACAATGATTTTCCAGAATGATTGAAAGGTTTTCCCACTATGTACTAAGTGCAATTCTCAACCTGCAACCCCAAAATACAATATTGACTGTATTGACTCATCCAATTTATGAGCTCTACTTATCCCCAGCAGACACCATCAACAAGTTCTACAAGCTTAATACCCTAATGCAATTGAGTGGAGATATAAGAAAGGAGAAGACACATCCCCAGCAGACACCTCCAACAAGCTCTACAAACTTGATACCCTGATTGAGTGAGTAGAGATAAGAAAAAGAAAAAGACACTAATATATATTTGCGCTAAGATTATTGATTAAGATTGCGAACAGGACATCTTAGAATTCTCAAATTTAATGAAAAAATTAAAAACATTCACCAAATGCCCTAAATGCGATTCCCAACTAGCCAGTCGTGAACATCTATTGAATTATATCAAATCCTCCAAAAAAGACCTCTGGGAAAACCTCAGGACTATAATAGAAAACTGAAACAATGGAACCTAATGGAGATCTTTTAGGCGACCTGAGGAATAAGCAACAACAACAGATGATTGATTACATAAATGGATTGTTTCGATGCATTCGATAATAAGTTTTCAACACATTAAAAGTGAAAAGATACCTTTATTGTATATAGATAATGTCCTCCCGCAATTTTACAAAGTTAATTTTGAAAATATTAAAAATTTATTGGGTGAAGAAAGGTGAAGAATTGGTTGAAAATAGAGGTTGGCAGGAGCTTAGGGCATTTTCAGCCGTCAACAGGTAACATTCGAAGTCGGCCAGATAATGAAAAGCGGAAGATTCCGATATTGGGCAAAGTCAATACCCTGATTGACCAATATTTGCCTGAACCAATCACTGTGGCCACCCACTTATTGACTCTATTGATTGCGGTGGGCCTTCGGGACTGCGGGTTCGAACAGCCACTCGATCTATTCTTTTGTCTACAGCCCTTGTTCGATTGTTTTACACAACAATTAATGCTTTCAACTCAATAAATTATTCCTTTGTTTATAAATTAAAATAAAAGTAAACTATTCCTTTATTTATTGTGTCGTTTAAACCCTTGTTTGATTGATTTATAATATAGAATACTTTTGTCTTCAGCCATTGTTTGCATTTTAACAACAGTTAATGTATTTATTTAACCATTGTTTTATTGTTTTACAACAGTTTATATTTTTTCAGCCTTACTTGAATGTTTTAAAACATTTTCTTTTCTCAACAGTTAATTAACTATTCGTTGATTTATAAATATTCCAAAATTGGCCAAATATAAGTACCCACTTTTACCCATTCTTGATTAAAAATAGTTGATGTTTTGTCTTCAGCCATTGTTTGGATGTTTTACAACAGTTAATGTTTTGTCTTCAGCCATTGTTTGAATGTTTTACAACAGTTAATGTTTTGTCTTCAGCCATTGTTTGAATGTTTTACAACAGTTAATGTTTTGTCTTCAGCCATTGTTTGAATGTTTTATAACAGTTAATGTTTTGTTTTTAGCCATTGTTTGAATGTTTTACAACAGTTAATGTTTTGTCTTCAGCCATTGTTTGAATGTTTTACAACAGTTAATGTTTTGTCTTCAGCCATTGTTTGAATGTTTTACAACAGTTAATGTTTTGTTTTCAGCCATTGTTTGAATGTTTTACAACAGTTAATGTTTTGTCTTCAGCCATTGTCTGAATGTTTTACAACAGTTAATGTTTTGTCTTCAGCCATTGTCTGAATGTTTTACAACAGTTAATGTTTTGTCTTCAGCCATTGTTTGAATGTTTTACAACAGTTAATGTTTTGTTTTCAGCCATTGTTTGAATGTTTTACAACAGTTAATGTTTTGTTTTCAGCCATTGTTTGAATGTTTTACAACAGTTAATGTTTTGTCTTCAGCCATTGTCTGAATGTTTTACAACAGTTAATGTTTTGTCTTCAGTCATTGTTTGGATGTTTTACAACAGTTAATGTTTTGTCTTCAGCCATTGTTTGAATGTTTTACAACAGTTAATGTTTTGTCTTCAGCCATTGTCTGAATGTTTTACAACAGTTAATGTTTTGTCTTCAGTCATTGTTTGGATGTTTTACAACAGTTAATGTTTTGTCTTCAGCCATTGTTTGAATGTTTTACAACAGTTAATGTTTTGTCTTCAGCCATTGTTTGAATGTTTTACAACAGTTAAAGCTCTACTATTTATATTTAGTTAAGTCACAAGTTATTTGACCAAATCTAGTTTTTACATGGAATGCGAATAACTCTAAGCTATTATATTTAGGATTTTCTTTATTCAATTAAAATATATATGATGAACATATGTACTTTGGAAATTTTGCAACTGTAGGATATACTATATTGACACAAAATTAACCAAATATCTTTTTGCAAGTTTTTTATTTTTAAATATATTTATCGGGAGATTTCTGGGCCTGCTCTTTTTCGCTGTTTAGATAGAATAAAATTTTAAAAAACTTTTATATATTACCTAAAAGTTGAGTAAGGGCAATGCTAAATATGCTGCCAACTGATATAAATTTTAAAATTGCGGTTATTCAATAATTTTGTCTGAACATATGGTCAATTATATAGGACAACCAGCTTTCATTATAGTTTTATCTTCTAATATATAAAAGTCAATGTCTGCTTCCCTTTAAACTCAAAAACTACTGAACCAATTGGTACCAAATTTTACATGTCGATTTTTATAAACCTAGGGAAAATTTCGGCTATGTTTTGATTAGTATTTTTGACTATTTATTTTTTTTTATTTAAAGAACCTTTTTACGCGGAGTAAAAACGAGGCGAAGTAACAACACCAGGCCAATTAAGCGACCAATTA
>CP092878.1:71871038-71890092 GCA_030710605.1 Cordylochernes scorpioides
AGAATAAGGAAATGGGAGGACATATTGAATAACACGATATTTGTCGGGTAAATTGAAAATTAAATACTATGTAACAGAAAGAGTTTTAGAAATGGTAGAAAGTTTGAGGGCAAGCAGTGTGGGGGTATGAACAGGCAACAGTGCGGACCTGACCTTTCAGCAGCTGCAGACTGTCCAGGAAGTAAGTGGGGGAAGGATCAACAGATGAACGACTCACCCCATTGGGCGGCGCCGACTTGGCGCGTGGCCAACTAGCGGCCACAGGGGGCGCTGCGACACAAGGTCGTCTGGGCCAGCCGCACTAGCGGCTTCTTGGACGGCCGCTCCGTATCTCGTCGTAGCTACTACTTTCTGACTGATTGTCGAAACGGCTGTCCTGGCCCAGCTACAACTAGCTGATTGTATGTTAACACGGCTTTCCTGGCCCAGCTACAACTAGCTGATTGTATGTTAACACGACTGTCCTGGCCCAGCTACAACTAGCTGATTGTTTGTTAACACGGCTTCCCTGGCCCAGCTACAACTAGCTGATTGTATGTTAACACGGCTGTCCTGGCCCAGCTACAACTAGCTGATTGTATGTTAACACGGCTTTCCTGGCCCAGCTACAACTAGCTGATTGTATGTTAACACGGCTTTCCTGGCCCAGCTACAGCTAGCTGATTGTATGTTAACACGGCTGTCCTGGCCCAGTTACAACTAGCTGATTGTATGTTAACACGGCTGTCCTGGCCCAGCTACAACTAGCTGATTGTATGTTGACACGGCTTTCCTGGCCCAGCTACAACTAGCTGATTGTATGTTAACACGGCTGTCCTGCCCCAGCTAAAACTGGCTGACTGTATGTTAACACGGCTGTCCTGGCCCAGCTACAACTGACTGACTGTATGTTAACACGGCTGTCCTGGCCCAGCTACAACTGACTGACTGTATGTTAACACGGCTGTCCTGGCCCAGCTACAACTGGCTTGCCGTATGCTAACAGGGCTGTCCTGGCCCAGCTACAACTGTCTGACTGTATGTTAACACGGCTGTCCTGGCCCAGCTAAAACTGGCTGACTGTATGTTAACACGGCTGTCCTGGCCCAGCTACAACTGACTGACTGTATGTTAACACGGCTGTCCTGGCCCAGCTACAACTGACTGACTGTATGTTAACACGGCTGTCCTGGCCCAGCTACAACTGGCTTGCCGTATGCTAACAGGGCTGTCCTGGCCCAGCTACAACTGTCTGACTGTATGTTAACACGGCTGTCCTGACCCAGCTACTACTGGCTGACTGTATGTCAACACGGCTGTCCTGGCCCAGCTACAACTGGCTGATTGTATAATAACACGGCTGTCCTGGCCCAGCTACTACTGGCTGATTGTGTGTTAACACGGCTGTCCTGGCCCAGCTACAACTGACTGACTGTATGTTAAGACGGCTGTCCTGGCCCAGCTATAACTGGCTGACTGTAGGTCAACACGGCTGTCCTGGCCCAGCTACAACTGGCTGACGGTATAATTACACGGCTCTCCTGGCCCAGCTACAACTGACTGACTGTATTTTCACACGGTTGTCCTGGCCCAGCTACAACTAGCTGACTGTATCTTCACACGGCTGTCCTGGCCCAGCTATAAATGGCTGACTGTATGTTAACACGGCTGTTGCTATATATTTCCATGAATTGATTTCCTTTATGAAAATAAACAATTGCCTTCTGCAGTCCTCTCACTGCAATGATAATTTATACAATGTAATTATTATCCTTAAAGTTTTTTTACATCTTTTAATTAAATATAATAACTAAGATTTTCAATTTCACAATGTCGGATATGTAATTACATTTGTATAATGCAATATCAGATATCGAAAAACTGATCTGTTTGATCATATTGTCTTAAAGGCTTAGAGGGTAGGCTATTTATGAGCCAAATCCTTTCTAATAATGTTGTCTTCGCAATAAGGGGAGTAGGAAGATTGTTTTATTCGGAAAAAGGAAATTCGGGTTTATTGGTTTACTTCTTATACACATATATATTCCCCTTCTCAACACCTGTTTATGTTTTTAGTACCAGTGCATAGCCTTTACCGCATAGAATAAGGTTAGGGTATTCACTATGCCAGGAATGCGAATTTCGACAAATTACAAAAATATATATATATGTGGCAATATAGTGATAATGTGGGGAGAGAAATAATCACACCACAAATTGGAAGAGAAAGGACCCAGGCAACCAGAGAGAGATCAAGATGGCGGACCCGGCTGTCGCCGGGCGTCCGCTCGCGTCGAACACAATCACCAACTGTCCAAAGTCCCGAGGTGCCAAGTGACGGCCCTCAGGAGCCCCCTTTGGAATGTCCTGCTGTCTAACGTGACACCCTCCCGTCTCTCTCTGGATCGACTGTAGGCTTACTTTATTATTCCTGGAAGAGCATATATTATGACATATGGCCCCCGTTGAAGAAGGCTGAACATGGTTTAAGTATATTTAAAGCTGGAGAAGCCAGGAATAGGGAAAATAATTTTACAGTTAAAATTAGTTAAGGTAATGGTGACATAGTTTTATGTAAATAAAATATTGTATAGTACACAAGTAAATATTATTTACAAGCAGTTTTACAACACTGGGGAGTTTGACATTTAAGGAAATCTTTGAAAATATCAAGGTTATAAAAGGCTATATACAACAAAATCTAATGTACTATAAGGGAAGTGATATGGAGGAGTGTGAACAACGAGAAGAAGAGTTACATACATATGATGAAATTCTGAAGATCATTAAGACTGGGGAACTCTACACTTTAAGATATTTTTCAGGCGGACATGGCAAGGGGAAACTTGTCATGGGCTTTCTATGCTATAAGTGTAGAGTACGAGAAATGAGGTTAAGGTTGGCAATTGTGTGAGCTCAGGACTGAGGTAAATATCGAACTACATACAATGTTAGAATTTCGGCGAACAGAGCGAGGGGAAACTTGCTTTGGGCCATCCTACCTTATCTATGCAGTTACTTGTGTAGCGAGTCCGAGGGGAAAAGTCCCGTGTGTAGGTGAGGAAGTCGAACGGACTTATATTTAATTTGCGGAAAGTATGCGCGCACAGTGCCAAAAATTGGGACGAGGACTGCGTTGTCCGTTACAAGTGACAAGCTGCTCGGACACGAGGTGTTTGAACCGTCGTGGGAGCTTGTGCAAAGCGATGATTTCGCGGTGGGTTGAAAGTAAGACCCATGTCTGCGCGAAATGATGACGGACCGGACAAAATCAGCGACGATGTTTAACGTATCTCCGTGGGAAATATCGGAGGTAGGCTATATCGTGCTGGTTTGGACAATGGACAAACATAGATTTGAAGACAGGGTCCGTGTGGCGAACGTGTGGCGCGAGAAGAAGAAGCGAACTGTGTCGCTCGATGCAGATTGTTCAAGTGCGAACAAAAGGGGTTGATAAATATCTAGCAGTTAGTCAATCTGCACTCTGTGACGAACACACCATTGGCTAGATGGTGTGGGTCGGTGGATAGGCTAGAGATGAACTACGAAATAAATTATCATAAATGAAGGGCGAAGGTTAGGATTTTGAAATGACAATATAGAAGTTCGATAATTGATTAATCAATAATTCTCTATAAAGGTCCTGAGAGAGCTGGTATAAAGTTAACAAAGTTGTAAGAATGAGAGGGGCATTAAGGGGAAGATAGATAAGAGTCACCAAGGGTTGGTTGTAAGCAAGGCTCACGTGGTGGTTGGAATTCTTCGACGCCTGTATTACAGGGTGAATTTTGAATCGATAGGGAAAGAAATTACTTTTCGTGAGCCGTGCTTACAAGTAGGAGAGGTCTATACATATAGGTATACAAAAGTTTAGGTGTTGGAGGCATATTTTTATAGATAAATTGGTTATAAAAAATCTATTGTTAATAGTAAAAATCGTAAAGCATTAATAGGTAGAATTCCCCCTTTTTTTTAAGAGTTACGTTAAAATGGAAATTATTTAATTAAAATGACGATTGTTAAATTCTACTGGTAAGGTAACTAATTAAATGAGTTACAAATATCTAAATAAATAGTATGGATAATAAAATCATTGTTAATAGGCGTGGAGAGGATAAATGGAGTTAATTATGTAAAGATTGGCATCAGAGTTTACAAGGAGTGAGTTCTTTAAAGAACGAATGGAAGGGGTAAAACAATTTCACTTACAGGTTATGCTGGTTTAGAGAGCAGGTAAGTTCATTGAGATTCGGGAGAGTTCTGTCTGTGACACTGTGCGTACCAGTGTTGTACATAACAGTAGCGGCAGGGATATGGCGGAGTCTTGTCCATGATGGTGGGAGGTGTCCTGCTCTGGCGCGGCGATAGTTCTTGGGCAGATGTATTGCTGGAAGAAGTGCGTGGCAGCTCCATCTCCGTCGTAGGTGAATACTTCTTCGGGATCACGGTTCAAAGGTTGGCGAAGAAGGGGTTGAGGGCTCGAAGAGGAGTGGTTACAGTTGAGTTGGGTTTGGCCGATCATCGTGGCTTGTCTTCTTGTTTCTTCATACTCCGGTATATGAGGGATTCGCTTCCCGGCCAGGTCTTATCCTGTCGACTTTTTAATGTGGCAATATAGTGATAATGTGGGGAGAGAAATAATCACACCACAAATTGGAAGAGAAAGGACCCAGGCAACCAGAGAGAGATCAAGATGGCGGACCCGGCTGTCGCCGGGCGTCCGCTCGCGTCGAACACAATCACCAACTGTCCAAAGTCCCGAGGTGCCAAGTGACAGCCCTCAGGAGCCCCCTTTGGAATGTCCTGCTGTCTAACGTGACACCCTCCCGTCTCTCTCTGGATCGACTGTAGGCTTACTTTATTATTCCTGGAAGAGCATATATTATGACATATATATAAAACGCTGCATATCTTTTTATTTACATTAATTGAAGAAGGCTTCCGGGCAGGCCTTTCTGTTTTATATAAAAGGACGTACCTGGATCTGTAAAGAAAAAAAATCTCAAAATATTTCTAGAGATTGCTCCCTCTTTATCAATTTATTGCACAGTAAATTTGATGTGTGAAATTTACTGTGCAATAAATTGATAAAGAGGGAGCAATCTCTCGAAATATTTTGAGATTTTTTTTTCTTTACAGATCCAAGTACGCCCTTTTATATAAACTTAATTGATGGATCGCCTTTTGACTCAAACTTTCTGTTTTAGTTAAATGAAAAATCGCTTACCCGAAAACTTCTTTAATTAATGTAAATATATAAAGAAAAAACAGTTTCGACCTCTTATAAATTTTTGGGTAAAGGTTGGATTATATTAACCCTAACATGCATGCTCGTTGATTCTAGTCATTCTTGTCGTTGCTGGCCGTGACCTTATTTCTCGGGATACAAGGTCATTTATGTCATCCTTGTCACGTGATCTCTACTCTGTCATTCGACAATCCTCGTTGGCCATATTGGCACGTGAGGAGGTGTAACGACTTTATAAAGTACGCCAACTGTTAGCCAATACAAAACTTTATTGTAGCGGTAAACAAACTAAGCTTAACTCTTACTCCCTCCTTTGTTTTGAATAGGTGTTGAATCTTTTCGGAGAGCTAGCTTGATCATTGAAATATATAAAAAAGGCTTTTGATTATTGCGCTATATACATATTTAAACCAAAATTAATATATATAATTTTAAACATACACATTCTTATTATAGATGTTTAAATATTCGTATATGTTTTTTGTGATGTGTTTATCCTGTCGGATGACTGTTTTGACAATTAAAAATAGTTTATTGACATCTAGACAACAGGAAAAGGAGAGTTTGCAAAGTTTGAAATAGTTGGGAAAATATATATACACCAGACGAGGCCTTCTCCGAAGGGACGTCTGGATTCTTTCAGGAGCCGGAAGCGGTCCTAAGTTGGGACAGGCCCTTGAAAATTCTGGGATCCATGTCGCCAACATGCTCGTTGACAGTGTTGAGGAATTTGACGAGAATAGTCTTGTGTTCAGGCGAGAGTTTCTCGACGAGATAGTTCCTATCACCGCGGTATAGAAACGCAAACATGATATCTTCCCTGATTACCAGTAATGTCGGATGACTGTAGTGTGGTATGTTTGGATGGATGCAATCATGATGGCCACAATAGTTAGAGTGGTATCAGACGTGAATGAATTGTACAAAAGGACGAGGCATATTGGATGTCACCTCAGAGAGCGCGGGTAGCCGGCGCCGATCGAGGAGGGTCTGATCTATTCTAGAGCCAGAGAGGTACTGGTGGTAATCCGACTATGTTTTCATGACCGACTGTGTAATCAGAGACCTTTCTCCTGTCTGGACACAGGCTGGCTCTCAAAGTTTATTATTTTGTTTTGTATTACATGATGTCCAAACTGGCGAGATGGTTGTGTCTACATTTTTGGCTATTACACTATAACTATGTTACATACGGATATCAAGTATAAATTGAAATATATTGCAACATACGGTATATAAAGAAAACGATTGAGATTATTTCCAAGTCTTAACAGTAGGAAATACAAACATAAGAATGTGTGGAAATTTATTTTGATTCACACAATTTAACCTTATTTACATTTAACAAATGAAAGAAATTTTCTCTAAGTAATAAAATAATAAAATTGATATTTTCTATGGATATACAGGGTGATCCAAAAGTCCCGCACTATTTTAAAAATTAATAACTCCGCGAATATTTGCGCTAGAGCAATGCGGTAAACACCATTGTGTTCAGGATGCAATGGGATTTTTTCATGGCAAATAATGAAAAATTCGAAATTTATTTTAGTTACAATTTTATTCGCCAGATGGCGCACTACCAGAATCAGAGATTCAGCGGCCAAATTGTTTGATAAATTGAAAAATATAACTGATCGACACGTATTTTTCCTTTTTGAATACCAGGAAAGAACCCTAATAACATCAAATAACAAATTAATAAAACACCACTTCGCCAAAAGTATGAAGAATTGGTTAACAATTTTTAAATACTATCAGAGATATGTAAAATAGGTAAATGCAAATTAAAACATGTAGCAAAAAAAATTGATATTTTAGATACGGTTTGTGTTTCCGAAGATAATAAATTTCTAATATTTTTTAATTCAACTCTCTCTCAGTATCGATTATATTTATTTTAATTCATTTGAAAAATATGTATCTATCTCTGATAATTTATTTTACTCTGGAATGCCGTTGTTGTTGTCGTGTCCAATAAATTGCCTCAGATGTATCCATGCATCTCCATCACAGCAGCAGCAATGTCCACTATCTTGGGTGTGTAAAGCTGGGTCTATGTCAAATTCCTGCAAGGCTGCGGCCATTGCTGGCTATGAGAATATGTGGGTAGGTGTAAGTTCCACACCAGGACAATTGTTGCATGCCCTATAGGTTATTGTGCCATCTGGATGTATTGCCATTCCTTTATAGTGTTTTGTTCTAAGTCTTGTTATAGTTTTTGTCATTTTTCTCTCAGAGTTTATTTCGCATTTTGATCTTTTCTTATTTATTGTTTAATTATCTTGTATTTTGACAAAGAATCAGCGTCAAATAATGACATTTGTTCTTTCCTTTGGCTCAACATTCTGGCTTCCTTTGCCAATTCAGATGCCATTTCATTACCCCCGATCCCAGCATGGGCAGGGATCCATTGTAGAATGCAGTTATTCTCCAATGGTTCCAGTTGGGTAAGTAACGAGTGTATTTTCCGTGTGATTTTAGTATTGCCCTTCTGAATTGCTTCTAGAGCGGATATGGAGTCGCTGTATATTAAATTTCCTTCTGCTTAATGCAGGGATGGTTGGTTAAGGCATACATCAAGGGCTTTCCAGATAGCCGTCAGTTCACAAGTGAAGTTTGACGAAATCTGTCCTGCTCCTTCTTTGATTTTGATGTGCGTTCCATCTTGCAGTATTATGGTAATTCCGGCCCCCTCCATAACTCAGGGTAAGGTCTGAAGATCCATCTGTATATGCTGTTAAAGGGGGTGGCCTAGCATTTTTAATCAAGAATTTGTACTATGAGGACATAGCCGTTAATATTTCAAACACATTAGACCTCGAAGCCCAAGATATCAAAGTCTACCTCAATCAAAACAAAGCCATCAACATATACAATATGTATCACCCTCCAAACAATACACTTATTGACGATGGAACAATGGCTCAATTTCTTACAGACAACCCTTATTGTAGGTGACCTTAATGCCAAACATCAACTATGGGGATGTTCCACGCCAAACCCAAGAGGCAAAATACTTCAAACATATTGACGACAATGCCATCATGTGCTTAAATGATGGGAATCCTACCCATCATTCATACAGCTATAATACTGCACAAGCCCTTGATATAAGTTTTTACTATCCTGACATTTTCCACAAATGCAAATAGCAAATATTAAAAAGTATTGTAAGTGATAATTTGCCTAATTTGATAGAAATTAGCACCAAGACCAAAACCAGCTCAATTAAGAAAAATTCTGGAACTTCAAAAAGTCTAATTGGATATCTTTCGAAAATACCATTATTAAAGCAGCTACAGTTTCAATACCAAGAGGTAATATTAAGAAATGGATTCCAAATTATACACACCAGGCAAAAAATATTCAAACACTTATAACTAAAGGAAATGAACTACAAAAAAGAGCACTCAAAACCAAACAAATTGTAGAACTGAACTGAACATTGTGAATGCAAAAATAAAAAGATTATACGTAAATGTGAAAAGGGAAAAATGGAAACAAACTTGTGAAAACCTGAACCCAAGAAACCCAAATACAAAACTTTGGAATTTGGCAAAACAAATTGACAGATCCCAGTCACAAACCGAAAAAACTAATATGATTAAGAATACAGATGGTAAACCATCAACTAATGAAAAAATTGCTGCCAATCTTTTAGGTAATTCATATCAAATAAGTAGTAAAATCAAGGTTGAAACAAAGGCCCGAAGGATTATTCATGACTGTAAAAATGTCACCAGCACTCATAATATTTTCCATGAAAAAAATCAATATGAAAGAGCTAGCTTATGCATTAGAAAACGCTGACCTAAACAAGACTTCTGGGCCAGATGGAATCCATGGCCGAATGATATCAAACTTGGGCAAAATTGGCAAAGAAAGACTTCTTAATATTTTCAATAACTCTTGGAAAACTGGAAAATTGCCTCAAGACTGTAAAATGCAACAATAATTCCCATTTAAAAACTTGACAAATTGCTGATGACCCAAAAAACTACCGACCTATCTCCCTCACAAGTATTTGCTGAAAATTAATGGACAAAATTATACTCAGACGACTCACCTACCACCCCGACACAAGAAATCTCTTACCAGAAGAACAATATGGATTTAGGAAAGGACATGGGACAATAGACCAACTCTTATTTTTCACACAAAAGGTAAAAGATGCACAAAACAGAAAACCAACTAACCACACAATAGCCTATTTTTTAGACCTTACACAAGCTTTTGATAAGGTATGGAAAAACAAGTTAATTACAAAATTAAACAAACATTTCAAAATTGATGGAAAAGCTATCACTTGGATAAATGAATCCCTTAAAAATAGATACATCAGGGTCAAATATAATGGCACTATTTCTAAAACCTTCAAATTGTATCAAGGATTACCACAAGGATCAGTCCTTAGCCCAAATCTCTTCACCCTATTTATTGCAGGCATTTAGAAGAAAATTTTTCACATAAAACCAATATTGAACTTTTCGCTGATGACATTATTATATGGAGCTGCAACACTAACTGGAAAAAAGCTGAAAGAGATTTGAACAAGACTCTTCTCCACCTAGAAAAATTTGCTAATAAACATAAATTAGAATTTAACCCCCAAAAATCTGAAACCTGTCTTTTTACTATCGATAAGAAACTATACAAAATAAGACCAAATATTATTCTGAAAGAACAACTATTGCAATATAATAAACATCCTAAATATCTCGGCTACACCCTGGATCCAGACATTTAACTCCAGTAAACATATTGAAGGAGTTGTTAGAAAAGGAAGAGACCGACTAAAATCTTGAAATGTATTTCAGGAAGAGTGGGGAGCTGAAGCAACAACACTAAAATTAACTTACACATCTCTAATGAGACCTATCTTGGAATATGGATATCAAATCTATGGTACAGCATCTGAAACAAATCTAAAATCACTGGAAAGGATACAACTAAATGCAGCTAGAATTATTACAGGTCTTCGAAATACCTGCCCTAATAATATTGTACTTTACGAGGCAGACATTATGCCCTTAAAGGATAGAAGAAGCTACAATCTGTCAAAATATATAAACAAAATCAAGAGTTATTAAAACAAACACAGAACTTTCAATTACATAATTAATTGGGAATCCAATATAAGACTCAAAAAAGAAGGCCCTCTCCACCTGGCCAAAAGAAATGGATTTTTAAAATATAAAGTGGAAAAATATTATTTAGCAGAAAAAATATCTCCATGCGAATCATTAACAAAATGATATTTTTAATGCCACTTTAAATGAACCCACCAACAAACACTACCAAAATCCAGAATACTTAAAACAATTATCATTAGAAATAATTAATAAAATTCCTAAAAATGTAATAACTATCTATACCGATGGTAGCAGAGACGAGTTGGGACACACTGACAGTGACTCTCTCATTAAAACCACAAATGGCAATGAGAAAATAAACAGAAGAAACCCAGATTTTTGCCCAGTCTTCAGATCCGAACTTATAGCCATCTATGAAGCCTTAAAATCCATCAGAAACACTAAACATCACGATATATGGATTCTTACTGATAGTAGAAGTGCCATACAACACTTGAGTCACACAAGGGAACTTAGAGACAAAGTAAGCAGGAACATAATTGGTTATCTCCAAAAACTCTCAATACCTCAAAAATTCACCTTCAATGGATACCCTTACATGTTAGCATTGAAGACAATGAAGCTGCTGATGCGCTAGCGAAAAAAGGCACAAAAGAGCCCTTACTACAGAAATATAAACTTACTTTTAAAGAAATAGAAACAGTAGCCAAAACAAAAATAAACAAGAACTGGAGGATCCCACCTAAGCACAGTTGGTACACCCTAGAAGCAGATGTCCACCCAGACCTTTCGGTCCACAAGCCGGCATCCGAAACATGCCCTTCGCTGCTATTATGTTCAACTCATAACCCAAGTAACGGTATCCAAGCTAGAGCTTGGAAATTGTACCTGGAAACACCACCTCCCAGACAACGTGTCTGGATGGATTTCTATACCGGTGGCCTTCAAACACAGCAAAAGGGGAAACTATTTACTGTGTCCACCAGGGACCGCGGGTAGGCGGCCCCCGGTCGACTCTGTTCACTCACAGTTGAGAAAAAGCTCAGATGCCACGTCGTGGGCTTTCTCAAGAAGCTTGCTGTGGTTTCTCAGCAGCTTACTCTCGATCGCGCCCCTGCCCTCCTTCTCTCTTCCTGCACACCCACTACCCTTGGACAATCCAAGACGTAGTGGCGTGCATCCACATCCCTTTCTTTATAGACGTAATCAGGGTTTCTCTTAATTTTAAATCTGTGGAGACTTGGGGAAGAGCCCATGTCCCGAACTACCCTAATGAATTTGTGGGACATTACCTTACAGAGGTGCTTGGGTGTTGTTACCCAATTGAATACCTCTCTCCCTTCACACTTTTCCTCCATCTGTCCAACCATAAGTCCTGGACGTGCCCCCCTGATCCTCCTATAAACTTCTTTCTTGGTCACTGGGGTCCTCAGTGATCTACCTCCAAAGCATCCTGCCTTAGCGAGCCTGTCTGCGAACTCATTACCTTCGATGAGGCTGTGTCGCCTAACCCTCCGGAGCCCGCGTTATCATCTCCAGCTCCTGGATTATTTGATGCGCGAGTTGCCCTTTTACCAGATTGATGGCGACGAGGGCCGACATACAATCTGAATAGAGGCGGTCCGGGCTGAAGTTCTTCTCGTCACACACTCTGAGGGCAACCCTGATCGCAACCAGCTCGGCTGAAAAGACCAATTCGTCCACTCTGAGTGTTAAACTTTCTTGGAAGATCAGCTCTCCATTAGTGAAAATCACTACTCCAGCTCGAGTATTGGTTCCAGACTTACTACCATCAGTGAAAACCTCCGTGTCAATCCCTGTCGGCCATCCAGGACTCCAATTCCACTTTGGCAACCACTGCGGAGGCTTCCTTGGGTCCCTCTTCCATTCCAGGGCACCCGCTTCAAGTCCCAGGGCATCTTCCCTGTTCTCCCAGATCTTCTGTCTGATGGTCTCCTCCTCTAGTTTCAATCCCAGGGGAATAAGCCCAGCGAGGACCAAAAAGGCCTCACTGCTGGTAGTGCGATATCCCCCTGTAATTCTGAGTGCCGCTGTCCTCTGCACGCTCTCTAGAGTTTTTGCCACCTTCTGATCCCTGTTATAGCAGGATTGGCTCGACACAGGAGAGGCAGAGGTTCCTAAAAATAGTACCCTCCTTCTCCCCCCCGCCCTATTGAGAGCCAACCAGGACAGGCCTGCACAACGCCTCCCTGCCTCTCGTCACCATCTCCTCCGCCTGGTATTGCCAACCCATCTTGTCATCAATGACCACCCCCAGGATGGTCATCCTATTGACCAACGCTACCCTCCGTCCTTTCATCCGGATAGCCGGCTTGTGCTCCCATTTGATCCCTTTCTTTTTAGTTCTTATGTCCCTAGGCTTAAAGCTGAGGGCTTTAGTTTTGGATACATTGAACTTAAGGCCAGAGTCATGGGCCCAGTTCAAGAGGATTTGGAGAGAAGCTTCAACACACTTCTCAGCCCTTGCTCTCGAAGCAGCCTCAATGATGAGGAACTGGTCGTCAGCATAGAGAACCAGCCATGCTCCCTCAGGTAACTCCTCCTGGAAAACGGTGTTTACCAGGATATTCCACATAATAGGTCCGCAGCAAGAGCCCTGGGGGCAACCCCTAGCACAGTTTCTTTCCAACTTCCGCCCACCAAAACTGAGGCTAATCCGTCTATCCCTCAGGAATTCGCGAACCAAGCTGCACAAATTATCAGGACAACCCATGTCCATCAAATTTCATCAGTTTGTTCCAGCTCATGGAGTTGAACGCACCATCAATGTCCAGGGCCACGAGAAGAACCCAAGCACCCTTATTTAAGCCCATCTCAACCCCCTCTAACACCTCTTTCAGAGCCGTGGTTGTGGAGTTCCCTTCCCTAAAACCATGTTGGAAGGAGGAAAGGAGCTCATTACTCTCTAGCCATTGCTTCAGTCGCTGAGCTAGTAGGCTATCCAGGACCATACCTAGACACACTAGTAAAGAAAGCGGACGATAATCATTAGGATAATTACCCTTTTTACCAGACTTTTCGAGAAGCACTACTCGGGCAAACTTCCATGCCTCAGGAAAAGTACCAGTGTCCAGGCACCTATTGAAAAACCTGGCAAGAAGTGATAAGTGCATTCTTAACAGGGCTTTCACTACCGTGTTATCGATCCCTTCGGGACCAGGAGATTTCCTTTTCCCGAACTTGAAAGCCGTCAGTTTCACCTCATTCTCAGAAAAGGGCGGATCCACCAAACCACAAGTGGTCAGAGAGATCTCGTCCTCTGGTTCCTCGTTTCCGAAGTGCCGATCCAAGTTGTTTTTATTTTATCTTCTGCTTTCGAGCGAGTAGGTCTAGAACACATTCTCTCTGAATTTTCTCATTGTTGGTGGATGAAACAGCACCGGTGATTATTTTGGCCGCTTTTGCTTGAACACTGTCTAGTCTTACTTTTAGTGATGAGCTTGAGGGAGCCCAGACCGGTGTTGCATATTCCATTATCGGCCTTATTAAGGTGATATATGTTGTTCTGAGAATTCTGGGTTTTCTCCCCAATTTGTTCCACATAGCCATCTCAGAATGTTTAGTTTTCTGGTAGCTCTATTTGAGGTGCTAATTATGTGTTTTGAAAATTCCAATTCCTCATCAATGACAGTTAAAATAATTTTATTGACATCTTGTCAATACATACAAAGTGCATAGTCTGCACTATTTAAAAAAAAGATAATATGCATTATATACATGTGATATCTTGGGACCTCTGGGACCAGTGTTACCTGATGCTAGACGAACCTCGATGTCAACTCTACCGTGCAGTCGTGGTGGAAGGCGACACAGCTGGTCCAAAGGTGAAATAAGCAAATAGAGATTCCACTTAGAAGCGTCTGAACGTCAAGAAGGAATGGGACGAGGAGATTTCTGGCAGGAAAGGGTTTACCTTTTATCGGAGCGTCCGGTGGACAGGGACTGGAACAAAGACTAACTAAGGACTGACTAACTGAGGATCGGGGCCTCCTTTTATAGCTGAGCTGGGTCCGAACAGGTCACTGCTCTTTTCTGACGTAAACAGGGGGGGAAGTTTTATTATCCAGGAGGGCCACGACCTCGTAAAAGTTGGACTGGGTTTGCTAGGCCTTCTCTCCTATTTTCACCTAAGCCTGATTAGTTTTAACCTTAATTTTCTCCTGTTAGTCTCCATTCCTTCTATCTGTACAGTTGCTATACTTTATTAGATTCTTACGCGGTACAGATTGATGTTAGTTGAGGCTTTCTATTTGCAGTAAATAAGAAGTTATATACAATTACGTGGTGGAACATGTGGTAGTAGATATCTGGACTATTTACAACAATTCCATGGTCTTAAATCATCGCATACACTATGTACAATGAATATGGCGCCTCTGCCAGCGCTGCAGAGTTTGGTGGAGAATCGCCAGTGGGTCTCCAGCGACACCACGCATTTTGCGATCTACGATGAATACCTAGATCGCGTACTTCGCCGCTTAGGAGATGGTGATGGCGCGGTCCTCGAGACCAACTGGAAAGATCCAGGACTGCAGTATCGCACGTTCTTCCTTCCTTGGAAAATTCTCCATTGACCCAAACCATTAACCTTCTTCCCCTTAAGAAGTCTGCAATCCAGGTTAAGGTTTCTCCTCTTACTCCGATGTTGTGCAGCTTTTCACGTAATTTCTCCCTCCACACTCTATCAAAAGCTGCGGTCATATCAAGGAATATAGCCGTGGTCTTCTTTGGCGGTTTTTCCTGGAAAGAATCTATTATTGATTGACAGAAGTAGGACAGTTGATCAGTCGTACAGTGCTGGGATCTATAGGCAGTTTGGTAGAAATTTATTTTATTATTGTTAGTGAGCCAGACTATGAGCCTAGAGTGGATAATTCGTTCTGTTATTTCACAAAGTATGCGGTGAGAGCAATTGGCCGATAGTTCTTGGATTCCTTGGCATCTTTGTTCGGTTTCAGTATTGGCAGAGTAATTGATATCTTCCAATTCTTTGGTAGTTCACCAGTTTACCATGAAATGTTCAGTATTCGTAGGAGTTGTTTATTAGCTTTGTCTTCAAAGTGTTTAATCATTTGACCAAAGATTAGATTATCTCTTGGTGACCTCTTAGATTTTTTTATTGATGAGTTTAGCTCATTCAGTGTGAAGTCTCTCGAGAAAATATCTTGTTGATGGAAGTTTCTTGCTTGTTTAACTAACTGGTTTATATTATTTTTAGAGTCCTGTTTTCAATCGTATATTTGAGTATGGAAGTGCTTGAAAGATATTCAGCAATTATGTTAGTGATCTGTTTGTTCTCGTTCTCGCTGTTCTATTCATATCGGTTAGAGTATTGGAGGATTGGTGTTGGTTTTGATTCTTTTCTAACACTCTAATCATATTCCAGTGTTGGCTGTCCTTTTTTGGATCCATTTTTTCGCAGAACTCTGCCATTTTTCTCTTGTTTGCATATCCAAATTTCTTGTTCTATTTTGTGACTAATTTCAATGTGTTACTTTCTCTTTTCTTCTGTGTGTGTGTGTGTGTTTTATTTTTTTAAAGAAATTCATTGATATTGTCTCTCTCTGCAATCATTGCCTCAATGTTGTGGTCCTTCCAGTAAGGTATCCACAGGTCTAACGTCTCCTTCTAGGTATCGATGCTTTTGCAGCTTTTGATATATTCGAAGAGAAGTTTTCCAAGTTTTTGTCAAGCGTTCTGTAATTCAATTTTTCGTTGCACAGTTCTTCAAGCTTTTCTGTGAATTTTTTTCAAGTCGGCTTTCCTAAAGTCCCATGTTCTTTTATTCTGTTGGACATTCTCAATTTTGAAGTTTAGGGTTGTTAAAATTGGTCTGTGGTCACTGATTGCACCTCTCAGGATTTTCCATTGTGTTGTGGGTGCGATGTTGAAATTTATCGCTGTGATATCTATTGCGGATTCTGTGCCTGTCGACTTGGATAGATAGGTGTTCTCTCCCTTATTTAATGGTGTAAGGTCGAGGTCGGTGACCTTTGTTATCCTGGACAGATGATCCCCAAGTTGTACTTTTGGCGTTAAAATCGCCGAGTATGATTGTGATATCCGAAGAGGCTTCACTTAATGTCTCTATTGTGTGTACCCATACAAAATTCAAAGATTTCACGAGCTGAAAGTTGGCGATTTTGAGAAGCGTCAAGAATTCGCTGCATGGGTTTTCCGGAAAATTGATATTGATGAAAACTGGCTGTCGAATGTTCTGTGGACAGATGATGCTCACCTTTCTCTAAACGGATAAACTAACATTCAAAACAGCCGCTTTTGGGCAACAGAAAACCCTAGGATTTTTACAGAAATGCCACTTTATCAGCCTAGAGTTACAGTTTTGTGTGGGTTCACTTCTTCTTTTATTATTGGGCCATTTTTCTTTGAAAAATCACTGGAAGAACTTTTAAAACCGTTTTTGTAACTGGTGAACGTTATGTTCATATGGGGTATTCCCATATTGCAGGGAAAAAGCACTAAGCGAAATAAAATTCATGAAAGTTGGAGGACCTCCTCATATCTCCCGAGGTGCCAAACAATTGCTGAAGAATACGTTCGTTGAAAATCGTGTGATAAGTCGCCACTTTATATACCAGTGGCCCCCAAGATCACCAGACTTGACGCCTTGCGATTTTTGTTTATGGGGGTACATTAAATCGTGTGTTTATCGATGCTGGCCTACCACATTGGCCATGTTAAAGGCTTCTATCAGATGGCACGTTTTATCAATTTCAACAGATATGTTATTTAATGCTGTCCATCCTGTCATTTATCGTCTGCAGGTGGTGATTGAGAATGAAGGGTGCCACATTGAGCAAGGATTGTCACCTAATACAAGAGAGAAGGCAGTTACCTCATGTGTTATATAAGCTGCCATGTATTATATTATCTACCAATATTTTGCAGCTCTTTGTGTTGGGATATGGGATAATAAATGCTGTCCTCACATCTTGACTCTTTTTTTTTTTGTGAACAGTAATATTTTGTTTCTCATTTGCTCACATATTATTTCGTGCAAACCAGAGTGTTATAACTTCTCGAATAACACTGGTACACACAATTTTTTCCCTTATGTTTAGTTTTTCGCTTTTCGCTCATTAGAAGAAATAGCATAAGGAATATTTTCTGTACACCAATAACTTTAGAAATTTTGTGCAAAAAAATAATACAAAATGATTTTACTACCACGTTTTTCAACGCAAAAGGTCGATTTGAAAAATATTCTTATTTGAGGGGACACATTTTTTAAAATTGGGTACAGTATGAGAGAGAGTTGAATTAAAAATATTAGAAATTTATTATCTTCGGAAACACAAACCGTATCTAAAATATCAATTTTCTTTTGCTACATGTTTTAATTTGCATTTACCTATTTTACATATCTCTGATTGAATTTAAAAATTGTTAACCAATTCTTCATACTTTTGGCGAAGTGGTGTTTTGTTAATTTGTTATTTGATGTTATTAGGGTTCTTTCCTGGTATTCAAAAAGGAAAAATACGTGTCGATCAGTTATATTTTTCAATTTATCAAACAATTTGGCCGCTGAATCTCTGATTTTGGTAGTGCGCCATCTGGCGAATAAAATTGTAACTAAAATAAATTTCGAATTTTTCATTATTTGCCATAAAAATTCCCATTGCATCCTGAACACATTGGTGTTTACCCCATTGCTCTAGCTCAAATATTCGCGGAGTTATTAATTTTTAAAATAGTGCGGGACTTTTGGATCACCCTGTATGTAGTCGACTACAATATTGTAGCGTAAAATATTTATTATTTTCTGAACTGAGATTATTATTTTGATTTTTATATTTTGATATTTTGTAAATTTCCCTCATTTCCTCTCTGGTATTTTATATATTTTAATGTGGTTTCCTTGAACAAATTGCTGTGTGATTTTGATTTTTTTTATTTACTAAATATTGACGTGGTATTATATGATTGGGGATATTGGGAAGTTTAAGGGAAAGACAAACTGAAGATTGCCGAGAAGACTTTGAGGCCATGAGTGCTGTAAATTAATTTTCCACCACTGACTTCAGGATTCCACCGCCGTGTCAAAATCAAGACTTCCCCTCAAGAAGACGTTGTCCCTATAGACGATAAAGCGGCTATTCACCTTGCAAGAAAAAGAACACAAAGCTATTAAGAACAAACTTCTAAAACTTCAAGGAATTCCTTGACATAAGCACATCAGATCCATGTCAGTAGCAACAAGATTTGCAAGCTGTGAGTTACAGCTCCAATAGAAAAATATCTATGTAGGAAAATATTTATTATTTTGTTATTTATATTTTTTGCTTCTCTCTGTAAACTTCCCTCATTGCTCCTTGGTATTTGGTAAATGTTAGTTTGTTCTTGCCTAAAATAAATTGTCGTGTCACCCAGCTTGAATTTTGTTTTTCCTAATTTCATATTTTGCAATATATTCTCACATTAAACTACTGTAAGCACCAATCTTATATAAATTGTAAAGCTCCAACTTGTGTTCTTTCAAATCAATCATTTCTAAATACCCTTCTTTTATTTTTCGGAAAACTCCTTTTTCCGTACTGAAATCAAGTTTTCCAAAATATAATTCTACCCCCCCACCATAACAGACATTTGAATACATTTTTAAATCACAAGTTTCATTTATTTCTGTAATTAACAAAGTTTTTAAATTGGTATCTTCGAATCCTTATTTTTGAAAAGAACTATCTTT
>CP092878.1:71890192-71925846 GCA_030710605.1 Cordylochernes scorpioides
CTTTACTGGAAACCATTTATTCACCAAAAATTACGTCTATGATTATAAATAAAATAACTTACCCTAAAATATGTTTGTTAAGTTCTTTATATAATTTGACATATATGGAGCAGGCTGCACCTCTACGACCAAACATATTTTGGTCCCAGAGGCATCCTGAGAAACCAAGAAATGGGTATTTAAGGCCAAACTTGCGTAATTACGCTTAACATGAAAAAAAATAATAATGACGAGAGCCAACAGCCCGAAACGGGTTCGTGGATGGCTTTTCTTAATTTACCAAGAAAATGGTTTGTCCAAATATTAGGGAACAGGTTAAATCAACGTTTAGTTGATTTCTATTCCACTAGATGGCGCTCTGCCATCTAAAAAGCTCAAGTGCTCGTAATCAGGATATGCTTTCTTTAATTTTAATATATATATTACAAAAAAAAATGTTTGCTGTTCATTTGGAATTAGAGTTATAGAATTAAGCTGATGCTGAATATATTTAGATACATGAGTATATTTGTGACACTGCAGTCGTTGTAGAAATAATAAAAGCTGTTATATCAGAAATAGCTTTAATTAAGCTTATGAAACATAAATGCATAATTTGTTAAGGTACTACCTGTTTTAAGGCGAGTAGAATAAAGAAACAAAACACTTATTTACATATGTACAAAAGGTTTGAGCCGGCCAACGGGAAACAACAACGGGTTTATATAGGGAAAGCCGCGACATCTTGCGGTGGACATTACAGAGTAATTTGATCTGGGAATTATATTTCAAAATAAAATATAATTCATACATATATATTGTCAATATTTCAAATATGCTTTCTTAGTAGGAATAGTTTATTGTAGGGTCGTCAAATGTGGTTTGGAATAAAATTAAGTTGTTTAGATGGAAAATAGTATATTTAATAGAAATTGAAGCCTTTATAACTATGAATAATATTGATGGAATATATAAACAAGATAATACGAGGGCTATAAACACAATTTATCGTGAAGAATAGTAAATTATAAAGTTCGAATTGGTAAACTCCGGGGTTTATAAGATGGGACAGGGCGGAGAAGAGATGTCAAGTAGTGTCCTAATCTTTAAAGAAAAGGAGCAGTCGGGGAGGATAAAAAGATTCTGATGTCATAATTGGATGTCCCGTCGATAGAGTTTGCTTCTTCCCTCAGTTCCTTCTTTATTTCCTCGGTAGCTGGGGCTGTCGACCTGGAGCCTCCATCTTATCGCTAGCATATAGTGGGAATTTATTGCATCAATTCTTTGTCTTGATTCTGGAGGTATTCTATCTTTCTCTCTCTGAGTGTGGCGAAAGCTACCATCTTCAAGTACCATCTTGGTCTTGAGGTGAGTAACGCCAGTCATCATCTCAACCTACCCACTCTGTGGAGAAGGACTCTTTCAGTCTATCGGTGGCGGACTCTTTCCTGCGTTGGGCGCCAACGATGAAGACTGTATATATATATATATTATATAATAAAATGAGATTTTCTGTTTATTTTGATTATCTTGAAGATCATGCTATGGGTAATGCAGTCGTGGTTGAAATATTGAGGTATAATTTAAAAAATAGTTTTGATCAGTAATTTATTTTAATTAAAGGAATATATAAAAAAACATAGTTTGATAAAAATACTGCCTGGCTTAAGGCGTAAGAATAAAAAATGAAACATTCATTTACATAATGTACAAAAGGTTTGAGCCGGCCATCGGGAAACAATAACAATGAGTTTTTATAGGGGAAGCGTGACCTCTGGCGGTCTATATAACAGAGTATTTGAATATATGAAATATAATTTTTTAAATAAATAATATTTTTATATAACATGTATATTTTTTATCGTTTTTATATATTTAAATTTATGTATTCATATATTTATGTAACGTTGGAAGTTACCTTTTTAAGATGGGTTGAGTTGTTGATTGATTGATTGAATTGTGGTGGGCGCAGTCGTATTTGCTGAGTTGGTAAGGTATTTACAAGGGAAAATGACGAGGACACAGAGTTGAATTGAAATAGGCCAGCGATCAAGGGAGAAAGGGGTTGAAGCTAGTTTGCGGATTTGACTAATCTATGGCTGTTCACATTATTGAGGATTGGACTTATCTGATGGTTGAGAAGATGGGGTTGGCTCCAAACTGGTCTCAACGGCGGCGAGCACCTGACTGGTCTCAATGGTGCCACTTTCCTGACTAACTAAACTCAGTTCGCGATTTAACACGAAAACTTCTCAGGGCTCTGATTGGTTGGTGGTCGAGTCGTGTAAGCTTTCCATTGGTTCCTAGCTAATCCTCCTGGACTCTGATTGGATCTTTACTATCCCTTTGTTCTTATCTTGTTCTGACATGATCCCGGAAGGACTAGGTTCTTGAACCCAGTTTTATGAGTTCCTGGATAATAATACCTGCTAATGACTGCTTCCTCTTTGATGGCCTTTCTCTCTAAACCTTTCTCCCAGATTTCTAAGCCTTGTTTTTATTAAAATCTTTTTAAACATACATTGCATACATATTGTGGTGGGATTACATCCAGTTATGTACAAATTATGACAGATGCGCCCCCTACATGTGAAGAATTCAAGAAGGGGAAGCCTGAGAGAATTCTGTAAAGGGAAAATAATTTTTGTGGGAAAATTAGTTGTGGTTATTGAGAGGCTATATACAAGCATTGGTAGTGATATAAGAGATAAAAGAGAATGGTGTTGGTGATATATAGGTTGCGTATAATTAATAGAAATAAAAAAAAATTAATTGTAAGAAATAAAAATTAATGCAATGGTACATAGTGGTATAAAAAGAAAAGAAAATGCGCCTAAACGATATTCTACTCGAGATGGGGAACAAAATTGAGGGAATTCTATTAGGTCTTTTGAGAAATCAAAAATAAAATAAGTTGGAAGAAATCAAAGTGAATGCTTTGGCGCATGGTGAGAAAAAAAAGAAAAATGCCTAAACCATATTCTACTCGAGATTGGGAATAAAATCGAGGGAGTTCTATTAGGGCTTTTGAGAAATCAAAAATAGAATAAGTTGGAAGAAATCAAAGTGAATGCTTTGTGCATGGTGAGAAAAAGAAAAAGTGCCTAAACCATTCTACTCGAGATTGGGAATAAAATCGAGGGAGTTCTATTAGGGCTTTTGAGAAATCAAAAATATAATAAGTTGGAAGAAATCAAAGTGAATGCTTTGTACATGGTGAGAAAAAAAAAAGAAAAAGTGCCTAAACCATTCTACTCGAGATGGGGAACAAAATCGAGGGAGTTCTATTAGGGCTTTTGAGAAATCAAAAATAAAATAAGTTGGAAGAAATCAAAGTGAATGCTTTGGCGCATGGTGAGAAAAAAATAAAAATGCCTAAACCATATTCTACTCGAGATTGGGAACAAAATCGAGGGAGTTTTATTAGGGCTTTTGAGAAATCAAAATTAAAATAAGTTGGTAGAAATCAAAGTGAATGCTTTGTGCATGGTGAGAAAAAAAAAAGAAAAAGTGCCTAAACCATTCTACTCGAGATGGGGAACAAAATCGAGGGAGTTCTATTAGGGCTTTTGAGAAATCAAAAATAGAATAAGTTGGAAGAAATCAAAGTGAATGCTTTGTGCATGGGGAGAAAAAAAAAGCAAAAGTGCCTAAACCATTCTACTCGAGATGGGGAACAAAATCGAGGGAGTTCTATTATGGCTTTTGAGAAATCAAAAATAAAATAAGTTGGAAGAAATCAAAGTGAATGCTTTGGCGCATGGTGAGAAAAAAAGAAAAATGCCTAAACCATATTCTACTCGAGATTGGGAACAAAATCGAGGGAGTTCTATTAGGGCTTTTGAGAAATCAAAATTAAAATAAGTTGGTAGAAATCAAAGTGAATGCTTTGACGCATGGTGAGAAAAAAAAAAGAAAAATGCCTAAACCATTCTACTCGAGATGGGGAACAAAATCGAGGGAGTTCTATTTTACCTATTGTTGTTACAAGATCATTTATAGCCTGTAGGTCTATAGATTGTTCTTTTAATATTAAATTAGGGAGGTTAGTTTTTAACATTTTATATAGATTATATGGCACTATATTCAAGCTTGCGCCTGTGTTAATTAAAAATGGGGTTGACAGTTCAGGTGTTAGAAACAGTTTCAGCGTCAATCGCTTGACGAAAAGGGTTGGTGTTTGCCTTCCTACCTGCTGATGGGCGAAAGGCTTGTGCAGCTTGTGGTGGAGGCTTGGGACGCCCGGCGTGATGTCGAGTTTGGGCTATTTGCACCGCCCGTGCGTTCGCGTGTGGTTTTGGGGCTGATTGCACTGCCCGTGCGTTCAAGTGTCGAGCTTGTTGGGATGGTTCAGTCCACATACTTGGTTTTTTCTGGTCACTGGTGTATGGATCCGGCATGGTGGGTGATGGCTCCTCGGAATGGCGCGTCAGGTCGCTCGGCCACATGTCGGCGGCATCTCCGTTCATCTCTCGGCTGGTCGTTCGGGGGAGTTGGTGGGCGGCGTATGTCCCCTCGTGTCGGGTCATCTTTACTCCCTGCAGGGTCGCCGTCATCTGAAGTAATATCGCCGCTAGGGTGTGTCGTGCAGTTTCCTTTCTCTCCCCTGTCTCGCCGCCGCTCCGTTGGTCTCGTTTGTTTTCCATTTTATCCTGTCGACTCTCTGTAATATTTCGAGTATTACACTGTAGATTCACTGTAGAATCCTGTCGACTCACTGTAACGTTTGGGACGATTACCTTTTTGTAATGGGTTGAGTTGTTGATTGATTGATTGAATTGTGGTGGGCGCAGTCGTATTTGCTGAGTTGGTGAGGTATTCACAAGGGAAAATAACGAGGACACAGAGTTGAATTCAAATAGGCCAGCGATCAAGGGAGAAAGGGGTTGAAGCTAGTTTGCGGATTTGACTAATCTATGGCTGTTCACATTATTTAGGATTGGACTTATCTGATGGTTGAGAAGATGGGGTTGGCTCCAAACTGGTCTCAACGGCGGCGAGCTCCTGACTGGTCTCAATGGTGCCACGTTCCTGACTAACTAAACTCAGTTCGCGACTTAACACGAAAACTTCTCAGGGCTCTGATTGGTTGGTGGTCGAGTCGTGTAAGCTTTCCATCTTTGGATCTTTGCTATCCCTTTGTTCTTATCTTGTTCTGACATGATCCCGGAAGGACTAGGTTCTTGAACCCAGTTTTATGAGTTCCTGGATAATAAAACCTGCTAATGACTACTTCCTATTTGATGGCCTTTCTCTCTAAACCTTTCTCCCAGATTTCTAAGCCTTGTTTTTATTAAAATATTTTAAAACATAGATTGCATACATATTGTGGTGGGATTACATCCAGTTATGTACAAATTATGACATTTACATTATTTTATCTTATTCACAGTTATATATATGACATAATAAAAATCATATTTTTATTATTCATTAATATAATTATAATTTAAATAATCATAGAATTAACACAGAGTTAATTTTTTAAAATCCTTAACAAAAGGAGTACAACGCAATATTGTTTTTTGTATATACTTAGAATATCATATAGAATTGTATGTATGAAAACTGTTTGTTCTTAAAAATATAATCATTAAAATAAATTCAATTTTGGATATAAAGTTATCGTTTCAATTCAATCCACGACTGCATGAATGAATTGGTAACGTACCTAAAATACATCTTTTTTTACGACATCTTTATTAATAGTCGACAGGATGTATTTTAACCCTGTGCGAGAAGAATTCCAATAGATTTCAAAGCCATATATTGCAACTAAGATATTTGGGAAAAGATATAGATAAAAGAATAGCAATTATGGAAGTCGAAACTTTAATTAAGAAATTAAAAAGGATAAAAAAAAGTATAAAAGGCAATGAAGAAAATATCGAATCCATTGTGTCTATGGTAGATGTAAATGCAACGAAATGCAAACTAGAGTATGCAAATAATGATTTGATGAAAATGAGTGATATTTTCTTGCAGCAACTTGAAGATGATGAATTGAATGACGAAGTGGAAAATTGCATAGATAAGTGTATAAGATTAAAGTGTGAATTGGATTTAAGGCATAATGGGCAAGAAACATCTGAGAAAAAAGTAAATTTACATGTTAAAATGCCTAAACTTGAATTGCCAACTTTCGATGGTAGATTAGAATCATGGCTTTCATTTAAGGATCTATTTTTTTCTGCGGTTGGTTCTAACTCACAAATACCTAATATTGAAAAGTTACAATATTTAAAAGGCCAACTGAGAGGCGAAGCCCTAAGACTGGTAAACGCATTTCCAATTACAGCCGATAATTATGTTGAGGTTTGGCAAACCTTATTAACAAGATATGATAATCCAAAGGATCTGATTTTCTCCCAAATAGATAATGCATTAAGATTACCAAAGTTAGCCGATGACAACCATAAATCAATGTTTAAACTTCTAGATAGTTGCAACGAGATAGTAAGAACAGTGAAGGTATTAGGTTACCAAATCGATAGTTTATCTGATGTGTTTCTCGTCAAGATCATACAAGATAAGCTTGATAAAACCACAAGAAAACAGTGGGAATTGCAGAACAACCCAAGGGTTGTGCCTTCAAGTAAGGATTTAATGGAATTTCTAGAAATTCACGCAAAAAGCTTGCAGAATTTGCCAAATAAAGATGCAAATGTGGAGGAGTCATCTATTAAAAGGGAAACAGCCCCAAGAATGGAAGTACAACAAAAGCAATGGGGACATCCAGGAAGAAGCCCTATGGACTATAGTTCTAAAAGACGCCCCTGCCGAATTTGCCTAAACAGGGGACATGCCGGACGCTTCCATCCTGAGAATAGGTGCTGGTTTCGGGAGAAGGCCGTACAAGCCTCCCCAGCTGCAAGCTTCATGTCCGTGCCGTCTCGATCCATGGATACCTTGACGCAGACAACAGCCCCTTCGAGCGAATGCCGACCAGCTCCGCCTCAACACTCCTGACGCCAAGGTCTGTATATAAATCTAAATGTGAATAATAACAGTATTGTAGCTCTCATGGATACTGGCTGTACCTTCTCTATAATTCCTCAACATATGATAGATAAGATTCAACCAAACTATGTTGTTTTTAATAATTTACCTCTTATTAAACAGACATCCGGTATGCTAAATATAAATTCAAAAATTAATGATAATACAACTATAGGATCTATTACTAGAGATATTGATTTTTATTCCTCTGATATTGATTTGCCATATGTATTGCTTTCTTTACACCATATAAGATTATTTAAATTAGACATTGATTTTCAAAGTTTTACAATTACTCAATTTGGTAGAATTCTTAATGTTAATTACCATAACCCTAATAATAATAATTGTACACATCATAATGTGATTCCTTTATTTAAATCTATTATTCCTCCTGATGAAAATGATTTTAGAAATTTTAATAGTGTAGAATTTGATGAAAAACTTTCACCATATGAAAAATCTGATTTAATTAAATTAATTAAGGAAAATAAGGAAGCGTTTGCTGCCCATAAAATGGATATAGGACATATTAAAGCAGATCCAATTAGAATTAAACTTACCTCACAAACACCTATTTCATTAAAGCCTTTTAGACCTTCCTTCTCGGACAACATTGAAATTAAAAGACAGATTGAGGAACTTTTAAAATATAATGTCATTAGACCATCTTATTCCTCCTATGCATCCCCTGCTATGTTGGTGAATAAGCGAAATGAAGGTAAAATTCGACTAGTAATAGACTACAGAAAATTAAATGATATAATAAAAAGAGATTCTGAGCCCATACCAAGAATAGATTCTATATTAGATAAGCTTTCAGAAGCTAATATCTTCACTACACTAGATCTTTTATCAGGTTATCACCATTTAGATATACACCCAGATGATAAAGAATACACAGCTTTTACTACCACTCACGGACTTTACGAATTTAATAAATTATCTTTTGGATTAAAAAATAGTCCAAGTCAATTCCAAAGAGTTTTAAGGCAAATTTTAAATAAATATGATGTTGATTTTTGCATGAATTACTTCGATGACTTCATTATATTTTCAAATAATTTTCAGGAACATCTGACCCATTTAAAAGTAATTTTAGATATTTGCATAAAGGAAAATATTAAGCTAAAACTAAGTAAATGTAAATTCGCTACTTATCAGATTTCTTTTCTGGGATATGAAATATCAAACCATCAATTTTCACCCAGCACTAATAATATAGAAACGATTAGAAAATTGAATTCCCCAAGGAATAAAAAGGATTTACAACGAGTTTTAGGATCTATTAACATTTATTCAAAATTTATCCCTAATTATGCTAAACTCAGACTCCCTTTGAATAATTTGTTGAAAAAAGATGTAAAATGGAAATGGGATGAAGAATGCGAAACCGCATTTTCTAAATTAAAAAATATGATAACCTCAAAACCTATATTAGCTATCTATAATCCCAAATATCCTATACACCTTTACACGGATGCTAGCCAAGAACAGATCGGATCTATCCTAAAACAAGAACAACCCGATGGGCTTTTAAAGCCAATAGCGTATAGAAGCCGTAGAATGACATCTTATGAATCAAACTATTGTGTAACTGAGCAAGAATGCCTTGCTATTATTGATGCTGTGGATTTCTTTTTACCCTACTTAGATGGCGTGCATTTCACCATCCATACAGACCATGCTTGTCTAAAGTATTTGAAGAACATAAAGAACCCAAAAGGACGATTATTTAGATGGAGCTTAAAGCTCTCAATGTTTGACTTTGAGATAAAACACATAAGAGGAACTGAAAATAAAGAAGCTGATTTTCTCAGCAGATACCCCATAGCTCATTTTGTTTCTGACCCAGAACTAAAACAAGCTCAATTTGATGATAACATCAATGATAGGAAATATACTAAATTTAATGGACTTTTAACAATAAAGAAAAAAGGATTAATCAAAAGTGTTGTTCCACCATCATTAAGAGAAAAAGTATTAATAAGAGCTCATCAAGATTACGGCCATATAGGAGTATCTAAAATGTTAAATCTAATTTCCCCTATCTATTATTGGCCCTACCTAATTCAAGATATTTCTAATTATGTAAAACACTGTGAGGTGTGTCAACTCAATAAAATATCTCACCAGAAGAAATTTGGTCTGTTGGAAAGTCTCCCCCCAGCTAAGGATCCTTTTGATCTTGTGTCTATAGACACAGTAGGTGGACTAAATTACTATAATTCCACAAAGAAATTCCTTCACATCATCGTAGATCATGCTACTAGATACATTTGGGCTTTCCCCTCAAAAGGTCAAACTACTGACTCATATATAAATTGCCTAAACAAAATTTTTCAAATACAAAAACCCAAACAATTTTTAAGTGACAGGGCACCATCATTTACTTCACCAAGATTTAGAAAATATTTGATTAACAATAACATTAAACAATTATTGACTTCATCATCAAGACCTCAGTGTAATGGGTTAAATGAACGACTTAACCAAACCATAATAACCAGGTTAAGATGTAAATTCAATAACTTGAAAGGAAAATCAATACCATGGACGAAATTGTTAGATTCAGTACTAAATGAATATAATAATACTCCCCATTCCATAACAGGCTATACTCCTACTTACCTTCTGTATGGTAAGCTCCCTTATGATCCCCCCGTAAAAGAATCAGAATTTTACCCCCCTATAGAGACTGCCAGAACAAATGCCTATAATAATACATTAAAATTTCATCAGATAAATAAAATTAGATATGATCAACATTATCAACCTTCCACCTTTAAAGTAGGCGATAAAGTTTGGTTACAAACCTTTTACCATCCAGATAACCGAAAATTAATGCCTCCAATGTCTGGGCCATTTACAATCTTAAAACAGATATCCCCAGTCAATTATGAAATTGATAAACCCCAATCTAATTTAGGAAAAACTACCATGGTAATTCATTCATCCAAATTGAGGCCATACTACCCAAAAGAAGGATTTGAGTTAAAACTGACAAAAAGTAAAATACCCACTTTAGAGAAAAAACCAAGCCAACAAGTGGCACCTAAGGTACTGAAAAGTAGAATCCCTCTTCTTATTAAATAATGGTAGGGAAATCTTAATATAAATAAGACAATACCAAAAATAACTACGCCTAAAAATTTAGCCTTGAGAATATAATTTTTGTGCACACATAAGATATAACTTGACACTTTTCTTTTCAATTGTTGTAAATATTTTACATTTTGATTTTATTTGTTGAGAAATTCACTCATATGATTCTATATATTTTCCCTCACAAATTTTATATGGAACATTTCATATTCGAACATTCTTTTTTTTTTAATGTAAATAATAAAACTTCATGTGTAAATATTTTTCATTATGAGGAAATAACCCATTATTTTATGTTTTTATTCTGATCAAACCAAATAAATGTGAAACAAGATGTTGGATACCACTCGTCATTATGAGAAATAAATTTGTGATTTTCAAAGATATATATTTTTTTGGCATGTGGCAAAATACCTTTTGAATCTTGAGAGCCTGAGAAGGCCTACTCAATTCATGATGTAAATCCCCTTATGAATTATAGGAAGGAGACACCTATAAATTCAAATAAGATTGGATAGTTTTCAGCTACTGTCAAACAAAGGTACAAATAAGAATATGTAGAATGAATAAAGAGAATCATTCATATAGTTTCAATTGGTATCCTCCATCTTAATTGATAATCTATGTAAATAATAATGATACTTTTTTTTTTACTTTGAAAATTACTCCCTAATTTTTATCCTTGGAGGGAAGAAATGACATAATAAAAATCATATTTTTATTATTCATTAATATAATTATAATTTAAATAATCATAGAATTAACACAGAGTTAATTTTTTAAAATCCTTAACAAAAGGAGTACAACGCAATATTGTTTTTTGTATATACTTAGAATATCATATAGAATTGTATGTATGAAAACTGTTTGTTCTTAAAAATATAATCATTAAAATAAATTCAATTTTGGATATAAAGTTATCGTTTCAATTCAATCCACGACTGCATGAATGAATTGGTAACGTACCTAAAATACATCTTTTTTTACGACATATATTTTTATTTTGTATTCAAAAACCTAAATAATCTTATATGGACGTTGTCATAAAGGAGTTCCAAATTTGCTCTATTTTTTTAAACAAAATAAAAATAATGATTACCAATGAATTTATTATAACGTTTGACAGGCAAGATTCAAACCTAATGGTATATCTACAGAAGGAAATTTTGCCGGTGGGATATTGATCTATAAAGACAAAGGTCACCTGTCCAGTCAAAATATACGTCAAAATTAGACGCCATATATTGACCGTCGCCGCAAACTAGCGGCTTCGGATAGGTGACAAAGCCACAACAACAGCTTTAGCAAACTGAGAAACGTCCACCTAGAGACCATGGTTTCGGGCTAATGGCCCTCATCATAAAGTACGCCCTAGACTGACGAGGGCCATTAGCCCGAAACCATGGTCTCTAGGTGGACGTTTCTCAGTTTGCTAAAGCTGGGGTTGTGGCTTTATAAATATAAAGCCCGCCCTAGACTGACGAGGGCCATTAGCCCGAAACCATGGTCTCTAGGTGGACGTTTCTCAGTTTTCCAAAGCTGGGGTTGTGGCTTTATAAATATAAAGTCCGCCCTAGACTGACGAGGGCCATTAGCCCGAAACCATGGTCTCTAGGTGGACGTTTCTCAGTTTTCCAAAGCTGGTGTTGTGGCTTTATAAATATAAAATCCACCCTAGACTGACGAGGGCCATTAGCCCGAAACCATGGTCTCTAGGTGGACGTTTCTCAGTTTGCTAAAGCTGGGGTTGTGGTTTTGTCACTGATCCGAAGCCGCCAGTTAACGGCGACGATCAATAGATGGCGTCAAGTTTTGATGTCTATTTTAACGGGAGAGGTGACTCTTGTCTTTATAGGCATATCTACAGGCTTAACTGTGAAACGTGATACCCTAAGGATACATAAGCCAAATAGGTTGCGGGATATAGAGGAACCCCAAGTTGTATTAGATCACTACTAAGCTGTATTATAGATTCAACCGGATATATTATTGATCACAAAATAAACGCGATGTTTAAAAGAACTGAATACTTTCATTTTTAAAGTATAGTTTACGCTTGGTGGGAATTTATGTGAGCACTCCATCATAAATAGCCATAGTCCAATCTGGAACAGCAATGTAACCAGGTCATCTTTATTTGCAGGAAAGATTATTTCTGGAAAGTTGGGTCTCCTTAGAACAGTAAATATAAGAAAATAGAAATACTACATAAATACTTTTAATTCATAAAATCTCTCTGGCCCTAGAAAAACCCAAACCAAAACTTCAAAAGCAATACAGAGCCGCGTGTAAAATTCGTGATGTGCTTGTTAAAGGGAATAATTTAGTTTGTGAAATAACGATTTTATTTTATGGTAAACTTTATTCGTAATTTTTATTTGGCCCATTCTGGAATAATTAAAAATAAACGAATAGTTGATATTTATTCCGATAGATGGCGCAAGCCATCAGAAACTTACAGTTGCACGATAAGGAGATGCCCTTTTTTTTAACCCAGTACATTGTCACACTTGTACTATTTTTCCCATTTATTCGGTTAAATCCAAAATACGTCTTAGTTTCGATATTTTTCGCAAATATATAAAAGAGATATATGAGTTTCTACATATATTTGCCATAGGTAATAAACTTTCTTGAATTTTTTTTCATTCATACTTCGACCTGTAACTTAACTCTCAGCTTAGAATATCTCGCCTATGTCGAAAAATAAACTGTAAGAATCTCATTGCTGATCATTCTCGTTATTAAATAAAGCTATTTAGGTAATTCTATCCTTAGTTTCAAACTATTAAACTTCAAAATAATATTTTAAGAATGTATTTATGATATATGTCTAAGTTTTCAACTATTTGTATGCGCGCAGATATGGTATAATTACTTAAAGAGAGCTTTAAATGGAATAACTAGAATTTTCAGTTATGAATTTCTTTCAATATATCATTTGTAAATATGGAATATTCATAGCAAACGTCTGAGTTTTCATCTATCTGTATGCGTGCATATATGGGAGAATTACTTAAAGAGCGTAAAACAAAATAACGAAATTTTTCAGCTATAAGTTTTTTTCAATATAAAATACTTGTATATATATGGTGTATCATTTATTTTTCTCCAATTTGCCCAGACTAATCTATTTATTAGCTTGATTGTCTTAATTAAGCCTTCCTGTATATGAATTTCATATTACCATTATAGATAATTAGCATTAATAAATTATAATTATAACATTGCTTTTTTATTACTAGTTTTATTATTGTTATTCCTGCATTACCCCTATATTTCTGCTCGGGGAATATGTATAAGACTAAAAGGTCTTAATAAAGCTTTTTGTTGTTGTACATGGTGCATCTATGGCAAAAGTCTTGAGTGCAACGGTCTGTATGCAGATATGATATTAGCACAGAAGGAGTTAGCTATTACACAAAGCTGTCTGTATATCTCCATTAGGCATAACCTCCTGGTTTGTTCCCTCGGGAATTTTACCATCCGCCGTTTTAAACTTCGGTAATCTTCATGGGAGCATCAACCACTCTGTCTAGCTTCGGATATAATGATAGAAAATATAACAGGGGAGTTCGCATATTCATTATGGTATACGGTCATGTTCAACGAATATACACTCATAGACATAAGGAAGTTGTACCTTTGACATGTATATGTTGTGATATGCCAATGTTCCTGTCGACTGACTGTCGTGATGGAGTTGATCCTGTCGGATGACTGTAGTGTGGTATGATTTGTTAGATGCAGTCGTCATGGTGTTCACAATGATCAGAGTGGTTTCAGGCGTGAATGGGATTGCACAAAAGGATGAGACATGCTGGATGTCACCTCAGAGAGAGTGGCTGGGCGCCCGTGGAGGAGGGTCTGATCTATTCTAGTGTCAGGGAGAGACTGACTGTAATCCGACTGTTTTTCGGACCGACGGTGCAATCGGAGACCTTTCTCCTGTCTGGGCGCCGGCTGTCACTCAATCTAATTTTATTATTCCATTTTGTAATACATGATGGCCAAATTGGCGTGTTGGATTATTCCTACAATTTTGGTTGTTACACTAAGTTTTATTGAAATATATTATAACATATTGATATATAGAGTAAAAATATCAAGCCTTCAGAGAAAATGTTCTTCTCAAATACTTTAATCTCTAGATTTCGGGAATGAAAGTCCTTTTACAGCTGAAAACACAGATGGTTCTCCTGTAGAAGGACGTTCGTGTCTTTGCAAAAGAACGTTCGAATTTACATATATGGGAAATCCGACGTTATATAAGCAAATAAGGAGTGGTTTATTCGTAAAGTATGGAACTTTCTTTAGTCCATAAGTGTGTACTAAAATTATCATCTGGAGAAATTATCATACTTTTTTTGTAAATATAGGTAACATAGTGCTGCTCTTTAGTATGAGGGGATACCATTGTCCCGTTAGTCAGCCACATTTCCCTGTAGGTCCACACAGCTACCGTAGTGGCCCGGGGTTCCCCACCGTACTTATCCCGACAGGGTAGTCCCTTACAGTAATCTACCGTACCTCTCGGAGATTTCAACTATGGATAAGTCATAACCACAATCATCGGACCTATATGTAAAAAAGAAGCGCACATCTCTCTTTAATTTTGCATCGGAATGATTCATCGCCCTAATAAAAAAAACTTTAATAGTCTTCTTTACCTTCTTATATCAACTCAATTATATCAGGGGTGGTGTCTGCTGGAGATGATTAGAGCTCAAGATATTTGACAACTATAATGACTGGGTAAAGTATAATGTGTCTGCTTCTGTCATTAAGACTGGGAGCACTACTCAGTACCATCCGACAGGTTCCAATATGAAATGGCCGCCTCTGATATGAGGAACAGATGTTATGTTCATCCGCTCCTAACATGGAGTTTAAATGCTGCTCATCCTGTATCCCTGGATCAGGACCCTTTACAGGGTACTATCAGCCAGGCCAGCTGAGCCCAGGATTTTAGCAAGCTTGTTACTGCTCCCCCTCCTTCTTTTTCATCCGGGCTTGGACCGTAAAAGGCAGAGTTACTCATTTTAGTAGTAATTTAGTAAAGTAGTATTTTAGTAGTAATGATGAAAAATGAGCAACTACACCAGATTAGGAAAATTCAGATAATAACCAAACTGTATACAATGTTTTGTGGCTTTGGACCTCATCCGTACAGGGGCTGCTTCGGACCATGATATACAGGTTGGCTTTTCGCTTGAATTTGCTTAAAATGGCGTAGTAGCTCATTCTTTATCATCACCAGTAAAGGTCTTTACTGGAGTGATGAACAGATGCATCATTCTGATGCATAAATTAAGGAAAGAGATGCCTCTTTTGATGATACATGAATATCATCTTCCCGAAACTTTGTTTTATGATATATGAAATATTATATACATAATCTAATTGATGTAAATAATCTTTGTCAGGATTAGAATGACGAATCCTGTATGGGACTTTGATTCCAGTAAAAGGTTTGTTGCTGCTGTTGTATATAGTCACAGTGTAGAAAATACTATACTATACCTACTACATATAGGTTTCTCTCTGTATTCTTAGTTCTCTTCTCTTCAATTACTCTGTAAATTGGCGAATCCTTTATAGAACGAGAGGTCCTCAATAAAGTCTCTTGTTGTTGTTGTTGATATATAAAATATATATATAATTGTATATCGTAATATATAACGTTATGTTGTTGACTTGTAATTTTGGAATCTGTATCTACCTTGGTGTAATATAATAAAAGCCATTTAAATAAATAAAGCCTAAAATCTATTTCTACTTTTAAATCAACCTAAATACACCACACAGATGGCATTTCTTTCTATTATATTTTCATATATATATTAAAGGTTAATAGAAAAATGCCATCTGTGGTGTATATATATATAGTATCTCATACGTGTAACCTTTTAAAATTAATTAAAAATATATATAAATAGCGCAATTGTGTGATAATGTCTTTAAAACGTCACATATATTTATAAACCCCTTTGAACCCCTTTATGTAAATTTATATATCAAGTATTCAAATAATAATTTAAATGAGAAAAGTATAACACTGTTTTATTTGAGTCTAAAACTTTGTACTTATATAAAAAGAACTAAATGCGCCTGTATTTCCAAAATGGCGTCAGATAAAAACACTCGGTAGAAAGCAGTGACCCTCCGGAAGGTAACCATAGATGGTAACACCATCCAATCAAATAAGAGATAATGCAATAATAAACGGCGTTTGTCAGTCATTGATTGGATGAGAGAGGTGAATTCTCCCCTGTGACGTAGACCAATAGGCTGGATTTTTTCCGCGGCCAGGAAGTCAGTTAGAGTTAGTCGCCATCCTCCCAGTTTGACCAGTGATACCAGTGACTTCCATTTAATCCAACCTAGCATTCATCTAACTGAGATAACCATGCTACTTTACGTGTGTCTTCCTTTTGTCTTCAAGCTGTGCGCTGCCACTGCGGCCGTATCTACAAGTTTGGACGTGGAGTCAGTCGGCGTCGGCTCTTCTCGCTACCTACACTCATTGATAAATCTTAAGGAAGTGAAAAGTCTTTGATATCGCCGGTCGTCTACTTTTTTATTACGGAGACAGATGTAATTTTGTTCACACTTGGTTATCTCGTGTGTCTTCAATAAAGGTCACTGTAATATCTTTCAGAGTTATTTCCTTAATCCCAATATACATGGTAAAAGGTACAACTTCCTCAAGTTTTGTCCATGAGTGTATACACACTTAGTCATCTCGCGTGTCTTCAATAAAGGTCACTGTTATATCCTTCAGAGTTATTGTCTGAATCCCGATATACATGCTAAAAGGTACAACTTCCTTAAGTTTGGTCCATAAGTGTATACATACTTGGTCATCTCGTGTGTCTTCAATAAAGGTAACTGTAATATCTTTCAGAGTTATTGTCTGAATCCCGATATTAATGCTAAAAGATACAACTTACTTAAGTTTTGTCCATGAGTGTATACACACTTGGTCATCTCGTGTGTCTTCAATAAAGGTCACTGTAATATCTTTCAGAGTTATTGTCTGAATCCCGATATTAATGCTAAAAGGTACAACTTACTTAAGTTTTGTCCATGAGTGTATACACACTTGGTCATCTCGTGTGTCTTCAATAAAGGTCACTGTAATATCTTTCAGAGTTATTGTCTGAATCCCGATATTAATGCTAAAAGGTACAACTTCCTTAAGTTTTGTCCATAAGTATATACATACTTGGTTATCTCGTGTGTCTTCAATGAAGGTCACTGTAATATCTTTCAGAGTTATTGTCTGAATCCCGATATTAATGCTAAAAGGTAAAACTTACTCAAGTTTTGTCCATGAGTGTATACATACTTGGTTATCTCGTGTGTCTTCAATGAAGGTCACTGTAATATCTTTCAGAGTTATTGTCTGAATCCCGATATACATGCTAAAAGGTACAACATCCTTAAGTTTTGTCCATGAGAATATTTGTATTATTTTATTCATCCCTTTAATAAGAAAGACAACATTTTTTGTCGACCTCTTCAGACATATAATGAGCTTGCGTTATATCAAATATAGAAAATAGGGATTTACAGATCAATCACTATTATATTTTGATTCACATAATTATTTTTCATCATATATTAGATTCAGTTCAACGATTTCCATCGCAGTAAGGACAGTAGAAATTTGTTTTATATTTTAAAGAAACACTCCAGCTTTCTTGCTTCCATTTCTTATGTATGGATGGCACCTTATCGCCTTATAATATATATATATATACACATACAAAGGTATAATTTTAATATATATATATTTATAAAATAAAAGGATTTAAAAGCGCGAATGCTTCTTTTATATATAAAATGAACTTCTACTGTCCTTACTGCGATGAAAAGATATATTGGGAGGGCTTGGCTCATCAGTGGTGAACCCTCCCAGCGGTTTCGCCAATTTAATCCACCAGACCGCTTCTCAGAGCTCTAATATTGTATTGGATCATTCTGCTTTTATATGCTACACTGAAGGATGGAATCTTAGAAATGGTTTTCAAGTAAACTATGGACATAAGCTTATAGGACAGTAGAATTATATTCAAATAGAAGTTCATTTTATGTATAAAAGAAGCATTCGCGCTTTTAAATCCTTTTATTTTATATGTATAGATGGCGTGTTATTGATTTGTGTTAATATATATATTTGTGGTATAATATAATAATAAGGTGAGGAAAGAGAAATAAGGACACCACAAGTTGGAGAAGGGACCCAGACAACCAGCGAGAGAGACGGGCCCGGCAACCGCCGGGCGTCCGTTCGAGTCGAACACAATCACCAACTGCTCTAATAGTCCTGAGGTTCCAAGTAACGAGCCCCTTTGAATGTGGCTGATATCTCAAGTGACCGGACTTTACATCCTGTCTTAATAGTTCCGAGAACTCACGGGCCTCTGGTCGCCCCTTGGAATGTCGCTAGTGTCTTAAATGACCTTACTTTAGCTGCCCGTTTCTCTCTGGGTTGACTGTAGGTTTGCTTTATTATTCCAGGAAGAGTATATATTATGACATATTTATTTTAATATTAGAATATATACAACCAATTAAGAGATTTTAAAACGAGGCAATTAGAAAACCTATGCTGCGAACGCCCATTGTATGAAAGACAGAGATGGCTGGCATCGCATCGTGTTTGGGATGTAATACGTACAGTAGGCCACAACGTTCGATCGCGAATAAATTATATTACTATACCACGAAAACATGCTGGCCCTCTATGTAATATAACATTACGGGAATATACTGAAATATCGCTAAATTGTTAATGACAATTTGTCAAACTGTGAAAGTTTTAAAGTTTTTTTTTCTCTCTCAAATTGACGAAGAGAAACTACTAAAAGAGAAAAAATCCCTGTACACATCGTAACAAGGGAGAAGGACAAAAACAGCGCTAACACACTGGTTGACATGCCATTTGTATTCCAGCGGTATCCTAGCTGTATCGGTGCCTTGACTCGTGTCTGGGTCTCAAACTTTCCTTTAACGCTTCACTTATTTCTGGAAACTCTTCAATATTGTAGAAAAAGAAACATAATTCAGGGAGAAAAGCTTCTTTTATAAGACGAAGACCGTACAAGCTTTCGGGCAAGACGCCTTTCTACGGGAATAAAGGATATAGAAAGGTATCTTACAATCGTCCTTATTAAAATTCAAACTATTATAGACGCGTATGATTATTTTTAAAATAAAACAATTTCTACTGCCCTTACTGCAATGGAAATATTAATTGGAGGGCCTGGCTCATCAGTGGTGAACCCTCTCAGTGGTATCGCCAGTTTAATCTACCATACCGCTGTTATATTGAATTTTTCAATTTTCCTTCATAGTGATACTGTTGGAATGGGTATATTAGATGGACATAGGGTTTCGCTATAGGAGAAGAAACACAAGTCGAGGAGAAGAGCTTCTTTATATAAGAGGATAATCGTACAAGCTTTTGGGAAAGATGCCTTTGTACCTTTGTGCCTACATCCTTTGTACCCGTAGAAGAGCGTTTTGCCTGAAATCTTGTACGATCATCCTTTTATATAAAGAATCTCTTCTCCCTGACTGGTGTTTGTTCTTCTATAGCGAATAGAGAGATTATCGTTGTTTTAATCTCCAAGAATGTGTGAAATTCTATTCACATATCAGTTGGACTATAGAGTTAAGTCTCTCATTGAAGACAACCCAAACCATGAACAACTCGATCGCTTCTGGAATGGTTCTTGGTGAAGAGGTTGGATGAGACTTCAGTTAAATTCACACACACATACAGCTTTATTGAGACCACCTGTCTTATACAGATTCACCACAGGAAGAAAGGAATCATAGATGGAGCTCCTATACTCCAGGCAGCGCAGCACCCAATAACATCCTCCAGGTCCGACGCAAGACTTCAGTTAAATTCATTTTGAAGAAATAAAGTTTGGATTGCATCAATTATTTCATTTCATCAAATACAAAAAAGGTGCGCTTCCAAGGATTCTTCGTACTTATATCTTTACACACACAACTTATTCAATAATTTAAACTATCAGGGAAAAAAAGACCTCCCAATATATTTTCCATCTCAGTAAGGACAGAAAGAAGTTTTTTTTATTTGAAAAAAAAAAAAACAATGGCTCATATATCTAAATATTAAAATCAAAAAAGGCATATTTTGACCAGGTTCGCATGAAACTTTAGATGGAAGCGCCATCTAGGGTGTGAAAAATATCAGGGAACAGTCTATATCAAACAGCCATCTATAAAGTTCATGTGAACGTGGTTAGAATATGCCACTTTTGATTTTAATAACAAACATCTGACTTTTTAAAATTATTTTTCACATATATATATAATATTTTCATTCATTATATATTGTAGCAGAATATTTATGTCAAGGGAAAAAGAATCATGATTTTTAAAAATATATTCTCCTACTCTTTAAACTTTTCCCTTTATATCTCTGGTATTCACACACACAAGCATTTATTAAGACATTCCGTCTTATACAGACGATTCTCCTGTTATGAATCTAAAAAGAAATGAAAAGCAGAGAAAGAAATTGAATCCACACTCAGAAAAAATAAAAATAAGAAAATGAAAGAATATTTATGTACAAAAGTTGAGACATATCTCTGGTATTTTATAAAATTCAATTCGTTTTTGGCGTGTCATTCTGATGTTTATTTTTTCTAATTTACTACGCGACAAAATAAAGCCCTATAGAGTTAAAACTATGCTATAAATGTTAATTCCATTTCAATCATCTATTGGAAAATTCAAACGTTTTTTAAATTATATATATATTTTCATATACAATGATTAAATCTTAAATATAGATTGGAATAACCTCAGAGAGGCGAGTCCGGTTTCTCCTGAGTGAGAGAAATGTAGAAAAAATATAATTTAATTAGAATTATCATTGTTTAGAATAAATTAAATCAAAAATAGAGGAAAAAATATCTTTTACACACATAGACAAAACTCAGGAAGTTGTACCTTTTAGCATGTATATCGGGATTCAGACAATAACTCTGAAAGATATTACAGTGAACTTTATTGAAGACACACGAGATAACCAAGTGTGTATACACTCATGGACAAAACTTAAGGAAGCTGTACCTTTTAGCATGTATATCGGGATTCAAACAATAACTCTGAAAGATAGTACAGTGACCTTCATTGAAAACACACGAGATCACCAAGTATAAACAAAATTGTTTCTATCTCCGTTTAAAAATAGAATAACAGACGACCAATTATATTAAATACTTTCCACTTCCTTTAGTGTTGTCTATGAGTGTATATATTATTTATATAAATTTAAAATTAATTGAAGAGATAATCAACATTCTATTATAATATATATAAAATCAAAAAAGAAAACGAGATGGAGATATAATGAAGAAATTCTCATTTATTATATAGAACAAAATAATTAGAAAGAAAATTTATTTTGATTATTTAAAAGAAGACAGATTAAATTTATATTTATTAATTAAAATATACACTATATATATTAAATTCGATAGATTTATTTTCTAGAGTTAATTTTTTTGTATTTTCTGCCTATCTCTAATTAAAACAAAAATTCGCAGGTCGTGTTTCATCATTTTTTGCTATCTAGGCTTTATAAAAATGACCTTCTGAAAATGATTGGTTTTTAATTATTCAACAAATATTAGTTTTAAAAGGAAATTAATTATTTTTAATATTTAAAAATGTCATCTATCGAATAATCTTTTTATGTTTATAAACAGTAAGGACTCGTATTTAAAATTTAGGAAATTCTGAAAATATATCTATGATTTTCTCTCTTGGTTAAAAAAACGTAATTGCTAATATTTCATTGGTTGTTCCTAGGTAGGATGTGAAATTAAGCATGATTTCAATGTCCTTTCTTCTTTAATATACTACTCAAACCTTGTAATTCATCAATTGTTTATGTGTTGTGTATAAAAGTGGGCTTTGTATTCGAAATGATAAGGTATGGGTTGATTTTAAATGTTTTAATTATCTAGGAATGATATTACATAATATAACACACAATAAAAATAAAAGTACATACTTGAGGTGTGACATCGAAGGCGGTAAACAATGGGAAAAAGTTTATTTTCGATTACATCTTATATTTACAACACAACGTTGTTGAATCTATTTCTAACATTATTAAAAATATATAACATTATGTAATATAGTATCTAAGTTTAGTGTTGTTGCTTGACGCAAGCATCCCTTGTGAGGATATCGGATCTCATTTGACGATAATAAATGATTAATCTATCGAACAAAATTCACATATATTTTCAAATTTGTTTTTCGTATTAAAGTAATCATCACCAAAACTATCTTTGAATGATCTTATTGTTGCCTTTGGAAAATGTCGGCAATATACAAGAAAAACTGTCTAATACATTAGAAGAACTATAGATATATTGCCAGGCATTCCTTTCTTTTGTACACAGTTCTCTATTTTCTTTTTCTCTCTTTTTCCTTAATATTATATGACTATTCTTTACGGCCTAAAATTATTGTAAAAATGTTTAGACAAATGTAAAGACATACATGTATAACAGCCCAAGTGTCCCTAAGGGGAAACAGCGCTTTAAATTGAATAAAAATAATAAATACAATAGTAGAGAGAATGATCTATTGTTGTATATATATTTTATATTTAATCAATTAGTTCTTCCCACTGATAATGTATGTAAGATCACAAGTAAATAGGAGCTAACTGTGAGAAGATAAGTGTCTATTTGTTTACTATGTTATAAGTTTTATTTTGTTCTCTCTCTTGTAAATCTATAATGTGTTTGATTAATATTCTTGGAATCAGTTTCTTTAAATAGTCTAAGTAAAGTCAACATCTATAGAATAGTTTATCGAAACTGATGAAATTTTCATCATTTATAAGCCAAGTCGACTCAGTTTCGAGGTTTTATATAATACCTAAGAAAATAATACATTAAAAGCACGAAAGTTTTTTTCTCACTTAAAACAAACTTCTACTATCCTTACTGCGATGTAAAAATATTGGAAGGGCTTGGCTGATTAGTGATGAACCCTCCCAGCGGTTTCGCCAATTCAATCTATCAGATCGCTTTCTTCAGAGCTCTAATACTGTATTGGATGATTCTGTTTATATATGCTATACTGAAGCTTGGAATATTAGAAATGTAATTCAAATAAACTATGGACAAAAGCTTTTAGGATAGTAGAATTACATTTAAATAATTGCATCGAGCAATGCAATGCTCTTCCGTAAACAATAAATACAAGGCTAGTTAGGCAAAATTCAATCATAGGGGCAATAACGACAATATAAAGTTGTTTATTGTAGAAAAAAGCATATGCGCTTTAAATAGTTTAATTTTATACAGACAGATGGCGCGCTAATTCATCAGAGTTTATGTATTCATGCTGCAGAAACAATAGGTAGTATGATTTAGGAACAATAGGCAGAAAATTTCTGTATACTGAACATTTGTTTCTATAACAACGGGTGGTAGTAGTGGTGTCTTGTCTATGGAGCAGATCAGATGGGTCCGTGCACCTTGATCACAATACCGGCCAACTGAGGATCCTTGTTCGTATGGATGTCCTGTTCTGGATTGATGTCTGCCATTTAGAGGGCTGCAAGAATGGCCCGGTGTATGTGGTCCGGAGTGAGTTGGATGTTGTGACAGTTATTGCAGTTCCTGTAGGATCTAGTCATGTCTGGGTTTATCTTCATTCCTTTAAAATGTCCTGTTCTGATTCTTAAAATTGTTGTTGTTAATTCTCTGTTAATGTTGAGATTACATATGGGCTGGGGTATTTTGGTTTTTGTAATGAGTATCCCTTTCCTATTGTATTTCCGTCTTCCAATGCTATTGAACTGGTTTCCAGTGCCTGTTTTCGTCATTCCATCTATAACAATTCTTAGAAGATTTGATGTATTTTCTTCAATTATCTCTTAAATTTACAATCATATATTCGACAAAAAAATTCTAACCGCTTTATTTTAAAATGAACATTTCCAACTAGCCATGAGAGCCTTTATTCTTTATAAAAATCGATTTTCTACAAGAAAAAATAGCAAAAAAGAATCAATTGGATAAAAAAAATACAAAGTAGAGATCTTCCACGCGAACTATTCGCTCGTAAAGAAAGTTTCCTACACAACCGTCTAGCAAGCAAATATGAGAAAATGTAAAAAAAAGTTTCAGAAACTTGGTTTAAAAAGTTTTCTTCGCATATTTGCATTCAAGTAATTTATCTCGAAGCCAATTATTAAATCCTACTGCACCGAAAGTCCATAAAAAAAAGACTTTATTTTATTTAAATCAATTTACTAAATGTGTCATAATTACCTTTTAGGAAGTTTTTCCGTTTGTTTATCATTAATTTCTGGGAGGACCTAGTCAGGCGATTCTAAGTAAATTTTAATTGGCTTGATCTGGCCAGAAATTAACTAATTACCATCTGTGGAACTTAAAAACAATTTCAAACAGAGGTGTTTTAATTAAGGACACGCTCTGTTTCATTGATTATTTGAAGATTTCATTGAAGTGTCTGCTTTCATCATTTTGCACTTTAACACAAGAATCAACACAAAACTTTATATTAGTGGTATACAGGTTTGTCTTTGGTTTGATTTTGCCAAAACTGGTGTTGTCGTTCAATCCCTGGTAACATTCTTTTGTGGAGGTTTGGTGGAGGGATGGTTTAAACCGTTGGTTTTCGACCGCTACAACTCGGGTTCGATTCCGGCATTGGCCACTTTTTTTGCTGATTTAAAAAAAAATGCTACAATGACCCCCGATTCTTGCAAAAGTCCCACCAGCGAGTGAAAGTAATCAAACGGAGCTCTGGCACATTGTAAGGGCAAAGTCAAACTGTTTTTCACGCGTGTAGACATGTTGTGCACTTACAGTAAAAGCAGTTGCCTATTTCTACCCACCATGATTATCATGGACTCTACCACGTGTATAAGCCTTTGAACTTCGATAGCTATGACCCTGGTTCGAATCCCGGATTGGACCACGTGTACTAGGGATAGACAAAAAAACTATTTTTTTTTTACTGGGTTGATAAACAAAAATCAATTTCTAATGCATAATTGAAGAGAGAATAGTCTCTTTTTGTGTCAGATTAATGGATTTTTAATGTGAATTATATAAATTTCATATCCTTATTACATAACAGTTTTGTGATGCTATATAGACCAGACAAAAAAATGGATTATACTTTAACATACAGGATATGCCAAAATATACTTTAAAAGTCAGTTACAGGTCAGAATGCTCTTTCTCATCCATACAGCCAATCCCTATAAAGCGTTTGTACCATCTTTCTATTGACGTATGAATAGGGTGGTTCTTATTCAAATTGTATTTTGAAACTTCTTTCTAAGGAACCTGATAATCAGATCTAGTTTCAATAAACCATTTCATATATTGTTCTTTTTTTTGTGCATAAATCATTATTCTAAATTACTGTTATCCTAAAAAACATATGTAACAAAACGTTTAGATGGAAAGGTTGGCCATTGATTTGGCTTAGTTGCTCTACCAGCTAAGAACCTCTTTGGCAGATTGTGAATATTCAATTTGATCCCTTCTGTGGATCTCATGGAATAAAGTCCTTCTTGTGCTGAAGGGGACCATTACTGTATATCCAGGTGGACGATTGCCAGGTTTTTTTATTGTAGGATCGGGGATTTTGAAAAATTGCTAAATTATTAAAAAGGCATCTCTTTATCGTGCAACTGAAAGTTTCTGATGGCTTGCGTCATCTATCGGAATAAATATCAATTATTCTCGTTGATTTTTAATTATTCCCGAATTGGCCAAATACCTATTCTTGATTAATTAATAAAAGCTAACCACGTACGCTTTTATTAATCAAGAATGGGAATTTGCCCAATTCTGAAATACGTAAATAAAAATAAACGAGAATAGTTGATATTTATTCCAATAGATGACGCAAGCCATCAGCAACGTTCAATTACACGATAAGGAGATGTATTTTTTTTTTCTTTCTCAATCCTACATAGTTATAGGCACACAATCATGACACACAATCCTATCTACGTAGTTATAATTTATGCACCTTATCCCAGTACAATATCAAATTTGTACTATTTTTTTCAAATATCAAAATAATATAACGCCGCAACTCCTTTTTATTCACCTAATCAAAGAAAGCTTTCGAGAAAGCTCTTCTTCAGCTAACTAGAACGTAGGAGAAGAGATTTCCCGAAAGCTTCCTTTGATCAGGTGAATAAAAAAGAGTTACGGCGTTATATGATTTCTGTATTTTGTAGATTTTGAGTTTGTCAAAAATGGTGTTGTGGCTTTGTCACCAATCTTAGTCCAAAAATTTTCGGATATGGTCATTAAATGGTGCTTGGTTTTAGAGTTTATTTAAAGAGGAGAAGCGATCTTTATTTTCATTAAATAAGTTGTAGCATTACTAAAACTATAAAATGATGGTTCTGCTCGTCACCTTCTTCGACAGTAAATAACTCGTATATTATGAATGCATACAAACTGGAATGACAATTTACCAAGATAATTTTATCTTGTTATTTTGGAAAGGTTGCGGGAAGCTAGGAGATATTAGCGCTCAGAGAGAGATGGCAGATTACTTGTTGAGTTTGTAAAAGTGTAAAAACAGGGAAGAAACTTTATTCTTGTTATATGTATCTGATACAAGGTTAAGTTTAGATATTAACACCAGATAGATTATAACACGGGCTGTATCTAATCTAGGATAGACGTCAGCGAGTTATGTAGATGAGGGGTTCATGAATTATTTGCCATGGCCATAAATATTCCAGCATCTCGCTCCCCATTCCCTGATGGAATATGGCGGTTGACTCTGGTAAACAGATGGCGTATATGGTCGCCAACAGGGGAGGTTGTCACTAGACAATTTCTTAGACAATTTAAACAATTTATCGATTATTCTAATCAATTGTTACAAAGGTGGAAAATAATTATTGCGCCGTACCCAGACGCTATTCGTGTAATTTGTCTACTCTGGATGCCACACAGATACACAGTGAGTTCGAAGGGATGCAGCTAAAGTTGGCGCTTTATTATATCTCACTTAACCGAAGGAATACAACAGTGGGACTTGCCTTCCCCTCCCCGTCAGAAGAATCCTTGGCGCCGTGGATGTCACTCTTGTGAAGCGTTCCGCTCCACACTATACAGGTGCAGCTTGGATTACACCGGCTTGTAGGCCGCCCCGATATCAGGCTCTCCTGGCACCGCCTTGCAGGATCATCCACACGCCCAAGGGCAAGTCGCCAAGTCTTCTACTTGACGCAGATATAACCAGACTCTGTCCTCCCTCACACAGGAATGTTGTTTTTAGCGCCTACCACATGACAGCGGGGGCCGCTAGAGTCCACCCCCAACTTTACTCTGGTATCTTGGCCTTGTCATCCACATTACAATATATTGTGGCGAAGAAATATTTTATTATTTAATTTAATATTATTCAATGAAAATATATTCAACAGAATATAAAAATATATATTAATCTGTATTTGTGAAATCATCTTTAAAATATTTCTTTGCTTGCTTGCTTAAGATTCTCTAGCGGAAAATAGTTTTAGGCTGACCTGTTAATAATTGTCGACTCGTCGCTGTGACGTCATCAATAAATACTTTTACATCTTAGGATATTTCAAGGCTTGATTTCTACGCTACAACTGGTGGAGAGACTGGACCGATACCCATTAAGAAATAAAAGAAAAATTGATTCTGTTGAACCAGAAGAAACTTCTATGAATGTAAAGAAGGAAGGTACTCAGGTAAGCAACTACGTTGTTCAACATCTGCCAAGGAACCCCTACATTTTCTCCGGGGAGGATGGTGAAGATCTCCAAAAATGGTTAAAAGGGTATGCACGTGTGGCAAGGTACAACCATTGGGACGAAACCCTTTGTCTTACTAAAGTTTATTTTTATCTGTCTGGAACTGCTCTCAAATGGTTTGAGAACAACGAAGAAAGCATACAGACTTGGATGGAATTCACATCTCAATTAGAGAATGTGTTCGGAAAAAAAGAAAATTCAAAATTGCAAGCGGAGAAGAAACTTAAAACACGGGCACAATTAAAAGGTGAAAGTACCGAATGTTACATCCAGGATCTCCTGTGCTTGTGCAAAGAGGTTGATCCTCAAATGAGTGAGGAAGATAAAATCTCCCACCTCATAAAGGGGATAGCTGAGGAGCTTTATCAAGCACTCCTACCGAGGGATGTACAGAGCACCGAGCAATTCATTACAGAATGTCGCCGTGTCGAAGCGCTCCGTTGTAGGCGAGTTACCCCAACCAGGTACGAGCGCCTACCAAATGTAGCCTCTCTTTGTGACCAGGATGACGGAGAAGATCTGTCATCTATGATTAGGCAAATTGTTCGTGAGGAGGTACAGCGGGCATTAGGCTCTCCTCGGGAGGAACCAAAAAATGCTACAATCGAAGAAATTGTAAAGGAGGAGATTGGAAGAACCCTGGCACCAATCTCAAAGTCTAGGAGAAGTCCCCCTCAGAAGGAAAGACCCCGACAGTTTTTAAATACCAGATATGAGGCCAAAACGATAAGACCGCACCCTGAACCTCGATACCCAAAACAAGGAGGAAGATGCGACACCAATGATTGGCGTACAACTGAGGGCAGGCCAATCTGTTTCTACTGCGGACGCCTAGGTCACGTCGTCCGCTATTGCCGTGACAGGAGGAGACACAATGAGGAAAGGAGAAATGTTTATTTCCAAAGAAAGCAAGACGCAATGGTATCCTACAACTCTCGAGCTACCGAAGCCCTACTTCATATCGCGGTCGAAACAGACAACATTTCTCACCTGCTAGAAGATCTAGCTGGACGCCCCGCCATTAAAACTAGATGATAGACCACATTGGAGGTGAGGCTGCAAAGTTATAAAATCCCCCCTTACCGACCACAGTAGAAATGAGAAAAAGCTACCTTGACGTAAACATAGACCTACCAAGTCCTCATGAAGAAGATATCTCAACTGAAAGAAGACATCCACCGCAGTCACCTGAAAATATCCCTGGCCATAGTACTAGTTCTCAAGACTGACGACGTAAGTCTCCTGCTGAGCATCGGGTCGATGCTCTTTATAGGAGGAGGCTATGTGGCGAAGAAATATTTTATTATTTAATTTAATATTATTCAATGAAAATATATTCAACAGATTATAAAAATATATATTAATCTGTATTTGTGAAATCATCTTTAAAATATTTCTTTGCTTGCTTGCTTAAGATTCTCTAGCGGAAAATAGTTTTAGGCTGACCTGTTAATAATTGTCGACTCGTCGCTGTGACGTCATCAATAAATACTTTTACATCTTAGGATATTTCAAGGTTTGATTTCTACGCTACAATATAATAAATTAGTAAATAAAGGGGTAGATAAAATGTAGGAGAATATATATAGTTGTGTATGTGTACAAATCTCTTCAGCAAGGAAGGCTTCCCCACCTTGAGAGAGTCCTCCTCCAGAAAAGGTCTTCTTGAACACTTCTCAGTTTCACACCGAGGAAGTACGTATAGAAGTGTGTCTTGGCAGACGCCAGGATGGCCAGGGCGTCATCGTCTAGGCCATGCCAGAAGACCCAGCCCTCAGGGGGGATGATGGTAAATGCCTCCCAGATGAGAGACCTGATCTAGCAGCAGGACCAGTAAACCAACGACAGGTCGCCGGACCCACAGGCGACACAAGACTGTTGCCACTAAAGTAAATCAGATGGTATGTCGAAAGAAAAATATTTATTGTGAAGTACCTTTTCAGTTTAACAAATGCTACAGGTTTCTGAAGATGCGTTTCTTTATCTTTGGAATAAACGACGTTAAGATGCTGAATTATCTATATATATATATATATATATAAATGAATGTCTGTCTGTGTGTGTGTACTCTATAGATTCAAAAACCTTACATCCAATCGCCGTGAAATTTTGGGATATTATTAGGTATATCCCCGGAAAGGTTTTCGAAAAATAATTTCTTGAATATCTTGAATATCCTTAGAGTTATTTGCAGATTTGTAGCGTTAACTCGCAAGCAGCGCCACCTTGCGACGGAGATAGGCTTAAGTCTGCCCCACCCCCTGTCGAGAGAATGTAATCGTCCGGCCGCCGGCCGGATGGACAGTCCAAGTACCCACCGACCAATCAGAGGGGTCAAGAGGTCTTGGCGCGCGGGGGCAGAGTTGGTGACACAGCTGTGCCAAGTAGACAAGAAAAAAGCCTCGCGGGGGCTTGCCCAAGATGACCTCCGGGAACTTCGTCCATCTTCCATAAACGACCATGATTTTATTCAACTTATCGAGTATTTTTCAAGGGACGGGGAAAAAATGTTCACTAGATAAAACGATGATTTTGTAATGTAGAAAATTAGGAATGACAAAATTCAGGATGACACGGCACACAGGGGGACCGGGAAAAATGATTACTTTATCGAGAGATTCAAATTTACGAGTTTCAAATTATCAAAAAATATATATATATTTTTTATAAGTTTATAGAGAATTGTTTTAACAAATGTTCATTAGACAAACCTTTACTCGGGTAAAACCCGGGCAAAGCCGGGAACATCCGCTAGTTTGAATATACATTTGAAAAAATGTGATATTATACTGTGAAAAGGTTCATAAATTTGGAAAAGAAAAAAAAGCCTTTTTCTTAATTTATATATACATGTTTCCATGTACTTCTGTAGAAGGGCAGAGATGCCTGAAAGCACGAGATCACGTTTAATGAAGATAAATAAACACATTTCCAGAAACCTGTGTCATTTGTTTGATTAATTTCCAGGATATTTAAATCTATTGATTTTGAATACATAGCAATAACGCGCCATCTACATAAGAAAAATTAAAACACCAAAACGTGAATGTTTTTTTTTTCGCAAATAAATCAATGTACTACTGTCCTTACTACGATGAAAAATATTAGAAGAGCTTGACTCATCAGTGGTGAACCCTTCCAACAGTTTCGCCAATTTTTTTAATCTACCAGATCACTTCTTTAGAGTTCTAATATTGTATTGGAGTTGGAGTTATTGTCTGAATACAGATATAAATGCTAAAATGTACAACCTTCTTAAGTTTTGTCCATTAGTGTATTTGTAGAAAATATACGGTTAGTTAATAATTACATCGCTAGATTGCAGTGCGCCTATCTAAAACAATCAGTTATATGCCAGGAAAATGGTATCGTTTGGTGTCATTGTTTTATTACATGTATAGAAGACAAATGACAAATAACATAGTTTTATTGACATCCCGTCAAAATATAGGCAAAAGTGCACAGTCCGCACTATTCAAGTGGAGGTGAAAAATTTACAATGATGATGATTATTATAATAAAAATACAATAAAATATATTGTCGCGGAGATACATAAAGCAAGGGAAAATTTGGGAATAATTTATTTATTATAAGGGGTATTTATAGGGAGAGAGAGAAAGCACAACTTACCCCCAGTTAAAGATAATCCTAATGAATAGCCTCAGCCACCGTCCCGTTTTCCTTATTTTCAGATCATCTTCCGAGAACCCCTCACACCTGTGGTCTCCCCGGGGGCCAGGGATGATTGACAGGTGTCCCATCTGGATGGAGCTCCTTGACAATATACTATGTACAAAGAATATGTACATGGCGCCTCTACCGCCGTTGCGGGGTTTGATGGAAGTTAGCCAACGGGTCTCCAGCAACACCACGTATTTCGTGATCTACGTAGATGGCGTACTTCATCTCTGAGGAGATGGCGTGGTCCTCGAGACCCACCGCGAAGATCCAGGACTGCAGGTCCGGCGGCAGCCCGCTGTAGGAGACATTAACATTTGAAACGATTTTATTGACAATTAGTCAATTTTTACAAAAAAAAAGATAATATAAATCAATAAATGATGAGAATGTACAATGAGGAGCTAGGGAGGCTCCACCACCAGGTCCTCCTCCAGACAAAGAGGTAGAGGGGGAGTGGTTAAAAACATTTATAACATTTGAATTATTCTTTATATAAAATCTATAAATAATTATTTGTGTGGAAGAAAGAGAGAGAGACCAAAAAAGCAATAGATTTAAAATATAAATCAGAGTTATTCTCATTTTAAATATTTTTTGCTAAAAAAATAATTTATCGGGTATAAAACTAAACACATTAGAATCTGCCGGAATGAAATAAATTTAAATATTTTTTTCAGATAAATTTAAAAGATCTGTAAAATAGGCAATTTTGGTGAGATTCAACTATGTTAGAAAAGAAAAATTAAATTATGCATTGAAGTTTTTTTTTATATAAATAATTTTTATTCGAGGTGAAATTCACTTTCGAATTATTTTTATTTATTTTGTTTATTAATTGAAATTTGATGTGAGGTATGTAAATAGGGATTTTATTTCGTTATTTATATTTTTCTACTCCGTAAACTTCCTTCTTTGCCTCTCTGGTATTTTATAAATGTTAACTTTTGCCTGAAATTAATTTCTGTGTCATCCTGATTTTTGTTTTTCCAAATTTTCTGCACACAACACATAACAATAGTCTCACACTCAACTATTGCAAATTTCAATCCTATCTGAAGTGTACAGCTGCAACCTATATTATTCCAAATCAGTCATTTATAAATACCCCTCTTTTATATATAAAATGAAAGGATTTAAAAGCACGAATGTTTCATTCATACATAATACAAACTTCTACTACCCTTACTGCGATGAAAAAATATATTGGGAGGGCTTGGCTCATCAGTAGTAAACCCTACCAGCGGTTTCGCCAATTTGATCCACCAGACCACTTCTCAGAGCTACAATACTGTATTGGACGATTCTGCTTATATACGCAGCACTGAAGGATGGAATCTCAGAAATAGATTTCAAGAAAACTATGGACATAAGCTTATAGGACAGTAGAATTACATCCAAATATTTGCATCGAGCAATGCTCTTCCGCAAACAATAAAGACAAGGCCAGTTAGGCATAAATTAACACAAAGCAATAACGCGCCATCTATACATAATACGCAATTCGTGCTTTTAAAAAGAAACATCCGTGCTTTTAAATCCTTTCATTTTATATGTATAGACGGCGCGTTATTGCTTTGTGTTAATTCCTCTTTTATCTTTCGAACAACTCATTTTTTCTGTACTAAAATAAAGATTTTCAAAATATAATTCTACCTTCCATAACTAACTTTTGAATATAGTTTTTTTATTGCAAAGTTTCATTTATTTATAGCGTTATCAAATTTTAAAATTGTTATTTTTTAGTGTTTATTTTGAAAAACACAATCTTTTACTCTGTGAAAAATAGTACAAAATTGAAATTGTACTGGGATATGTATTATTATCCAATAAAAGTAACAAAAGCATAGTCCCCGCTAATAAATAAAAAAGATAGCCAAATTTAGAACGGTTATTGGCATTCAATGCTCTTCACTCAAGTCGATTTCTATAGAGAAAACTGTTATGCGATTAATGTAAGAAAGAGGCATGAATCCGTAACCAATTTAACATTGCATATTATATATTATTAATTACAATTATTCAAAACAAATCTTGGTATATATGTCTACATGAAAACAACAAAAACAATAAACATTATATACATACAAGTTCCTTTTCAAACACGAGCTCATCTATAGCCATTGTTACTCTGTGTAATATTCCAACAAAACATAAGAAATGGAAGCATTATAAATCACGAATGTTTCTTTTTTCAAACACAAAAAAAACCTCTTCTACTGTCCTTACTGTGATGAAATAAATTTATTGGAAAGGCTTGGCTTATCAGTGGTGAACTTTCCCATGGGTTTAGCCAATTTAATTTACCAGACCGCTTCTATTAGAGCTCCAATGCTGTAATGGACGATTCTGCTTACACATTTATAGATCCTATATAATGTAAGGTAGAAAATTAGGAAAGACCAACTTCATGATGACATGACAATTTATTTAAGACACAAGCACCAATAAAAATTGATAAAATACAAGAGAAACAATGAGGGAAGTTTATGCAGAGTAATAAAATATATAACCATAGAAATTAAAATGATATGTTAAGATATTGGCACGTGGAAAATTAGGAAAGACAAACTTCAGGATGACACAGCAATTTATTTAAGGCAAGAACAAACTAAGAATAATAAACAAAAGATAAGGAATGAAGGACGTTTACAGAGTAGTAAAATATAAACATAAAAAAGGATACTCTGTTAACACTAGTGTAAAATAATAAATGCTTCGTTACATAGCTCCTTCCCTATGAGAGTGTGACCCACAGCTTGCAATATGGTGGTTACTGACATGGATCTGACGTGCTTCTGCCAAGGATTCCTTCGGAGTCCTTGAACTTTGTCCCTAGTACCTTTGCGTCCTTTTTCTTGCGGCGTGAAGAGCGACTTTGTCGTAGTATCCTCTTTAGGGACATCGTAATCTTGGAGGGAAGTCTTGGCTTTGACATGTCGGTGGAATCCTGGAGCCAGTCTCGGAAAATGTAGATCAAAGCACCCATGGCTTCAAGGTCTTCTCGGCGATCTTCAGGTTGTCTTCCCAAACTTACCCAGCGTCTCCACCAAAATGCCACGTGGAAAATTAGGGAAGACCAACTTCGTGATGAGACAGCAATTTATTTAAGGCAAGAACAAACTATGAATGGTAAACAAAAAATAAGCCACGAGGGAAATTTACAGAGTAACAAAATATAAACATAAAAATGACCACTCTGTTAATAAAAATAATAAAATTAATAAATACTTTGTTACAATATATAAACATCAAAATTAAAATAATCTGTTAATAAATACTTGGCTACAATACAGCGTTTGTTTAGAGATAAAAAGATATATAAAAAGAGTTATTACATTCACAGAATTTCTTTTCTTCTAGTTGCATCTTTTTAGAAATTGAATGGACCCAGAGCACAAACAATCAACTTAATATTGGCTGATTCAAATCACTCGAATAATAAAAAATAAAGAGAAATATTTACACCAGAAGCCTCATCCAAAAGGACATCTGGATCCTATCAGGAACATAAAGCCGCTTTGAGTCCGGACAAGCACTTGCCAATTACGGAGTTCTTGTCTTCAACGTGTTTAATGACAATGTTGAGGAATTCAAAGAGAATTATCTTGTGTTCAGGCGAGAGTTCCTCGAGGAGATACTTTCTATCTTCGCGGTAAAGGGTCGCGAACATGATCCGTTCCTTGCAAGGGCTCAGGTAAGATGCCTTGTTCGGCTGGTCAAAAATCTCGATCAGCTGATTCTCGACAACCCCGTCTTCGTCCAAAAGGGTAGAAGTCTCAATGGGTGTAGAAGCGGTCTGGAGCTCATGGGTCGTCACTTGAAGAATTCAACTATTCATAATACCGCCTAATTTTAGTTTTAATATTTCTTATAAAAAACAAAGTAAAATATATTAAGGAAAAGGTATCTCCTTATTCTGCAACAGTAATTCAGTTACACGATAAGGAGATGCCTTTTTATTAATTTATTCACCTTATCCAAGTACATTTTTACTTTTGTATTATTTTTCACAAAGTA
>CP092878.1:71925946-72025499 GCA_030710605.1 Cordylochernes scorpioides
GATTCTCCTATTTAACAAATATATATTAAATGTATATTTAAAAACTATAGAATTAAAAAGCAAATGTAGGAGATCTGGTAGTAAAAATAAAGACATTTGCTTTTGCAGAAGAACAATGATCGAAGCATGATTATAAATCTATAATGATATTATATTTTTACTGTCCTCAAAGCTTATGTCAATAGTTCATTCAAAATATCCTCTCTTTCTCAGAGATTCGCTTCAGTATCAGTATAAAAGGAAAACATTCCAATATGATATTACATCACTATGGTAGAATAAACTAGCGAAACCTCTGGGAGGCTTCACCACTGATGAGCCAGGCTCTTCCATTATTTTCCATTGTAGTAAGGGCAGTAGGAAATTATTCTATTTTAAAAGAAGTTATAAGACGTCTCATAAATAGTTTATATTTCTTATAAAGGCGCTTACTGATTATGCAAATAGCAATATGCAAATAAAGTTGTTGATGGCCCTCACCGACTATCACTGATATTAAAATAAATATTGTAATCTACCTTGTAATATAAAAGAAGAAAGAAGGGAGAAAAAGATATAAATTGTTTGCCCGTCGCGTGGAGCTGAGTGACTTCACAAGACACGCACACAATCGAACGAGTTGTTACTTTTTGTATCTCGAATAATAAAGTTGAACTAATCTTTTAATATATTATTCTTTAATTTAATAAAATATAAAGAGGAATATAACAATGTACACTAATCATTGATACTTCTATTGAATAATATTGACGAGATATGCTTATTGGCCACATATACTTTCTTGATGAATCAATGAAAGCTAACTACTATCTATCTACTAATGAAAAATATCTATCTACTTGACAAACCAGATCACGTTCCAATGGATCCCCTCTCACGTTTACATAGACGGCAACGAGATAGCTGACCAGTTGGCTAAAGAAGGCTGTAAGGCCCAGCCTGAAACCTCCCAACTCACCTATACTGAAATTTCTTCCATCCACAAACAAAAAATAATCTCTCTCTGGAAATCCACCCTAAACCACCCCTGGTACACCCCCATTCCTAACGAATCTTCTTTCCACACCCTTACTAGGTAAGAACAAACGGCGATTTCAAGATTACGAACAGGACATCTTAGAATGCTCAAATTTAATGGAAAAATCCAAACATTCCCGAAATGGCCCAAATGCGATTCCCAAACAGCCAGTCCTGAACATCTATTGAATTGTTTCAAATCCTCCAAAATAGACATCTGGGAAAACCCCAGGACTATAATAGAAAAGTTGAGACAATGGAACCTAATGGAGATCGTTTAAAGGACTTGACAAATAAGCAACAACAACAACAACAGGCTCTTGGCTCTCATCAGTGTAGTGACTGTTGTACCTTATTACTATTATTCTGGGGGTCGGTGGACGAATGGTCTCAACCGTTGGTTCACGACCGCTACGATCCTGGATCGAATCCCGAATTGGGGACTTTTTTCTAATTAAACAAAAAAAAAAAACCTCCAATGGCCCCTGATGCTTACAAAAGTCCAATCCCATCAGCGAATGCAGGTAACCAAACTCTAGCACATTTGTAAGTGCAAAGTCGAACTGCTTTTCTCTTGTGTAGACATGTTGTGCACTTACAGTAAAAGCAGTTGTTAACTACCCACCGTGATTATAATAGCTTGTACCACGGGTATTAAGGATAATTTTGGAAATATATTATTCTGATAGATGGCGTAATCCACCAGCAACGTTTAATAGAATGATCAGAAAATGACTTTTCGATAATTCTACTTTAGACGGTGAAAATACAGTTTCTGGCATATATGTGGATGTCGTTTGACTTAGGTTGGTGGCAGTAATCGCAATGGATGCCGGGAAAGCTGATCTGTTATCTGAGCCATCTATCAAATGGTTTGCACAAGAATGGAGGCCACGGTTTCATAACTCTGGGGATATGAGTCTCTGATGTCTCCATGTTCACTTGTATCACTTGGTTTGGCTGCCGAGTTTTCAAATGGTTCATCCATTCCTGCTAACTTTGCAGCATGGCTACGACATTTAGGCACATTGTGACAAAGTTTGTGGATTTGAACCTCAGATTAAATTAGTCCATTTGTACTTCTCTCGACAAAACATGCTCGAACTGTGCGCTGGAACTCTACACGAAATTACATTGTACTAAAGAATTTAAAATTATTTTATCCTGCCTTCTTCTTTCCTCTTCTTACATTTATTTCGTTACTAGATTACTAGCCCAGGCACTCCAGCTATGCATTTATTGACAGCCATTTATTTACATATTGGATTTGAAATATGGGTATATTTACATAACAGACAAGTTCCATTTCAAAATGTAATAGCTCCACTCTACGGCAGAGTAATTTTTGAATGAGAAAGATTTTCAGTAAAGACTTATGTATGCATACATCACATATGTATAACAGTATTTTGTTTTCGAGAAAGATTCATCTCAAAATTTGCGAAGATATAACTCAAAATATTGAATTTAATAAATAAAATTAAACAAGAATTCTGGGTTACATTTCAGGTTTAAAGCTAAAATTCATTACTGAAGCAGATGAATTGAACTTGAAACTACCTTCTATATATATATAGAGCCCTAACTTAACAAGAAATATCGCTAGGAAGAGAAAAGAGAGAGTCCAAAGGTGAAAATGACAAGTTTCTATATTCGAAACTCTCATTGATTTTATCTTTTTTTTTTTCTCTTCTCAGCAATGATATGCTACGATTCTTCATATTGTAAAAAAGTACATTTTAGAACCATTTTGAAACAGCTTCAATAAAAAACATAACATCAAACGAATAACTGCCACCAGCATCAACATAAATTATGAGGTAGCCTGGAAAATGGTAGTTTACTGATGGAAAATATATCCCAGTTCAATTTTCAGATTTATGAAATAGCAAAACAAACCAAAATTCCATATAGATTCACCACTGATAAGCCAGGCCCTTTCATTAATTTTTTATTGCAGTAAGGGCAGTAGAAATTGTTTTAATGTTAAGAAGAATCATACGCGTTTATAATAGTTACGAATTTTTATAAGGATGGGGGTTTACGGTTGGAAAATGAATTCCAGATCAATTTTCTGATTTAAGAAATGGTAAAACACAAACTGAAATTCAATAACGATAAGGATATATAGGTAGTGATGCCCCCCCCCCCCCCCTTCCGCCCCCCTCGTAGGTTGATCAGTACCTTGACCTAGTTTCCCCCCCTCATGACCTTGTTAGGGGACCACCATCTTCAATGGGTCACAACTTCCCCTCTTTTTCCTAGAAGATTACACCTGCCTTTGTATATCAAAATAACCGAACTCTTCAAAGTTTTCAACCAGCAATAATCGCATCTGGGAATATCCTCATTGGCTACGATATCTCTTCTATTCAAAGCTGACCTAAATATTCATCCAAACTACATTTATATTATATAAAATTCTATATTTCTATATTTAATCTTTAAAAGTCATGAAATTTAATCAATATAATACAAATACGATATTTATAGAAAGAAGAATTGATTTTAAAGAAAGGTTTATTATTAAATGCAGTCTCGTTTGGTAAAGAATTGAAAATATTTATTATCAAGTATTTTATTTTCTGAACTCTTGAATAAAATATACAATAATTTATTTCACAATTAATATAGAATTTGTTAGTTAATCTTTTATTATGTGAATTCTAAAATAAAAGATAATTATTTACAGATAACGTTTTTAAGAACTAACTCTAAAAAGAAAACATATTAATTTTAAAAAGGCAATGGCGTCGGAAAAATTGTAAAAATGTTTATAATTATGAATGAAATAGTTTTTAAATAATAAGAAATACTTTGGCCAGAAAAGGTTTTTCTTTTTTGTACGTTTCGAAAAAAATATTTTGTCCTCGTCAGAAAAAAATGAAAAATTGAAGCATTGATACCTTTTCTGGCCGAAGTTTGTCTTGAGAACTATGAATGCCGGCCAGGCAACCTTTATCTTCAAGAAAATAAATTAGATTATTAAAAAAATCATACCTTGATATAATTTCCACACTACAGTAGACTCTCCTATAACGCGAGTTTTTACAACGCGATTTCGTACAACGCGATAAAAAAATTGCGACAAATTTATTTATACAACGCAAATTTTCGTATAACGCGTTATAAAATAAAACACAGAAATTTTCATATTGACAACTGTACAATACATCTTATTTGTTTTTTTTTTTGTTTTTTTTTTTTTGTTTTTGAACGAAGTAGTGTTGTATACTTTGTCAATTTAATTGCACATGTGTTTCTGTAAGTAAAATTTTTAAAATAGTGTTAAATTGAGTTTTAAAGCTTAAAATAATATTTTAACGCATATAAGGTATTAATTTAGAATTTACATGTAAATATTTTGCAAATATAAAAAATTACGAAACTTGCTCCCCAGGTATGATGAATAAAGTTGAAAAAAAGAAAAATTGAAAAGGAGATATACTGTATCATGTATTGTATAAAATGATGTATATAGGAAAAATAATTATATACTAAAACAAAACTAAATGTTATATTATTTTATATGCAAATGTATTTAAAAAAAAAAACAAAAAATTATATGTAGTGAATAAACTTTAATTCTTATAACGCGATTTCATACAACACGGAACACATTAATCGTGTTATAGGAGAGTCTACTCTATTTTGACTTCAACTACGTATCAAATGAATCAACGGGATCATGTTTAGCGTTTTTCTAAACGCGAAAAAAATCGTTATGTCGGAAGTATTATAGAGATTTAGGGAACATTATTGAAAAAAAAGTTTTAAAATGGATAGAACTACGTTAAATATATTTATCCTAATATATATAAGTAGGTTTATGAATTGATTACATTTATGAAACCAGTTCCTGAAAAATTGTTCTTAATTTATTAAAAGATATTTTATGAATAAGAAAAAATGATCTTAAGAATATATATCTATATGGAAACTTTGATATTTTTTTAAAACAATGTTTAGATTTCCGAAAATATTCTAATTCTAAAATCCATAGTTTTCGTTTGAGAAATAGATGAATGAATAAATTAACTTCTAAGAGACTTTACATTCTTACTTCAGACAACCCTCTACCCTTAATCCATCCATGTATAAAACTGTATAGGTGCCTGATAATTATGTATATTTATGTTAATTCTATTAATTATTGTTATTTAAGAAAAAGAAACTGATTGTTCCCGACTCCCTGTATATAAGTTTATGCTAAGCCCTTCCTTTATTCTTTCCCCATATTTGATACATTGTAAAAAACATTGTTGATTACTAGTACTATTACTGCTATTCCTGTATGTTTTTATTTCTACTTATAAATTCTATATAATCAGGTCTTAATAAAACTCTCTTTTGTTTATATATATATATCGTATGAAAGAATCCATGTAACTCTGTTATGAATAAGTATTTCAGTTAGTTGAAGGACTGACAAGTCAAGAGCTTGGAAATAAAAGGTTGCACAAGAAACTTAACCCTGGAAGCTTCATTTATTTTATAATATTTCAGTTAGAGTTGTACACATGCTTGTATATATTCTAGAAGTGTATAAGTTGTACCTATAATTGATCAAAACCAGCGGTCAAACAATCAGGGACGTAAACAATGAGAATGCTGCCAACGATACCTAGTCAGTTGGCTTTGGGGCCTTGGCCTGGCAAACATGGCGATCAATAGTGCCGTACAGACAGACAGACAGACCTGTGGTCACCTCTCCTCCAATTGGAGGATAGATCAATATGTTCGCCCACGCTGACTTCTGCTTTCTTTCTAGAACTTCGGTCAACTATGCTTCTGACCTCAATGGTCAAAACTGCTCTTTTCTATTCAAAAATGTCTGATGAAGCCATGTCATTGTACATAGTACATTTTTTATATCTATTTTTCGTTTTTATCATTTTCATTATTCTTAATTTCTCATAAATAGTGCAGACTGTGCATTTTCCTGTATTGACAAGATGTCAATAAAAATATGTTAATTGTCAATTAAAATGATAAAGTGACTTTCACCTCGTCAGCTGTTCATCGGATCGGCTTTACAAATCAAATAGAGATAAATCTCAAAACTCAATTATAGCGATAGTTTTATTCTTCAAGGAATACTGACATTTCACAAAACCTACTAAAAGTAAGAAAGTTAATACAAAGCAATAACGCGCCATCTATATATAACAAATGAAAACATTAAGACGCGAATGTTTCTTTTCACAAATAAATCAAACTTTTTTTCTGTCCCTACTGCGATGAAAAAAATATTGAGAAAAAAATATTTAAAATATTGAAAGTTACTATTCAGAAAAAAATTTAAAATCTTACCTTTGGCAGAAGATATTGTATTTAGATAACATACCGTTACCTTAATGCAAAAAAGTTTAATAAATTAAATCTATTCCTGAAATAAATTCGGTGAATTAAGCATCCGTATTTGCATATTCTTATTATGAATGAATATTTGCATATGACTTTTCATAGAATGTGGATAATTATAAGAAATTTTATATGCAAATTTAGAATATGAAGATATAAATGTTTTTGAACCTGTAAAGTTTCCTATATATAAATAAGGGATAGTCACAATATTTTGTGTTTCAATATTTAATTAAATTACAACAAAGTTAACCCTAATATATAAACAAAAAATATCTTATGCAAAATTAGAGAAAGAAAGTACAGTGTTGCCGACTGCCTAACTATGAAAAAAAAATCAAAGAATAAAAAATTAAATATTTTATATAAATAAATACAAAGCATGTTACAGAATCCAAGTTATGACAGACCTCTTTAAATAGAGATAATATATAGATATTGTATGTGTTCATACATTCATGAGCATAAACTTAAGAACATGAAGTGAAATACGCTTATAACTGTAGGTAAGGTTAAAGCCGAACTAGCCTCAATCTGTGATACAGTTGGGAAGATAAAAAATTGGTGATAACCTATCTACAGATAATCAACAATCGACCATACAAACTATGATGTCATTACGTCATTCCCCTTGGTGGCTATAATCCCTATAGCGATTACCTTTCCGAATTGCACCAAATGTCAGGATTCTCCAGCGAGCCCAGAACACATCATGCAATGTATCGGGCATTGCCGAACAGACATCTACACCGACCCAGCTGTGGTCATCGAGGTGATAAAGAGGCATGGCCTTCAGGATCTGGTCTAGACTTGAAGTACAGACCTGAGACACGAGAAAAAACTATTGCGATGTAAAAATATACAAAAAAAACATCGACAAATATCTTTTTTTTTATCACCAAATGTATCTGCCAAGAATACATCTTTCTATTTGAGTCAAATCTATTGTTAACGCATATACTTAACTTGAATCATATAAGTTGAAGTTTTTCGCTGAGTTTGAGTTTAAAATATTTCCTTCAAACAACAAAACAAAAGAATTTAGAATTTTCCATACACATCATTGAATACGATTTTTAATTTATATCACAAAACAAAATTATTAACAACTGATTGTTGCCGAATTAAGAAAAAATAAACAAACATAAAACAAATAATCAATGAATATATCTACAAATTAATAAATCACAATAACAATAAAGAATAAAATAACAATAATAATAATGATTTTAACTAAACATCTACTTTAAAAAGTTTGCAGCATTCTCAAAATGCTCAATGTCTTTGAATGGGTTAGTATCCTGAATATTTTTCGGGTAAAGTATTAATTTTTTTCCTAAATATTTTATAAAGTAAAGAGAGAGATGAAGAAGGTTTAAAGTTGGTAGAAAGTTTTGCCCTCTATCATTACAAAACTAGAAATATTCATACTTTTTTGTAAAAACTGTATACTCGTTGTAGTGCTAAATTCAGGCCTAAAATAGCAATTGTAATTTAAAGAAAATTCTGAAATTGTACTTTAAATTTGTGATTTCAGGTTGGTGAAATTGTTTGACTGAAAAAAGGTGCCTAGTTCTTTCTTCAAATTAAATACACTTCGTTCAGCAAATATTTTTATTTTTTCGATATTTCGACAAAAAATATTTTGTCCTGGTCAGGAACAAATAAAAATTAGAACATTTGACAAGGCGTTAAAAATTATATAAAAACATTTTCTGAAATATTTTGAAAAGAATTCTGATATTGTTCTTCAATTTCATGGATATAGAAGGGTGAAATTGTTTGACTGAGATATATATAGTAATCAAATTTGAATATAAAGTGTATTAATGGAATTTTTCTATGAGTTTGCATGGTTATTTATCTGTTCCATTGTAAGTTATTTAGGATACACAATGAATGAAAAAAAAAAGTATCGGTAAAATGATAATATTCAGACTTCTCATCATCAGCTTGAACAACTGTTTCAAGAACAGCCGATTGATATATTCAGTTTAAATGAATTACCTATATATATGTTATATAGAAAAAAATATTTCTGTTGTATTTTGATCATCTTGAGGATTATGCTATGGTAATGCAGTCGTGGTTAAAATCTTGAAAGCAAAATAAAAATAGTAAAGATCGAAAATAGCTTTAATTGAGAATATGGAATATATAAAAACATAATTTGATAAAAGTACTGTCTGGATTAAGGCGTAAGAATAAAAAAATGAAAAACTTATTTACATAATGTACAAAAGGTTTGAGCCGGCCATCAAAAAACAACAACAATGAGTTTTTATATGGTAAGCGTGACCTCTGGCGGTCGATTTAGCAGAGTATTTGAACCTATGAAATATAATTTTTTTTTTTAAATAAAATACTATTTCAATATAACATATTTGATGAAAGGATTTATAAGCACGAATGTTTCTTTTATACACAATACAAACTTATACTATCCTTACTGCGATGAAAAAATATATTGGGAAGGCTTGGCTCATCAGTGGTAAACCCTCAAGCGGTGTCGCTAATTTAATCCACCAGACCGCTTCTTAGAACTCTAATATTGAATTGGACAATTCTGCTTATATACGCAGCACTGAAGGGTGAAATCTTTAAAATGGGTTTCAAGAAAACTATGGACATAAGCTTATAGGACAGTAGAATTACATATAATATTTGCATCGAGCTATTCTATTCCGTAAAAAATAATATAATCAGGGATTTACAACTTTTAGAAAGTGTATGTAGAGAGAATGAAAATAGTAATAACGATGATAAGAAAATATCAGCAAGTTACAACAAATAAAAACAGACATGCCCTGGGTCACAGAAGAGCTAATATGCTGTAACGCTAATGCGAATAGGTTTTTATTGATTTATATAGAAAATGGGTATGTCGAATATATTGCAATAAGAATAAAATCAACATTTAGTTACAATTTATTCCTACAGATGACACTTTCCCATTGAAAAACCTCATTCGAACAGCCTGAGTATGCCATTTGATCAACTTTTTATCTTGAAGATAGCGGTTTCCTGGCCGACATTCATAGTCATTTGAATTTAAACACATCGGACAAAAAATAATGAATTTTCTGGCAAAAGTGTCTTTTAAAGAATTAACTTTTTGAAAATTTATCATTGTTTTGTGCATATGGGAAAATACAAATCGAGTGTGGGATAAATGAATATATGCGAACATAGTACTATAGGTATATATGTAATATATTTACATATATTGAAGATAGTATGAAAGAAGTAGCTAAATGGTGAAGGCGAAGTGATGAGAAAATCTGTTGATATGAGGCAACTGTGTCAATGGCGGGATGTAACCAGCTGGTAGCCTTGACGGCCGCAGTCTTCCTCTGCTTAGCTGCAAGGGCATTGGGGAGATGGCTACATTGCAGGTAAATATGTTTCGATATGGGCTACAGGGGTAATGCTTTGTCTATAGAATTCCTATTATCAATGTATAATATACTGGACAATTGAAGAAATCATGGCCAAAATAAAAATCTTGTCAAAAATAATTTTGATATAATTAAATCTATGGCAATTTTATGATGCTAAATGTGTGATGACGATTAAGGAAATGGAAGGACATATTGAATAACACGATATTTGTCGGGTAAATAGAAAATGACATACTATAAAATAGAAAGAGTTTTAGAAATGGTAGAAAGTTTGAAGGCAAGCAGTGTGGGGGTATGAACAGGCAACAGTGCGGACCTGACCTTTCAGCAGCTGCAGACTGTCCAGGAAGTAAGTGGAGGAAGGATCAACAGATGAACGACTCACCCCATTGGGCGGCGCCGACTTGGCGCGTGGCCAACTAGCGGCCACAGGGGGCGCTGCGACACAAGGTCGTCTGGGCCAGCCGCACTAGCGGCTTCTTGGACGGCCGCTCCTTATCCTGTCGCAGCTATTATTTGCAGACTGATTGTCAACATGGCTGTCCTGGCCCAGCTACAACTGGCTGACTGTATGTTAACACGGCTGTCTTGGCCCAGCTACAGCTGGCTGACTGTATGTTAACACGGCTGTTCTGGCCCAGCTACAACTGGCTGACTGTATGTCAACACGGCTGTCCTGGCCCAGCTACAACTGGCTGACTGTATGTTAACACGGCTGCCCTGGCCCAGACACAACTGGCTGACTGTATGTTAACACGGCTGCACTGGCCCAGCTACAACTGGGTGACTGTATGTTAACACGGCTGTCCTGGCTCAGATACAACTGGCTGACTGTATTTTAACACGGCTGTCCTGGCCCAGATACAACTGGCTGACTGTATGTTAACACGGCTGTCCTGGCTCAGATACTACTGGCTGACTGTATGTTAACAAGGCTGTCCTGGCCCAGACACAACTGGCTGACTGTATGTTAACACGGCTGCACTGGCCCAGCTACAACTGGGTGACTGTATGTTAACACGGCTGTCCTGGCCCAGCTACAGCTGGCTGACTGTATGTTAACACGGCTGTTCTGGCCCAGCTACAACTGGCTGACTGTATGTTAACACGGCTGCCCTGGCCCAGCTACAGCTGGCTGACTGTATGTTAACACGGCTGTTCTGGCCCAGCTACAACTGGCTGACTGTATGTCAACACGGCTGTCCTGGCCCAGCTACAATTGGCTGACTGTATGTTAACACGGCTGTCCTGGCCCAGCTACAACTGGCTGACTGTATGTTAACACGGCTGTCCTGGCCCAGATATAACTGGCTGACTGTATGTTAACACGGCTGTCCTGGCCCAGATACAACTGGCTGACTGTATTTTAACACGGCTGTCCTGGCCCAGATACAACTGGCTGACTGTATGTTAACACGGCTGTCCTGGCTCAGATACTACTGGCTGACTGTATGTTAACAAGGCTGTCCTGGCCCAGCTACAGCTGGCTGACTGTAGGTTAACACGGCTGTTCTGGCCCAGCTACAACTGGCTGACTGTATGTTAACACGTCTTTCCCGGCCCAGCTACAACTGGCTGACTGTATGTTAACACGGCTGCCCTGGCCCAGCTACAGCTGGCTGACTGTATGTTAACACGGCTGTTCTGGCCCAGCTACAACTGGCTGACTGTATGTCAACACGGCTGTCCTGGCCCAGCTACAACTGGCTGACTGTATGTTAACACGGCTGTCCTGGCCCAGCTACAACTGGCTGACTGTATGTTAACACGGCTGTCCTGGCCCAGATATAACTGGCTGACTGTATGTTAACACGGCTATCCTGGCCCAGATACAACTGGCTGACTGTATTTTAACACAGCTGTCCTGGCCCAGATACAACTGGCTGACTGTATGTTAACACGGCTGTCCTGGGTCAGATACAACTGGCTGACTGTATGGTAACAAGGCTGTTCTGGTCCAGCTACAACTGGCTGACTGTATGTTAACACGTCTTTCCCGGCCCAGCTAGAGCTGGCTGAATGTATGTATGTTAACACGACTGCCCAGGCCCAGCTACAACTGGCTGACTGTATGTTAACACGGCTGTCCTGGCTCAGATACAACTGGCTGACTGTATGTTAACAAGGCTGTTCTGGTCCAGCTACAACTGGCTGACTGTATGTTAACACGGCTGTTCTGGCCCAGATACAACTGGCTGACTGCATGTTAACACGTCTTTCCCGGCCCAACTAGAGCTGGCTGAATGTATGTTAATACGGCTGCCCTGGCCCAGCTACAACTGGCTGACTGTATGTTAACACGGCTGTCCTGGCTCAGATACAACTGGCTGACTGTATGTTAACAAGGCTGTTCTGGTCCAGCTACAACTGGCTGACTGTATGTTAACACGTCTTTCCCGGCCCAGCTACAACTGGCTGACTGTATGTTAACACGGCTGCCCTGGCCCAGCTACAGCTGGCTGACTGTATGTTAACACGGCTGTTCTGGCCCTGATACAACTGGCTGACTGTATGTTAACACGTCTTTCCCGGACCAGCTAGAGCTGGCTGAATGTATGTTAACACGGCTGTCCCGGCCCAGCTACAACTGGCTGACTGTATGTTAACACGGCTGCCCTGGCCCAGACTCAACTGGCTGACTGTATGTTAACACGGCTGCCCTGGCCCAGCTACAACTGGCTGACTGTATGTTAACACGGCTGTCCTGGCCCAGCTACAGCTGGCTGACTGTATGTTAACAAGGCTGTTCTGGTCCAGCTACAACTGGCTGATTGTATGTTAACACGGCTGTCTTGGCCCAGATACAACTGGCTGACTGTATGTTAACACGGCTTCCCTGGCCCAGCTACAGCTGGCTGACTGTATGTTAACACGTCTGTTCTGGCCCAGCTACAACTGACTGACTGTATGTTAACACGGCTGTCTTGGCCCAGCTACAGCTGGCTGACTGTATGTTAACACGGCTGTTCTGGCCCAGCTACAACTGGCTGACTGTATGTTAACACGGCTGTCCTGTCTCAGCTACAACTGGCTGACTGTATGCTAACACGGCTGTTCTGGCCCAGCTTCTACTGGCTGATTGTATGTTAACACGGTGTCCTGGCCCAGCTACAACTCGCTGACTGTATGTTAACACGGCTGTCCTGGCCCAGCTACAGCTGGCTGACTGTATGTTAACACGGCTGTCCTGGCCCAGTTACAGCTGGCTGACTGTATGTTAACACGGCTGTTCTGGCCCAGCTACAACTGGCTGACTGTATGTTAACACGGCTGTCCTGGCCCAGCTAGAGCTGGCTGACTGTATGTTAACACGGCTGTCCTGTCTCAGCTACAGCTGGCTGACTGTATGTTAACACGGCTGTCCTGTCTCAGCTACAACTGGCTGACTGTATGTTAACACGGCTGTCCTGTCTCAGCTACAGCTGGCTGACTGTATGTTAACACGGCTGTCCTGGCCCAGCTACACCTGGCTGAATGTATGTAAACACGGCTGTCCTGGCCCAGCTACAACCGGCAGACTGTATCTTCACACGGCTATTGCTATATTTCCATGAATAGATTTTCTTTATGAAAATAAACAATTGCCTAAACAGTCCACTGACTGCAATGATTATATATACAATGTAATTATAACCCTTGAAGTTTTTGTACATCGCTTAATCAAATATAATAACTAAGATTCTCAATCCTACAATGTCGGATATATAATTACAATTGTACAATACAATATTAGATTTCGAAAAAGCGATAGGGTTGCTTATATTGGCGAAAAGGTTTAGAGGATAGGCTATTTATGAGCTATTTCCTTCCTAATAATGTTTTCTTTGCAATAAAGATAGTAGGAAGGTTGTTTTATTTGGGAAAATGAAATTTGAGTTTATTGGTTCATTTCTTATCACATATATTCCCCCTCTCAACTCCTGTTTATGTTATTGTACCAGTGCATAACCTGTACAGTATAAAATAAAGTTGAGGTATTCACTATGCCAGGAATGCGAATTTCGACAAATAACAACAACAAAAAGTATAAGACACTGAAACTCTTTTTATTTACATTAATCAAAGAATGCTTTCGGGCAGGCCTTTCTGTTTTATATAAAAGGGTATACCTGGATCTGTAAAGACAAAGAAAATTTCAAAATATTTCGAGAGATTGCTCCCTCTTTATCAATTTATTGCGCAGTAAATTGCACACTTCAAATTTACTGTACAATAAATTGATAAAGAGGGAGCAATCTCTCGAAATATTTTGAGATTTTCCTTTTCTTTACAGATCCAGGTACACCCTTTTATATAAACCTAATTGATAAATCGCCTTTTGACTCAAACCTTCTGTTTTATTTAAAAGAAAAATGGCTTACCCGAAAGCTTCTTTAATTAATGTAAATATATAAAGAAAAAAAAAAAACAGAGTTTCGACCTCTTATAAATTTTTGGGTAAATGTTGGATTATATTAACCCTAACATGCATGTTCGTTGATTCTAGTCATTCTTGTCGTTGCTGGCCGTGACCTTACTTCTCAGGATACAAGGTCATTGATGTCATCCTCTGTCACGTGATCTCTACTCTGTCATTCGACAATCCTCGTTGGCCATATTGGCACATGAGGAGGTGTAACGACTTTATAAAGTACGCCAACTGTAAGCCAATACAAAACTTTATTGTAGCAGTAAACAAACTAAGCTTAACTCTTACTCCCTTCTTTGTTTTGAATAGGTGTTGAATCCTTTTGGAGAGCTAGCTTGATCATTGAAATATATAAAAAAGGCTTTCGATTATTGCGCTATATACATATTTAAAGCAAAATTAATATATATAATTTTAAACATACACCTTCTTATAATACATGTTTAAATATTCGTATATGTTTTTCGTGATGTGTTTATCCTGTCGGATGACTGTATTGACAGTTAAAAATAGTTTATTGACATCTAGTCAACGGTCAAGAGAGAGTTTGCAAAGTTTAAAATAGTAGAGAAAATAAACTGGTGTCCAAAAAATAAGAAACCTTTGTTTTTTAATGATATGTTTTAAAATATACAACGCTAAAAGCTAAAAAGTAATTTATGTAAGTATTTTAAGTCGTAGAATTTATTTATCGCAACCATTCGATTCGGTAAAATTGAAAATATGCAAATTTTTGCTTGTCTTTATAAGTGTGCTATTTGGCGTGTCGTTTATCCCATCTAAGAATTGTCCAATTATAATTTTATTTAATCCTTAGTTAATTATGAGTTTACGAAAAATATTAGCAGATGATTTAAAATGGAGAGCTGTTGGAAGAATGGAGGCAGGGCAATCACAAGTTGAAGTAGCAAAATGGCTAAATGTGAATAAATCTGTGGTCTGCAAAATATGGAAACAGTTCATTGAGACAGGAACCATCAAAAGAAAAGAAGGTTCTGGAAGAAAAAGAAAAACAGCTACCTCTGAAGACCGTTATCTGGTCGTAACTGCCAAGCGCCATAGGAAGATGACAGCTATTCAACTCTCTAATGAACTCTCAAGTGCTACTGGAACGAGAATTTCAAGACAAACTGTTTACCGAAGGCTTCACGAAGGTGCTCTTTATGCAAGACGGCCAATGGTCTGTATCCCTTTAACCTCTGCTCACAGGAGAGCCCGCTTGAGTTGGTGCTTGGAACATCACGCCTGGACTCATGATCAGTGGGCCAATGTTCTCTTCAGTGACGAGTCAAGATTTAGTTTTCATCTGGAGAGAGCCTGGAACCCGCTATCATCCCAGTAACATCAGGGAAATAGACAGTTTTAGAGGGGGCAGTCTCTTAGTCTGGGCTGGCATCAGTTCTAGCAGACGCACACCCCTCCACATTTTTTCTGGGGGCACTTTAACTGCTCAAAGGTACAGGGACGAGATCCTTGAGCCCTATCTAAGACCTTATATAGATCAAATTGGTCACAAATCAATTTTTATGGACGATAATGCTCGTCCGCATAGGGCTAGGCTAGTCAATGAATATCTCCAGAGTGAGAATATTCGAAGGATGGATTGGCCAGCCAGATCTCCGGACCTGAATCCAATAGAGCATGTGTGGGATGCTCTAGGGAGGCGTATTGGAGCTCGTCACCCCTCTCCCAGAACCCTCGTTGAGCTAAGAACTACTCTATTGGAGGAGTGGGGTTTACTACCCCTGGACCTCCTCCAAAGCCTGGTAAACAGTATGAGGGCTCGCTGTGAGACCTTGATAGCTGTTAGAGGTGATCATACTCCCTATTGATATCTAATTTCTTTAAGATCTGGAACCTTAGCTTTGGGTATGTTGGTAATAATTTGCATATTTCATAATTTCAAATATTTTTTTTATTTTCATATAGCTAGTCAAATTCTCCATAGTTTAAACTATTTGTATACTAAATTATATATTTGTTAATAAATTAGCTTTTGAGAAATTTCAATATTGGTTAAGTTTCTTATTTTTTGGACACCAGTGTATATACACCAGACGAGGCCTTCTCCGAAGGGACGTCTGGATCCTATCAGGAGCCGAAAGCGGTTTTAAGTTTGGACAGGCCCGTGACAATTCTGGGATCCATGCCCCCAACATGAATAGGTTTTTCTTCAGGCGAGAGTTTCTCGATGAGATAGTTCCTATCACCACGGTATAGAAACGCAAACATGATATCTTCCCTGATTACCAGTAATGTCGGATGGCTGTAGTGTGGTATGTTTGGGTGGATGCAGTCGTGATGGCTACAATAGTCAGAGTGGTCTCAGATGTGAATGAATTGTACAAAAGGACGAGGCATATTGGATGTCACCTCAGAGATCGCGGGTAGCCGGCGCCGATCGAGGAGGGTCTGATCTATTCTAGAGACAGAGGGGAACTGTTGGTAATCCGAATGTCTTTCGCACCGACGGTGTAATCGGAGACCTTTCTCCTGTCTGGACACAGGCTGGCTCTAAAAGTTTATTATTCTGTTTTGTATTACATGATGTCCAAACTGGCGAGATGATTGTGTCTACATTTTTGGCTATTACACTATAGCTGTGTTACATACGGATATCAAGTATGAATTGGAATATTTCGCAACATACGGTATATAAAGAAAACGATTGAGATTATTTCAAAGTCGTAACAGTAGGAAATACAAACATAAGAATGTGCGAAAATTTATTTTGATTCACACAATTTAACCTTATTTAACAGATGAAAGAAATTTTCTCTAAGTAATAAAATAATAAAATTGATATTTTCTATGGATAAATGTAGTCGGCTACAATATTGTAGCGTAAAATATTTATTATTTTCTGAACTGAGATTATTATTTTGATTTTATATTTTGATATTTTGTAAATTTTCCTCATTATATTATTTTAATGTGCTTTCCTTGAATAAATTGCTATGTGATTTTGATTTTTTTATTTACTAAATATTGACGTGGTATTATATGATTGGGGATATTGGAAGTTTAAGGGAAAGACAAACTGAAGATTGCCGAGAAGACTTTGAGGCCATGGGTGCTGTAAATTAATTTTCTACCACTGACTTCAGGATTCCACCGCCGTGTCAAAATCAAGACTTCCCCTCAAGATGACGTTGTCCCTATAGACGATAAAGCCGCTATTCACCTTGCAAGAAAAAGAACGCAAAGCTACTAAGAACAAACTTTCAAAACTTCAAGGAATTCCTTGACATAAGCACATCAGATCCATGTCAGTAGCAACAAGATTTGCAAGCTGTGAGTTACAGCTCCCATAGGAAAATATCTATGTAGGAAAATATTTATTATTTTTGTTGAACATATTATTATTCTGTTGTTTATATTTTTTGCTTCTCTCTGTACACTTCCCTCATTGCTCCTTGGTATTTGGTAAATGTTAGTTTGTTATTGTTTAAAATAAATTGCCGTGTCACACAAAAGGAAATCAAAATAGAGATTATTAGAGATTACCTTGTTCTCTAACGCTTTATGAAAGTTAAACAATTCTATCGCTATATATTTTTTCTCGGACAATATTCTGATTAGCTGAACTGGGTTCACGTAGACTTGAATAATATTCTTTAAGATCTTATTCCGTTCCTCGTTAACATTAGTGCATTCAGAGATGTAGGGGGTCATTTCTTCTATGCTTTCAGTTTTGCAGAATTTACAAATTACATCTTCCTTTTTAATTATTTGAATGTGACTTTCTCTTAGTAAAGTCGAAGTGATTCTTGTTTGGGTATTGTAACCTTATATATCTAATGATAGGTTCCAGGATAAAAATTGTTCAGGTATTAAATACTTATACAATAATTTATAATTAGAATATAATCTTTATTTTACAATATAACCTCACACCAAACTACTGTAAGCTTCAATCTTATCTACAGCTCCAAACTGTACTTCTTGTAAATCAATCATTTCTAAATACCCTTCTTTTATTTTTCAAAAAACTCCTTTTTCCGTACTGAAATCAAGTTTTCCAAAATAGAATTCTGCCTACCATAACATACATTTGAATACATTTTTGAATTACAAATTTCATTTATTTCTGTAATTAACAAAGTTTTTAAATTGGTATCTTTGAACCCTTATTTTTGAAAAGAACTATCTTTTACTTTGTGAAAAATAATACAGAAGTGAGATTGTACTGGGATAAGGTGAATAAATCAATAAAAGGCATCTCCTGATCGTGCAACTGAATAAGCATATGCAAAATAAGGAGATACCTTTTTCTTGATATATTTTACTTTGTTTTTTCAAGAAATATTAATACTAATATTACGCGGTATTATGAATAACTGAATTCTTTAAGTGACGACCCATGAGCTTCAGACCGCTCCTGCACCTATTGAGAAGTATCGGACGAAGACGAGGTTGTCGAGAATCAGCTGATCGAGATTTTCTACCAACTGAACGAGGCATCTTTCCTGAGTCCCCTATATAAGGGACCGTTGTGCAAGGAACGGATCATGTTCTCGACCCTTTACCGCGAAGATAGAAAGTATCTCCTCGAGGAACTCTCGCCTAAACACAAGATAATTCTCTCTGAATTCCTCAACATTGTCATTGAGCATGTTGGCGACAAGAACTCCGTAATTGGCAAGTGCTTGTCCGGACTCAAAGCGGCTTTAAGCTCTTGATAGGATCCAGACGTCCCTTTGGAGGAGGCTTCTTCTGGTGTAAATATTTCTCTTTATTTTTTATTATTCGAGTGATTTGAATCGGCCAATATTAAGTTGGTTGCTTGTGCTCAGGGTCCATTCAATTTCTACAAAGCTGCATCTAGAAGAAAATAACTCCTATGATAGTATATACTTTTTTATATCTCTTTTTATCTATAAACAAACGCTGTTTAATTTTGATGTTTATATATTGAAAGACAAACTGAAGATCGCCGAAAAGACCTAGATGTCATGTGTGCTGCAGTCTACATTTTCTCAGACTGGCTCCAGGATTCCACCGATGTGCCAAAGCCAAGACTTCCCTCCAAGATGACGATGTCCCTATAGACGATACGGTACTAGGTACTAGGGACAATCGATGGAATCCTTGGAAGAAGCACGTCAGATTCATGTCAGTATCTACCATAATCTAGCTGTGGGTCACAGCTCCCATAGGGAAAAAGCTATGTAACAAAGTATTTATTAATTTTTATTATTTTATTAACAGAGTGATTATTTTAATGATTATATTTTGCTACTCTCTCTCTCTCTCTCTAAATTTCCCTCGTGGCTGAACTTTTGCTTACCATTCATAGTTTGTTCTTGCCTGAAATTAATTGTTGCCTCATCCCAAAGTTGGTCTTCCCTAATTTTACACGTGGCAATATTTTATTACTCTGCGTAAACTTCTCTGATTGCTTCTCTTGAATTTTATCTATTTTAATTGATGTTTGTGTCTCAAATAAATTGCCGTGTCATCATGAAGTTTGTCTTTCCTAAATATCCTACGTTGCATTTTGGTGCAGATGCTGGGTAGATTAGGGAAGACAAACTGGAAATCGCCGAGAAGACTTCGGAGCCATGGGTGCTGTGATCTACATTTTCCGAGACTGGCTTCAGGATTCCACCGACGTGTCAAAGCTAAGACTTCATTCCAAGATGACGATGTCCCTAAAGACGACACGACGATGCCACTCTTCACGCCGTAAGAGAAATGACGCAAAGCTACTGAGGACAAAGTTCCAAGACTCCGAAGGAATCCTTGGCAGAAGCACGTCAGATCCATGTCAGTATCTACAATAATTACAAGCTGTGGGTCACAGCTCCCATAGGGAAGGAGCTATGTAGCGAAGTATTTATTATTTTACACTAGTATTAACAGATAATCATTTTTTTTGTTTATATTTCGCTACTCTGTAAACTTCCTTCATTCCTTATCTTTTGTTTATTATTCTTAGTTTGTTCTTGCCTCAAATAAATTGCTGTGTCATCCTGAAGTTTGTCTTTCCTAATTTTCCACGTGCCAATATATTAACATATCATTTTAATTTCTATGGTTATATATTTTATTACTCTGCATAAACTTCCCTCATTGTTTCTCTTGTATTTTATCAATTTTTATTGGTGCTTGTGTCTTAAATAAATTGTCATGTCATCATGAAGTTGGTCTTTCCTAATTTTATACCTTACATTATATAGGATCTATAAATGTGTAAGCAGAATCGTCCATTACAGCATTGGAGCTCTAATAGAAGCGGTCTGGTAAATTAAATTGGCTTAAACCCATGGGAAGATTCACCACTGATAAGCCAAGCCTTTCCAATAAATTTATATCATCACAGTAAGGACAGTAGAAGAGGTTTTTTGTGTTTGAAAAAAGAAACATTCGTGATTTATAATGCTTCCATTTCTTATAAATGTATATATGTTTTGTTGGAATATTACACAGAGTGACAATGGCTATAGGTGAGCTCGTGTTTGAAAAGGAACTTGTATGTATATAATGTTTATTGTTTTCGTTGTTTTTACGTAAAACATATACCAAGATTTGTATAATTGCTATTAGTAATAAATAATATGTAAAGTTAAATTGGTTACGTCCTTCTTACTTACTTTAATTACATAACAGTTTTCTCTATAGAAATCGACTTGATTGATGAGCATTGAATGCCTATGACCTTTCTACATTTGGTTACCATTTTTATTTATTAGCGGAGACTATGCTTTTGTTACTTTTATTGGAAAATAATCCATATCCCAGTACAATTTCAATTTTGTATTATTTTTCACAAAGTAAAAGATTGTGTTTTTCAAAAATAAACACTCAAAATTAACAATTTAAAAATGTGTTAACGCTATAAATAAATGAAACTTGTAAGATAAAAAAAAACTATATTTAAAAGTTAGTCATGGAAGGTAGAATTATATTTTGAATATCTTTATTTTTGTACAGAAAAAAGGAGTTGTTAGAAAGATAAAAGAGGGGTTACCACAAAGCAATAACGCGCCCTCTATACATATAGAATGAAAGGATTTAAAAGCACGAATGTTTCTTTTTAAAAGCACGATTTGCGTATTATGTATAGATGGCGCGTTATTGCTTTGTGTTAATTTATGCCTAACTGGCCGTGTCCTTATTGTTTGCGGAAGAGCATTGCTCGATGCAAATATTTGGATGTAATTCTACTGCCCTATAAGCTTATGTCCATAGTTTTCTTAAAAATCATTTCTGATATTCCATCCTTCAGTGCTGCGTATATAAGCAGAATCGTCCAATACAGTATTAGAGCTCTGAGAAGCGGTCTGGTGGATTAAATTGGCGAAACCGCTGGTAGGGTTCACCACTGATGAGCCAAGCCCTCCCAATATATTTTTTTTCATCGCAGTAAGGGTAGTAGAAGTTTGTTATATGTATAAAAGAAACATTCGTGCTTTTAAATCCTTTCATTTTATTTATAAAAGAGGGGTATTCATAAATAACTGATTTGGAATAATATAGGTTGGAGCTGTACACTTCAGATAGGATTGAAATTTACAGTAGTTTAGTGTGAGAATATTGTAATGTGTTGTGTGCAGAAAATTTGAGAAAAATCAGGATGACACAGAAATTTATTTCAGGCAAAAGTTAACATTTATAAAAAAACCAGAGAGGCAATGAAGGAAGTTTACAGAGTAGAAAAATATAAATAACGAAATAAAATCCCTATTTACATACCTCACATCAAATTTCAATTAATAACAAAAGAAATAAAAATAATTCGAAAGTGAATTTCACTTCGAATAAAAATTATTTATATAAAAAAAACCTTCAATGCATAATTTAATTTTTCTTTTCTAACATAGTTGAATCTCACCAAAATTGCCTATTTTACAGATCTTTTAAATTTATTTGAAAAAAAATATTTAAATTTATTTCATTCCGGCAGATTCTAATGTGTTTAGTTTTATACCCGATAAATTATTTTTTTAGCAAAAAATATTTAAAATGGGAATAACTCTGATTTATATTTTAAAAACTATTGCTTTTTTTATTTTGGTCTCTCTCTCTTCAACACAAAAATAATTATTTATAGATTTTATATAAAAAAATAATTCAAAGGTTTTAAATGTTTTTAACCCCTCCCCCTCTACCTCTTCGTCTGGAGGAGGACCTGGTGGTGGAGCCTCCCTAGCTACTCATTGACCATTCTCATCATTTATTCATTTATATTATCATTATTTTTTTTTTGTAAAAAAATTGTCAATAAATTCGTTTCAAATGTTAATGTCCTCCTCATCGGGCGGCCGCCGGACCTGCAGTCCTGGATCTTCGCGTTGGGTCTCGAGGACCACGTCATCTCCTCAGAGATGAAGCATGCGATCTACGTTTTCTTCGTAGATCACGAAATACGTGGTGTCGCTGGAGACCCGCTGGTGATTCTCCATCAAACCCCGCAACGGTGGTAGAGGCGCCATGTTCATATTCTTTGTACATAGTATATTGTCAAGGAGCTCCATCCAGATGGGACACCTGTCAATCATCCCTGGCCCCCGGGGGGACCACAGGTGTGAGGGGTTCTCGGAAGCTGATCTGTAAATAAGGAAAACGGGACGTTGGCTGAGGCTATTCATTAGGATTATCTTTAACTTGGGGTAAATTGTGCTTTCTCTCTCTCCCTATAAATATCCCTTATAATAAATTAATTATTCTCAAATTTGCCCTTGCTTTATTTATCTCCGCGACAATATATTTTATTGTATTTTAATTATAATAATCATCATCATTGTAAATTTTTCACCTCTACTTGAATAGCGCGGACTGTGCACTTTTGCATATATTGTGACGGGATGTCAATAAAACTATGTTATTTGTCATTTGTCTTCTATACATGTAATAAAACAATGACACCAATCGATACCATTTCCTTGGCATATAACTGATTGTTTTGAATAGGCGCACTGCCATCTAGCGATGTAATTATTAACTAACCGTATATTTTCTACAAATACACTAATGGACAAAACTTAAGGAAGTTGTACATTTTAGCATTTATATCTTGATTCGGACAATAACTCCAACTCCAATACCGTATTAGAATTCTAAAGAAGTGATCTGGTAGAATAAAAAAAAAAAAAAAAAAATTGGCGAAACTGTTGGAAGGGTTGACCACTGATGAGTCAAGCTCTCCTAATATTTTTTCATCGTAGTAAGGACAGTAAAACTTTGAATTATTTGTGAAAAAAACCTTAACGTTTTGGTGTTTTAATTTTTCTCATATAAAGGGCGCGTTATTGCTATGTATTCAAAATCAAAAGATTTAAATCTCCTGGAAATTAATCAAACAAATGTCACAGATTTCTGGAGATGGGTTTCTTTATCTTTATTAAACCTAATCTCGAGCTTTCGGGCATCTTTGCCCTTCTACAGGAGTACATAGAAACATATGTTTAAGAAAAGAAAAAAGACATCTCCTTATCGTGCAACTGAAAGTTGGCTTGCTGCAAGCCATCAGCAACTTTCAGTTGTACAATAAGGAGATGCCTTTTTTTCCTTTCTTAATTTATGAACCTTATCCGAGTACAATATCACATTTGTACTATTTTTTCACTTGTATATTTAAATCAGTTAGCATCTTAACGTCGTTTCTATGTTTTCATGTTAACCTGTAGAAGAGCAGAGATGCTCAAGATTACGTTTCATAAAGATAAAGAAACTCATCTTGAGACCTGTAGAAACCTGTAGCATTTGTTAAACTGAAAAGCTACTTCACAATAAATATTTCCCTGTCGACATACCATCTGATTTCCTCTAGTGACAACAGTCTTGTGTCGCCTGTGGGTCCGGCGACCTGTCGCTGGGGTACAGGTCCTGCTGCTACATCAGGCCTCTCATCTGGGAGACATTTACCATCATCCCCCCTGACCTGCAGGTCTTCGGGCATGGCCAAAACAATGATTCTCTGGCCATCCTGACATCTGCCAAGACTCGCATCTATAGGTACTTCCTCGGCGTGGAACTGAGGAGTGTTCAAGAAGACCTTGTCTAGAGGAGGACTCTTCAAATTGGGGAAGCCTTCCTTGCTGAAGAAATTTGTACACATACACAACTATATATATTCTCCTACATTTTATCTAACCTTTATTTACTCTTTTATTATATATTTTTCCACCTTTGTAACAATTGTCATGATCACACAGCCGACGCGACAGTTCACAAGCAACACCGCTTACCTCTACGTGCTGAAAACAATTTACAGATGAGTAATACTTTCTTTAAAATAAAAACATAAAGCCTCCAAGGAAAAGTTTCTTTTAAAAATATTTTTTATTAAAAAATATCTCGAGCTTTCTACGGGAGAAAATGATTTACATGATTAACACGCCAATAAAATATAATTTAAAATTGAAAAAGTCCTTTGAATGTTAGCATTAGTGACAACATCCCCAGTCGGTACCATATACGCCATTTGTTTACCAGAGACAACCGCCATGTTCCATCAGGGAATGGCGAGCGAGATGCTGGAATACTTTCTTCACCATTACTCTACATTTAGTGGATTAAATGATACTACTTTAACTAATGTAAAATGAGATTTGTAATTCTCTTAGCCTTTTTTTTGCTTTGTTACAAAGATTAAAGAAAGCAGTTGTGTTAGCAGTTATGCAAATATTAAGATGCAAATTTCCTTTGTAGCAAGGCCTAACCTGAATGACTTTATTAAAGGAATCAATAAATTGTTTAAATTGTCCAAGAAATTGCCTAGTGACGACATCCCCAGTTAGTATCATATACGCCATTTGTTTACCAGAGTCAACCGCCATATTCCATCAGGGAATGGGGAGCGAGATGCTGGAATATTTATGGCCATGGCAAATAATTCATGAACCCCTCATCTACATAACTCGCTGACGTCTATCCTAGATTAGATATAGCCCGTGTTATAATCTATCTGGTGTTAATATCTAAACTTAACCTTGTATCAGATATATTTAACAAGAATTAAGATTCTTCCCTGTTTTTACACTTTTACAAACTCAACAAAGAATCTGCCATCTTTCTGACCGCTTCTTTTGACCTAGCTTCCCATAAACCTTTTCAAAATAACAAGATAAATTCTCTTGGTAAATTGTAATCCAAATTGGTATGAATTCATAATATACGAGTTATTCACTGCCGAAGAAGGTAACGAGCAGAACCATAATTTTGTATTTTAAATAATGCTACAACTCTAATTATTTTAGAAAAATAAAAAAACTCCGCCTTTGCCGGTCCCTGGCCCGGATGAAAAAGGAGGAGGGGGAGCAGTAACAAGCTCACTAAGAAACCTGGGTTCAGCTGGCCCAGCTGATAGTACCCTGTAAGGACTCCTGATCCAGGGATACAGGAGGAACAGCGTTTGTACTCCAAGTTAGGAGCGGCTGCACATGACGTCCGTTCCTCATGTCAGAGGCGGCCATTTATTTTAGAGCTAAGTCAGCCTTCCGCTTAGTAGTGCTCTCAGTCTTAATGACAAAGGCAGACGCATTCTACTTCGCCCAATCATGATGGGGACACCATCAAAGGTCTCAAGCTTTACAAGATTGACACCCATATATTATTGAGTGGAGACAAGAAAGAAGAAGAAGAAGAAGAAAAATAAAGGCCACCTCTCATGTCAAAATAGACGCTAAAACCAAGCACCATCTTTTGACCGTATCCGCAAAATTTCGGACTAAAGTCGGTGACAAAGCCACAACACCAGCTTTGACAAACTGACAATCTACAAAATACAGAAATCATATAACGCCGCAACTCTTTTTTATTCACCTGATCAAAGGAAGCTTTCTGGAAATCTCTTCTCATACGTTCTAGTTAGCTGAACAAGGGCTTGCCCCAAAGCTTTCTTTGATTAGGCGAAAAAAAAAAAGAGTGGCGGTGTTATATGACTTTAATATTTTGTAATTTGAAAAAATAGTACAAATGTGATATTGTTATGGGATGAGGTGCATAAATTACTCTTTATCGTGTAACTGAAAATTTCTGATGGCTTACGTCATCTATCGGAATAAATATCAACTATTCACGTTGATTTTTAATTATTCCAGAATTGGCCAAATACCCATTCTTGTTTAATCAAAGCGTACGTGGTTAGCTTTTCTTAATTAATCAAGAATGGGTATTTGGCCAATTCTGGAATAATTAAAAATCAACGAGAACGTTACATGCATTTTTAGAATAATGATTTCTGAACAAAAATGAACAATGTATGAAATGGTTTATTGAAACTAGATCTTATTATCCGGTTCCTCCAGAAAGAAGGTTCAAAATACACATTGACAAAGAACCATCCTATCACACGTCAATAAGAAGATGGTACAAACGCTTTATAGAGATTGGCTGTATGGATGTGAAGAATCATACTGGCCTTTAACTGAGTTGTAAAGTATATTTTGGCATACCCTGTATATTAAATATAATCCATTTTTTTGTCTGGTCTATATAGAATCTCAAAACTGTTATGTAATAAGGATATGAAATTTATATAATTCACATTAAAAACCCATTAATATGACACAAAAATAGACTCTTCTCTCTTCAATTATGCATTCGAAATTGATTTTTGTTTATCAACTCAGTAAAAAAAAGTTTATTTTTTTGTCTATCCCTAGTACACGTGGTCCAATCCGGGATTCGAACCAGGGTCTTAGCTATCGAAGTTCAAAGCTTATACACGTGGTAGAGGCCATGATAATCATGGTGGGTAGAAATAGGCAACTGCTTTTACTGTAAGTGCACAACATGTCTACACGCATGAAAAGCAGTTTGACTTTGCACTTACAATGTGCCAGAGCTCCGTTTGATTATTTGCACTCGCTGGTGGGATTGGATTTTTGCAAGAATCGGGGGTCATTGTAGCATTTTTTTTAATCAGCAAAAAAAGTGGCCAATGCCGGAATCGAACCCGAGTTGTAGCGGTCGAAAACCCACGGTTTAAACCATCCCTCCACCAAACCTCCACAAAAGAATGTTACCATAGTAAGGGATTGAACGACAACACCAGTTTTGGCAAAATCAAACCAAAGGCCAGCCTATATACCACTAATATAAAGTTTTGTGTTGATTCTTGTGTTAAAGTGCAAAATAATGAAAACAGACACTTCGATGAAATCTTCAAATAATCAATGAAACAGAGCGTGTCCTTAATTAAAACACCTCTGTTTGAAATTGTTTTTAAGTTCCACAGATGGTAATTAGTTAATTTCTGGCCAGATCAAGCCAATTAAAATTTACTTAGAATCGCCTGACTAGGTCCTCCCAGAAATTAATGATAAACAAACAGAAAAACTTTCCAAAAGGTAATTATGACACATTTAGTAAATTGATTTAAATAAAATAAAGTCTTTTTTTATGGACTTTCGGGGCAGTAGGATTTAATAATTGGCTTCGAGATAAATTACTTGAATGCAAATATGCGAAGAAAACTTTTTAAACCAAGTTTCTGAAACTTTTTTTTTACATTTTCTCATATTTGCTTGCTAGACGGTTGTGTAGGAAACTTTCTTTACGAGCGAATAGTTCGCGTGGAAGATCTCAACGTTGTATTTTTTTTATCCAATTGATTCTTTTTTGCTATTTTTTCTTGTAGAAAATCGATTTTTATAAAGAATAAAGACTCTCATGGCTAGTTGGAAATGTTCATTTTAAAATAAAGTGGTTAGAATATTTTTGTCGAATATATGATTGTAAATTTTAGAGATAATTGTAGAAAATACTTCAAATCTTCTAATCATTGTTATAGATCGAATGACGAAAACAGGCACTGGAAACCAGTTCAATAGCATTGGAAGACGGAAATACAATAGGAAAGGGATACTCATTACAAAAACCAAAATACCCCAGCCCATATGTAATCTCAACATTAACAGAGAATTAACAACAACAATTTCAAGAATCAGAACAGGACATTTTAAAGGAATGAAGATAAACCCAGACATGACTAGATCCTACAGGAACTGCAATAACTCTCACAACATCCAACTCACTCCGGACCACATACACCCGGCCATTCTTACAGCCCTCTAAATGGCAGACATCAATCCAGAACAGGACATCCATACGAACAAGGATCCTCAGTTGGCCGGTATTGTGATCAAGGTGCACGGACCCATCTGATCTTCTCAATAGACAAGACACCACCACTACCACCCATTGTTATAGAAACAAATGTTCAGTATACAGAAAATTTCTGCCTATTGTTTTTAAATCATACTACCTATTGTTTATGCAGCATGAATACAACATAAACTCTGATGAATTAGCGCGCCATCTGTCTGTATAAAATTAAAATATTTAAAGCGCATATGCTTCTTTCTACAATAAACAACTTTATATTGTCGTTATTGCCCCTATGATTGAATTTTGCCTAACTAGCCTTGTATTTATTGTTTACGGAAGAACATTGCTCGATGCAAATATTTAAATGTAATTCTACTGTCCTAAAAGCTTATATCCATATTTCACTTGAATATCATTTCTAAGCTTTCACCCTTCAATGTAGAAAATATAAGCAAAATCGTCCAATACAGTATTAGAGATCTAAAGAAAGCGATCTGATAGATTGAATTGGCGAAACCGCTGGGAGGGTTCATCACTAATCAGCCAAGCCCTTCCAATATTTTTACATCGCAGTAAGGATAGTAGAAGTTTGTTTTAAGTAAAAAAGTCGACTTGGCATATAAATGATGAAAATTTCATCAGTTTCGATAAATATTCTATAGATGTTGACTTGACTTAGACTTTTTAAAGATACAGATTCCAAGAATATTATTCAAACATTATTGATTTACAAGTGAAAGAACAAAATAAAACTTATAACATAGTAAACAAAGAGAAACTTATCTTCTCACAGTTAGCTCCTATTTACTTGTGATCTTACATACATTATCTGTGGGAAGAACTAATTGATTAAATAAAAAAATATATATACAACAATAGATCATTCTACTATTGTATTTATTAATTTTATTCAATTTAAAGCGCTGTTTCCCCTTAGGGACACTTGGGCTGTTATACATGTATGTCTTTATATTTGTCTATACATTTTTACAATAATTTTAGGCCGTGAAGAATAGTCATATAATATTAAGGAAAAAGAGAGAAAAAAGAAAATAGAGAACTGTGTACAAAAGAAAGGAATGCCTGGCAATATATCTATAGTTCTACTATTGTATTAGACAGTTTTTCTTGTATATTGCGTACATTTTCCAAAGGTAACAATAAGATAATTAAAAGATAGTTTTGGTGATGATTACTCAATACGAAAAACAAATTTAAAAAAATATGTGAATTTTGTTCGATAGATAAATCATTTATAATTTATCATCGTCAAATGAGATCCGATATCCCCACAAGGGATGCTTGCGTCAAGCAACAACACTAAATTGAGAGAACTATATTACATAAACAAATGGTGAACTACATGGTTTGAATTGAAGCTTAAATAAGAAAAGAAAGGACATTAAAATCATACTTGATTCCACTTCTTACCTAGAAACAACTACTGAAATAAATACAAATACATATTTTAGCAATAACGTTTTTTTTTAACCAAGAGAGAAAATTATAGATATATTTTCAGAATTTCCTAAATTTTAAATACGAGTCCTTACTGTTTATAAACATAAAAATATTATTTGATAGATGACATTTTTAAATATTAAAATAATTAATTTCCTTTTAAAACTAATATTTGTTGAATAATTAAAGACCAATCATTTTCAGAAGGTCATTTTTATAAAGCTTAGATAGCAAAAAATGATGAAACACGACCTGCGAATTTTTGTTTTAATTAGTGATAGGCAGAAAATACAAAAAAATTAACTCTAGAAAATAAATCTATCGAATTTAATATATATAGTGTATATTTTAATTAATAAATATAAATTTAATCTGTCTTCTTTTAAATAATCAAAATAAATTTTCTTTCTAATTATTTTGTTCTATATAATAAATGAGAATTTCTTCATTATATCTCCATCTCGTTTTCTTTTTGGATTTCATATATATTATAATAGAATGTTGATTATCTCTTCAATTAATTTTGAATTTATATAAATGATATATACACTCATAGACAACACTAAAGGAAGTGGAAAGTCTTTAATATAATTGGTCGTCTGTTATTCTATTTTTGAACGGAGATAGAAACAATTTTGTTTATACTTGGTGATCTCGTGTGTTTTCAATAAAGGTCACTGTAATATCTTTCAGAGTTATTGTCTGAATCCCGATATACATGCTAAAAGGTACAACTTCCTTAAGTTTTGTCCATGAGTGTATACACACTTGGTTATCTTGTGTGTCTTCAATAAAGTTCACTGTAATATCTTTCAGAGTTATTGTCTGAATCCCGATATACATACTAAAAGGTACAACTTCCTTAAGTTTTGTCCATGAGTGTATACACACTTGGTTATCTCGTGTGTCTTCAATAAAGTTCACTGTAATATCTTTCAGAGTTATTGTCTGAATCCCAATATACATACTAAAAGGTACAACTTCCTTAAGTTTTGTCCATGAGTGTATACACACTTGGTTATCTCGTGTGTCTTCAATAAAGTTCACTGTAATATCTTTCAGGGTTATTGTCTGAATCCAAATATACATACTAAAAGGTACAACTTCCTTAAGGTTTGTCCATGAGTGTATACACACTTGGTTATCTCGTGTGTCTTCAATAAAGTTCACTGTAATATCTTTCAGAGTTATTGTCTGAATCCCGATATACATACTAAAAGGTACAACTTCCTTAAGTTTTGTCCATGAGTGTATACACACTTGGTTATCTCGTGTGTCTTCAATAAAGGTCACTGTAATATCTTTCAGAGTTATTGTCTGAATCCCGATATACATACTAAAAGGTACAACTTCCTTAAGTTTTGTCCATGAGTGTATACAGACTTGCTTATCTCGTGTCTTCAATAAAGGTCACTGTAATATCTTTCCGAGTTATTGTCTGAATTCCGATATACATGCTAAAAGGTACAACTTCCTTAAGTTTTGTCCATGAGTGTATACACACTTGGTTATCTCGTGTGTCTTCAATAAAGGTCACTGTAATATCTTTCAGAGTTATTGTCTGAATCCCGATATACATACTAAAAGGTACAACTTCCTTAAGTTTTGTCCATGAGTGTATACAGACTTGGTTATCTCGTGTCTTCAATAAAGGTCACTGTAATATCTTTCAGAGTTATTGTCTGAATTCCGATATAAATGCTAAAAGGTACAACTTCCTGAGTTTTGTCTATGTGTGTAAAAGAGATTTTTTCCTCTATTTTTATTTAATTTATTCTAAACAATGGATATTTTTATAAAATTATATTTTTTCCTACATTTTTCCCACTCAGGAGAAACCGGACTCGCCTCTCTGAGGTTATTCCAATCTATATTTAAGATTTAATCATTGTATATGAAAATATATATAATTTAAAAAACGTTTGAATTTTCCAATAGATGATTGAAATGGAATTAACATTTATAGCATAGTTTTAACTCTATAGGGCTTTATATTGTCGCGTAGTAAATTAGAAAAAATAAACATCAGAAGGACACGCCAAAAACGAATTGAATTTTATAAAATACCAGAGATATGTCTCAACTTTTGTACATAAATATTCTTTTATTTTCTTATTTTTCTTTTTTCTGAGTGTGGATTCAATTTCTTTCTCTGCTTTTCATTTATTTTTAGAATCATAACAGGAGAATCGTCTGTATAAGATGGAATGTCTTAATAAATGCTTGTGTGTGTGTGAATACCAGAGATATAAAGGGAAAAGTTTAAAGAGTAGGAGAATATATTTTTAAAAATCATGATTCTCTTTCCTTTGACATAAATATTCTGCTACAATATATAAAGAATGAAAATATTATATATATATATGTGAAAAATAATTTTAAAAAGTCAGATGTTTGTTATTAAAATCAAATGTGGCATATTCTAACCACGTTCACATGAACTTTATAGATGGCTGTTTGATATAGACTGTTCCCTGATATTTTTCAAACCCTAGATGGCGCTTCCATCTAAAGGTTCATGCGAACCTGGTCAGAATATGCCTTTTTTGATTTTAATATTTAGATATATGAGCCATTGTTTTATTTTTTTAAATAAAAAAACTTCTTTCTGTCCTTACAGAGATGGAAAATATATTGGAAGGTCTTTTTTCCCTGATAGTTTAAATTATTGAATAAGTTGTAAATATATAGAGTACGAAGAATCCTTGGAAGCGCACTTTTTTTTGTATTTGATGAAATGAAATAATTGATGCAATCCGAACTTTATTTCTTCAAAATGAATTTAACTGAAGTCTTGCGTCGGACCTGGAGGCTGTTGTTGGGTGCTGCGCTACCCGGAGTATAGGAGTTCCATCTATGATTCCTTTCTTCCTGTGGGGAATCTGTGTAAGACCGGTGGTCTTAATAATATGTTTGTGTGTGTGAATTTAACTGAAGTCCCATTCAACCTATTCACCAAGAACCATTCCAGAAGCGATCGAGTTGTTCATGGTTTGGGTTGTCTTCAATGAGAGACTTAACTCTATAGTCCAACTGATATGTGAATAGAATTTCACACATTCCTGGAGATTAATACAACGATAATCTCTCTATTCGCTATAGAAGAACAAACACAAGTCAGGGAGTAGAGCTTCTTTATATAAGAGGATGATCGTACAAGATTTCGGGTAAGATGTCTTTCTACGGGTACAAAGGATGTAGGCACAAAGGTACAAAGGCATCTTTCCCAAAAGCTTGTTCGGTCATCCTCTTATATAAAGAAGCTCTTCTCCTGGACTTGTGTTTCTTCTTCTATAGCGAAACCCTATATCCATAGTTCATCTAATATACCCATTCCACCAGTATCACTATAAAAGGAAGATTGAAAAATGCAATATAACAGCGGTATGGTAGATTAAACTGGCGAAACCACTGAGAGGGTTCACCACTGATGAGCCAGGCCCTCCAATTAATTTTTTCATTGCAGTAAGGGCAGTAGAAATTGTTTTATTTTCAAAATAATCATACGCGTCTATAATAGTTAGAATTTTAATAAGGACGATTGTAAGATGCCTTTCTACATCCTTTATTCCCGTAGAAAGGCGTCTTGCCCGAAAGCTTGTACGGTCTTCGTCTTATAAAAGAAGCTTCTCTCCCTGAATTATGTTTCTTTTTCTACAATATTGAAGAGTTTCCAGAAATAAGTGAAGCGTTAAAGGAAAGTTTGAGACCCAGACACGAGTCAAGGCACCGATACAGCTAGGGATACCGCTGGAATACAAATGGCATGTCAACCAGTGTGTTAGCGCTGTCCTTCTCCCTTGTTACGATGTGTACAGGGATTTTTTCTCTTTTAGTAGTTTCTCTTCGTCATTTTGAGAGAGAACAAAGAAACTTTAAAACTTTTCCAATTTGACACATTGTCATTAACAATTTAGCGATATTTCAGTATATTCCCGAAATGTTATATACAGTGCGGCAAGTAATTTTTAAGACTCGCGCTAGATAAAGGCCAAAAACAGAGCCAGTTATGAAATTGCGCATGCGTATATATATTCGAAGCCTTATCTAGCGCGTGGTTTGTTTAAGCCATTTTGGTTAACTCTTTAAAAACATACAGGCGATTTTTGAAAAGTAAAAATTTTGTTCGTCGGAATTTTCTGAGATGGAACAGAGAGCGGTCATTAAATTTAATGCAAAACTTGGTAGAAGTGCATCGGAAACATATATTTTGATGAAGCAAGTTTATGGTACGTTATGTTTGAGTAAATCAAATGTTTTCATTTGGCACAAACGTTTTTCGGATGGAAGAAATACGCTAGAAGATGATAAGCATACTGGACGACCAAGTTCTTCAAAGACACCAGAAAGTATAGAAAAAGTGCGAGAATTTGTTGAAAACAATGATGGCAGAGGTTTTACACATCAACAAAGAAACGATTCGAACCATTCTGCATGAAGATTTAGGTAAAACTAAAGTCTGTACTAAATTTGTTCCACACACTTTAACGGGCGAGCAGAAATCAGTGTGAATTGCACATTGCAGGGACATCATTTCTGCCTATGAAAATAATTCAAACTTCCTGAAATCAATTGTTACGGGTGATGAAACATGGTGTTTTCAGTATGACCCAAAGACAAAGCGCCAAAGTGCCGAATAGAAGTCAAAAAACTCTCCACAAGCCAAAAAAACGCGAAAAGTGCCATCAAAAATCAAAACAATGCTGATTACCTTTTTCGATAGTAGAGGTATTATCCACAAAGAATTTGTTCCCGCTGGACAAACCATTACTGGAGAGTATTATTTAAACGTTTTGAAACGTTTGATTGCTAGAAATCGTCGCATTCGTGCAGAATATCGCGATGAAGACAGTTGGTGTTTGCTGCATGATAATGCACCGAGTCACTCATCACTCACTGTTCGTCGCTTTTTGGCCAAAAATAACGTCTGTGTGTTGAATCATCCTCCGTACTCGCCTGATTTAGCACAAGGTGACTTTTATTTATTCCCAAAAATAAAATTGAAGTTAAAAGGTTGCTTTTTTTTTATGATATCCCGACCATCCAGACAGCTGCGACGAGCACTTTGGAGGCAATTCCTCAAAGTGGCCTGCAAGAGGCATTTAATTCCTTATTAAATCGTTGTAACATATGTATTGAATCCGGAGGGGATTATTTTGAATAAAAAAATAGTAGAAATTGAATTAGCTTGTTTCTTTTTTATTTTACAAACCCATTCTTAAAAATTATTTGCCACACTGTATATTACATAGGAGGCCAACATGTGTTCGTGGTATAGTAATATAATTTTATTCGTGATCGAACGTTGTGGCCCACTGTACGTATTACATCCCAAACACGATGCGATGCCAGCCATCTCTGTCTTTCATACATTGGGCGTTCGCAGCATAGGTTTTCTAATTGCCTCGTTTTAAAATCTCTTAATTGGTTGTATATATTCTAATATTAAAATAAATATGTCATAATATATACTCTTCCTGGAATAATAAAGCAAACCTACAGTCAACCCAGAGAGAGACGGGCAGCTAAAGTAAGGTCATTTAAGACACTAGCGACATTCCAAGGGGCGACCAGAGGCCCGTGAGTTCTCGGGACTATTAAGACAGGATGTAAAGTCCGGTCACTTGAGATATCAGCCACACTACAAGGGGCCCGTTACTTGGAACCTCAGGACTATTAGGGCAGTTGGTGATTGTGTTCGACTCGAACGGACGCCCGGCGGTTACCGGGCCCGTCTCTCTCGCTGGTTGTTTGGGTCCCTTCTCCAACTTGTGGTGTCCTTATTTCTATTTCCCCACCTTATTATTTTATTATACCACAAATATATATATTAAAATTATACCTTTGTGTGTGTATATATATATATGGTAATTTAAACCAACAACCCTATATTGTATAATTACTTATAACAAGATTGTCATGTTGTATATAGAAACACATCTATAAATAATTATGCGCATGATTAATCTGTGTCATTGCATCGCCATATGTAATGTACTTTGTACAAATTGAAGACAAATAAATAAAACTATGTAATAGATTAAAAGCTGAGTTAAAGCAAGATTGAGTAGTTCAAAAACGTCTAAAATCGAGAGAGAAATCCAACAACCCTGAAAAGGAATTCGGCAGCCCGTTGCCATCTGGTCCAAAGGGTGCAGAATGCCCCAGACGTTCAAAGTTCAAATTCGCAGATGTCTCCCCCCCTCCTCGGGAATGGTATATAAACACCTCGGTTTTAGCCGACAAAAGTTAGTCAGCAGTCACCCCTTCCACCGTCAGCGTGAGCCCTTGTCAGTCTTAGCCAGGACTACATCATCGTCATGTAAACAGTATGAACCCTTCTAACTCCATCTTGCTTAGCTCAACTCCTATCTGTTCATGGAACTTTCTTACTACAACTGTGTCTCTTCGTTTTGTGTGTGTGTGAACATTCCCAAGCTTTCCACTCTGCCTCGACCACAACTGCCTGTACTCTGTGAAAACTGTTAAAGGTCTTCCAAAGTGCAGAGAGGTACTGGAAAACTCTCCACGCCCTGACTGTCCCTCTCGGTTACTACAGGTTTGACCCTCGGTTACCACAGCTTATAGCGAGAGTCGACAGGATAACCCAAACGAAGGACACCACAGTGAAGAAGGTAAGAAGACTGTCCAGATAGAAAAGAGAGAAAGAGCCAAGATGGAGGAGCAAACCAACCCGTCCAACGATACTGCCGAGCAATCTGTCCCCAAACAAGAGACGACATTTGAAGAGGAAGAAACGTCGCCACCCCAAGGTACCTCCACAGAACCGCTGACACAGATCGCCGATGCCCTGAGTAAACTGCTGGTCGCCCGATCTCCTAGGGAGATAGACGTGAGTCCATACGATGGCACCTTTGAAGCCCAGAGCTTTTTCGACAACTTCGATGCCCAAGCAGACCGAGCGGAGCTGACCTACACGGACCGCCTACGCAAGTTACCCTGCTATCTGCAAGGTAAGCCCCTCCAATATTTCCGAAGCCTTCGGTTAGATAGGTTATATTATAATGATGCCCGCCAGACACTGATAGACCTATTCCCAGCAACGACAGAAGCGTCGTTTGCACGCTTTTTGGCCATCAAATTGACACCCCAAATGTCCCTAGAAGACTACTACCAAAACAAAACGGTAATGGGCATGAAATTGAACCTACCCACCGACATATTAATAGAGTCTCTGACCGACGGACTACCTGTCGCAGACCAGCGATTAATCGCAACTGTGCAGCCAAACACCATTAAGGAATGGTTCGACCTAGTGTCAAGAATAAGAGGAACTCAGTGTGCCACCAATGCAGTGTACCAGCGCCAAGTAGACAAGGCTCCACACCCAACCTACCACAACCCACCACCGCGGTACAACAACCAGCGGTCATCACGTGTAACGTACCAAGTTACACCGCCACCCTCGCCTTGCAAGTATTGCAATGCTATGCACTGGCACTCCCAGTGTGAACAACGGTTCCCACAGAGCCGAACACGCCCAGTCTACAGCGCCAGACCACGCACAACCACTGTACCAAAACGTGGTACCCACACCCGGCCCAAGGTCCAATCTCCGAGTCATGTTCCCCAAGTCCAAGCTGCAAGCCAAGACGACTCTACAAGCCCCGCGAGCAACTCAACGGTAGGAAAACCTGCAACCTTTTTTCGTTGAACAGCTAATAATATGGACTGAACTGTCACCAAATGTAAATTTTCCCTTTTTAATAGACACGGGAGCATCTATTAACATACTTAACTTGGATATTTTAAGAACCATAGAAAATAGATTACCATATAAAATTATTATCCATCAGTACAGTTTAACTATAAATGCAATAGCCAACAATGTAAATACCCTTGGATATATTTTTTTAAAACTTAAAATCGGTAACCTCACCCAAAAACTAAAATTTTTTATAGTAGAAACTTCACTACCTTTTGGTATTTTATCTATTAATACTCTTAAAATATTTAAATTAATTATAGATTTTAATAATCTCCAAATTTATCAAAATAATGATGCTCTCCCAACAAATGTCTATAAGTTCACCAAGCGCAAAAAGGATTTATGTCCCAATCAACCGAGGGAAACAGCTATTTTTACCACCCTCCCCTCGAACCAGTCTTGTTTACATGTGGCGGAGCCTGCCCCTATATTTTCCCCCACTGTTGTATCACCCCCTATATCTCCTGCTCATGATATTGAGTTATCTATACCTTGTAATGTGGCACCTCATTTAGAACATTGTCCACACGAACTTCACCGAATTCTATATGAATTCTCGCATGTGTTCTCTACTAACAAATACAACGTGCCCAAATTGAACATACCCCCGGTAAAAATCAATACCACCACAGATAAAATAATAGCATTACGCCCATATAGAGTGCCACTACACGACCAACAAGAAATACAGGTCCAAATAGAGCAAATGCTCCAATATGGAATTATTACCCCGTCAGTCTCACCTTATGCCAGTCCAATAACTCTCGTTACGAAACGTGACAAAACGAAACGTTTCTGTATTGATTACAGAAAACTCAATGAAATCATCGCTCCAGACGTACATCCTTTACCTTTAATAGAAACCATTCTTGATAAATTGTCGAAAGCCAAATACTACTCTTCTGTAGATATAGCATCCGTATATAGGCAAGTGGAAATAGAACCTAACTCACGTAATCTACTAGCTTTCGTGACGTTAGATAGTCAGTACGAATTTTGTAGACTTCCGTACGGATTTAAAAATTCGCCACAGATATACCATCGTGCTATAAACCAGGTCATGCAAAAATATAAACTAAATTTTGTTACCCATTACTTCGACGATTTCATTATTTTTTCTGACACCTTAGAGGATCATCTACAACACCTACAACAATTTCTAACGGTGTGTCAACACGAAAACATCACACTCAATTATAATAAATGTTCATTTTTTAAAACAAATATAGATTTCTTAGGATACACTGTTACCGCAGGTACTTATGCACCACAGACGCGCAACCTTGACACCATAAATGCCATCAAACCACCTACCAATCAAAAAACACTACAATCATTTTTAGGAGCAGTAAACGTTTATAATAAGTTTATAGCAGATTATGCCCGCTTACGAACACCTTTAAATAAACTACTTAAAAAGGATGTAAAATGGAATTGGGACCAAGATTGTCAACAAGCTTTCACCACTCTCAAAGAGAGTTTAACCAGTAAACCAGTACTACACTTGTATCAAGTCGGTTTACCATGCCGCCTTTATTGCGACGCATCCACCCAAGGGATCGCAGGCATACTCAAACAGGTACATCCAGACGGACAAGTACATCCTGTACAATATTTCAGCCGCGCCCTTAGAGCACATGAGAGAAACTACACCGTTTCCGAACTCGAGTGCCTCGCCATCGTCGAAAGTGTAGACAAATTCCGAATATACCTCACCGGTATAAAATTTACCATATACACAGATCACCAAGCTTTACAATGGCTTAAAACTATAAAAAATCCGTCAGGACGACTCTTTAGATGGAGCCTGAGACTATCTACCTATAATTACGAAATCCACTACCTCAAAGGCAGCCAACAGTACGAGGCAGATTTACTGTCACGAAACCCCTTTGTAGGATTTATCAGTGCTGATATTATAAAACAGAATCAACCAACACAACACACAGCATCCACATTCAACATTGATACAAACGGCTTACATACCATTACCCGAAAAGGTGTAACTAAAATAATAATTCCCGAAACCCTGCAAAATACTCTCATGAACAAAGTTCACCAAGAATATAACCACCCAGGCATCTCTCAGATGACCCGCATAATAACTACCCAGTACTACTGGAAAGGTATCTCTAAATCTATAGAAAAATTTGTCAGGTCGTGTCACACCTGCCAAATCATTAAAAGGCCCAAAGGTAAACCCTATGGTGCCCTCGGACAAATTCCACCACCTCAACAACCATTCGACTTAATCTCTATAGATACCATAGCTGGATTTTCGAAATATGGACACTCCAAAACATATCTACACGTAATAGTGGATCATTTGACGCGATATGCTTGGACCTTTCCATCGAAGTCCACCAGTACCCTAACGTACATACAAACCCTCAAGACTGTATTACAACAAGGATTTCCAAAACGCCTGTTATCTGACAGAGCGCCCGCTTTTACCTCAGAAAAATTCCGTAAATTTCTAATAACACATGGTATACAACCCCTGCTCACCACAAGCAATAACCCACAGGCAAACGGTTTAATAGAACGCTTAAATGCCACCATTACAGGCAAACTCAGACTAACTTATCTAGAAAATCCAAAAGCTTCCTGGACTCAACTTGTTAAACGCGTCACTCAGACGTACAATAACACACCCCATTCTGTCACAAGTTTTCCACCCACCTACTTAATATTCAATGTTGTCCCCCCAGATCTAAGAACTCATATTAACCCATACCCCGAAATAAATATAGCTCGAGAGATAGCACGCACTCGTACCCAAAATAAGCATAAAAAAGATAAAGAAACATTTGATAAGCAGCACAGAACACCACATTTCGAAGTGAATGATCTTGTTTTGGTAAAAAATTATAGACACCCCCGACACAGGTAAATTAGCACCATATTTTACTGGACCATACAAAATAATTGAAATAATTTCACCCAATGTCGTTCGAATAGATCGCCCCAATCAACCTCTCAATAGAGACAGTGACACCATACATGTCAATAAATTAAAATATTACACAGAGAATGTTCTGTACATTACACCTCCTCATACCCGATATGTTCAAAAAGAACAGCGAATGTCCCCAGATGTATATCTCAGTGAATTCAAACATTTGACTCCAGATATCTTCGAAACGCAACTTTACCGAATTATACCGCCACAAACTTCCCAGCCATTCCTACATTTAAATCCAGATTTATTTAATAGCGATCGTTTTAAAACAAACCTCAAGTAGCGACCAGAAAATTTCCCGTTAAATTCAAAATCCTATTCTATCTACATTACACCAACCCAAATATTTCTTTGAAACCGCCAGACCTAGAACTAGAGGAGAAGGAATTTAACGCTGTAGACAAGCCCGCAGTAATATAATCCCCGACGATAAACAGCGGCAATTGCCCTTTAGTCGACCCCGTTTCATGTATATACAACGCCTCTCTCCCCGCTAACAAAGCTGTCAACTAAAAATCCGCTGTCGGAACGACCACCATATGTTTCACATCAGCCATTTATATTTCCCCCAGAATTTCCCAAATTCCCAGACAGAGTCATAAAAATACCGGATTGATAGACTAAACAACTCTACACCATCCCGCGTCTCTCCCCCTATCTCACCTCCAGAAAATTTGGAGCGTGTCCCGCATTCCTCTTACTACATTAGCAGTCGATATCTTAACCTAACTTTTAAACATTTAGATATTTGAATTTGAACAAGACCTACCTTAAATTGAACATTTTTGATATTTTGATCCAGTGTAAATCTCTATTTTTTTTCTACATATCAAACATTTTACATGTTAAATTGAGATCACAATCTTTACTTATATTCTGTCTTTTTGTATAAAATATTTTATTTTTTATTTTTTATTTTTGCCTTTCAATTATATAATCACTAGTTTTTAATCCAACATTATATATAAAAAATCAATTTTATTTTTCATAATATTATTTTAGTATTACAAAAGATATATTTGTTGTCAAAAATCACTTTAATTCTTCATTATTATCACTTTTATATATTGATTGTTTGATTTTATCCACTTAAACTTTATTCAACCACAATGATATTGCTATATTTTTATTCATTTTATATTTGTTTTTATACCTTTATATAAAATGACTATGTTATCATTAACTTTCGGGCATACAACAATCTATTTATCTAACCACTTCAGTGTACTTTACACTACTATCTTCTTAGTCATTGCTTCACATCAACGTAGAAAAACGATAGTACTGCTTGACAATTTTTTGATTTCATAATTTCAACAAACTATTTGATCAAAGTTCCCCAGAATTAAAAATCCCAACTTCTGGCCTTGAACACGTTTCAAAAGTTTACTACAATCATCCCTAGAGCATAATCACCCACGCAAACACAAAGCGTCCACAACTCAATTTTTTAGCTCTAGCGGACCACAATCAACCTTTGATTTTAAGTCAAGTCAGATCACCTACTGTCGCTACAACAATTCTACTTAACGCATGACTCCATTTCACCCCTTTCAATCATATTAATGAACGACTTTTTCTTCAACAACTTTTCAACGCAATAACCCTACAATTGTGACAAAGCACTGTAACCCTTATACAGGATCACAGGTGAAACATTGCCTAGGAAGACGCACAAGTCTATATCCTCGCTTTGCACCTGGACCTAAGTATTTGATTACCTGTGTAATACTTACAATTGCATATTCTTTAACCACTAATCCTTTCCAACGCCCGCCAACAATCTCTTAGAACATGATTTTATTTTTATCATCATTATTTTTTATCAAACAAAGGTTTTATCTTAATTTCTCTTTTATATGAATATCATAACTTTTAAATTAAACATAAGTCGTATCTTTTAGAATTTGCAGATATATCCAAACAAAACATCTTGTTATAGCCCTTTTTAACCCTCACAGTTTAAATTAATTAAAAGAATTTTTAATTACTTACCTGTGTTAGAGAGGCTTTACCCGTTTAAACCCGGATAAACCCTTTCACTCCCGGGGCTCATCTATGGTAATTTAAACCAACAACCCTATATTGTATAATTACTTATAACAAGATTGTCATGTTGTATATAGAAACACATCTATAAATAATTATGCGCATGATTAATCTGTGTCATTGCATCGCCATATGTAATGTACTTTGTACAAATTGAAGACAAATAAATAAAACTATGTAATAGATTAAAAGCTGAGTTAAAGCAAGATTGAGTAGTTCAAAAACGTCTAAAATCGAGAGAGAAATCCAACAACCCTGAAAAGGAATTCGGCAGCCCGTTGCCATCTGGTCCAAAGGGTGCAGAATGCCCCAGACGTTCAAAGTTCAAATTCGCAGATGTCTCCCCCCCTCCTCGGGAATGGTATATAAACACCTCGATTTTAGCCGACAAAAGTTAGTCAGCAGTCACCCCTTCCACCGTCAGCGTGAGCCCTTGTCAGTCTTAGCCAGGACTACATCATCGTCATGTAAACAGTAAGAACCCTTCTAACTCCATCTTGCTTAGCTCGACTCCTATCTGTTCATGGAACTTTCTTACTACAACTGTGTCTCTTCGTTTTGTGTGTGTGTGAACATTCCCAAGCTTTCCACTCTGCCTCGACCACGACTGCCTGTACTCTGTGAAAACTGTTAAAGGTCTTCCAAAGTGCAGAGAGGTACTGGAAAACTCTCCACGCCCTGACTGTCCCTCTCGGTTACTACAGGTTTGACCCTCGGTTACCACATATATATATTATAAGGCGATAAGGTCCCATCCATACATAAGAAATGGAAGCAAGAAAGCACGAGTGTTTCTTTAAAATATAAAACAAATTTCTACTGTCCTTACTGCGATGGAAATCGTTGAACTGAATCTAATATATGATGAAAAAGAATTATGTGAATCAAAATATAATAGTGATTGATCTGTAAATCCCTATTTCCTATATTTGCTATTACGCGAGAAACCTCATTGTATATCTAAAAAGGTCGACAATAAATGCTGTGTTACTTATTAAAGGGATGAATAAATTAATAGAAATACACTCCTGGACAAAAATCAAGGAAGTTGTATCTTTTAGCATTAATATCGGGATTCAGACAATAACTCTGAAGGATATAACAGTGACCTTTATTGAAGACACACGAGATGACTAAGTGTGTATACACTCATGGACAAAAACTTGAGGAAGTTGTACGTTTTACCATGTATATTGGGATTAAGGAAATAACTCTGAAAGATATTACAGCGACCTTTATTGAAGACACACGAGATAACCAAGTGTGTATGTGGTATAACACGGGTGTAATAATGTTTGAGTTGATTGATAATTGTTGAGGTGTTGGCGCAGTCGTTGGTGCTGAGTGGACAGGTGTTCACATCAGGGGAAAATAGCGAGGACAAAGGGTTGATTGGGTTGAATAAAGGCAATTGAATAGAGGGAGAGAAGGGTTTGAGAGGTTGAGCGAAGTTGATTATTGGCTGTAACTGTTCACATGATGATAGGATTGACTTATCTGAAAGGTTGAGCGGATGAGAATGACTCCAGAGTGCCAGGTGCTAACTCGATGGTGCCGAGCTCCTAACTACAGGTGATAACTTGATGGTGTCCAAATGCTAACTGACAATTCTGTGTTCTCGATTTAAGAAGAAAGCTCTTCTCATTGTTCATTGGTTGAACATCCGTGACGTGTAAGCTCGCTATAGGTCCTTGACTAATGAGCGAGCCTCTGATTGGTCTTTGCTACCTCTTTGTCTTTTGGTCATGTTTTAACCTGACCAGGAAGTGCTAGTTTGTTGAACTCAACTTTTACGAGTTCCGGGATAATAAAAACCCTGCTAATGATTGTTCTCTCTCTAGGCCTTCTCTCTCCAAATTGTTAAGCCTTGTTCTTTATTAAATCTTTGAAACATACATTTCATACATATTGGATCGGGTTTGCATCTAGCTATGTACAAATTATGACATGTATACACTCATGGACAAAACTTAAGGAAGTTGTACCTTTTACCATGTATATTGGGATTAAGGAAATAACTCTGAATGATATTACAGTGACCTTTATTGAAGACACACGAGATAACCAAGTGTGTATACACTCATGGACAATACTTAAGGAAGTTGTACCTTTTACCATGTATATTGGGATTAAGGAAATAACTCTGAAAGATATTACAGTGACCTTTATTGAAGACACACGAGATAACCAAGTGTGTATACACTCATGGACAAAACTTAAGAGGTTGTACCTTTTACCATGTATATTGGGATTAAGGAAATAACTCTGAAAGATATCACAGTGACCTTTATTGAAGACACACGAGATAACCAAGTGTGTATACACTCATGGACAAAACTTAAGGAAGTTGTACCTCTTACCATGTATATTGGGATTAAGGAAATAACTCTGAAAGATATTACAGTGACCTTTATTGAAGACACACGAGATAACCAAGTGTGAACAAAATTACATCTGTCTTCGTAATAAAAAAAGTAGACGACCGGCGATATCAAAGACTTTTCACTTCCTTAAGTTTTATCCATGAGTGTAGGTAGCGAGAAGAGCCGACGCCGACTGACTCCACGTCCAAACTTGTAGATACGGCCGCAGTGGAAGCGTACAGCTTGAAGACAAAAGGAAAACACACGTAAAGTAGCATGGTGATGGTTATCTCAGCTAGGTGGATGCTAGGTTGTATTAAATGGAAGTCACTGGTATCACTGGTCAAACTGGGAGGATGGCGAATAACTCTAACTGACTTCCTGGCCGCGGAAAAAATCCAGCCTATTGGTCTACGTCACAGGGGAGAATTCACCTCTCTCATCCAATCAATGACTGACAAACGCCGTTTATTATTGCATTATCTCTTATTTGATTGGATGGTGTTACCATCTATGGTTACCTCCCGGAGGGTCACTGCTTTCTACCGAGTGTTTTTATCTGACGCCATTTTGGAAATACACACACACACACAGGCGCATTTCGTTTTTTTATATTAGTACAAAGTTTTAGACTCAAATAAAACAGTGTTATACTTTTGTCATCTAAATTATTATTCGAATACTTGATATAAATATACATAAAGGGGTTCAAAGAGGTTTATAAATATATGTGACGTTTTAAAGACATTATCACACAATTGCGCTATTTATATATATTTTTAATTAATTTTAAAAGGTTACACGTATGATATACTATATATATATACACCACAGATGGCATTTTTCTATTATCTTTTAATATATATATGAAAATATAATAGAAAAAAATGCCATCTGTGGTGTATTTAGGTTGATTTAAAAGTAGAAATAGATTTTAGGCCTTATTTATTTAAATGGCTTTTATTATATTACACCAAGGTAGATGCAGATATCAAAATTACAAGTCAACAACAGAACGTTATATATTACGATATAAAATTATGTATATATTTCATATATCAACAACAACAACAACAACGAAAGCCTTTATTGAGGACCTCTCGTCCTATAAAGGATTCGCCAATTTACAGAGTAATTGAAGAGAAGAGAACTAAGAATACAGAGATATATGTAGTAGGTATAGTATAGTATTTTCTACACTGTGACTATATACAACAGCAGCAACAAACCTTTTACTGGAATCAAACTCCCATACAGGATTCGTCATTCTAATCCTGACAAAGATTATTTACATATAATTATTTACATCAATTAGATTATGTATATAATATTTCATATATCATAAAACAAAGTTTCGGGAAGATGATATTCATGTATCATCAAAAGAGGCATCTCCTTCCTTAATTTATGCATCAGAATGATGCATCTGTTCATCACTCCAGTAAAGACCTTTACTGGTGATGATAATGAATGAGCTATTACGCCATTTTAAGCAAATTCAAGCGAAAAGCCAACCTGTAACCAGGGTCCGAAGCAGCCCCTGTACGGATGAGGCCCAAAGCCACAAAACATTGTATACAGTTTGGTTTTTGTCTGAATTTTCCTAATCTGGTGTAATGGCTCATTTTGATCATTACTACTAAAGTACTACTTTACTAAATTACTACTAAAATGAGTAACTCTGCCTTTGACGGTCCAAGCCCGGATGAAAAAGAAGGAGGGGGAGCAGTAACAAGCTTGCTAAAATCCTGAACTCAACTGGCCTGGCTGTTAGTACCCTGTAAAGGGTCCTGATCCAGGGATACAGGATGAGCAGCATCTGTACTCTATGTTAGGAGCGGATGGACATAACATCTGTCTCTCATATCAGAGGCGGCCATTTCATATTGGAACCTGTCGGATGGCACTGAGTAGTGCTCCCAGTCTTAATGACAAAAGCAGAAGCATTCTACTTTACCCAGTCATTATAGTTGTCAAATTTCTTGAGCTCTACTCATCTCCAGCAGACACCACCCTTGATATAATTGAGTTGAAATAAGAAAGAAGGTGAAGAAGGCTATTAAAGGTTTTTTATTAGGGCGATGAATCGTTCTGATGCAAAATTAAAGAGAGATGTGCTTCTTTTTTACATATATGTCCGTTGATTGTGGTTATGACTTATCCATAGTTGAAATCTCCGAGAGGTACGGTAGATTACTGTAAGGGACTACCCTGTAGGGATAAGTACGGTGGAGAACCCCGGGCCACTACGGTAGCTGTTTGGACCTACAGGGAAATGTGGCTGACTAACGGGACAATGGACCCCTCATTCTGTGGAGCAACACTATATTACCTATATTTACAAAAAAGTATGATAATTTTACCAGATGATAATTTTAGTATGCACTTATGGACCATAGTTTAAATAATTAGTTTCCATACTTTAAGAATAAACCACTCCTTATTTGCTTATATAACGTCGGATTTCCCGAAAATGTAAATTCGAACGTTCTTTTTTTAAAGGCACGAACGCCCTTCTACAGGAGAATCATCTGTGTTTTCACCTGTGAAAGGACGTTCATTCCCGAAACAAGAGATTAAAAAGCTTTTTGAAAATAAACTTTTCTCTGAAGGCCTGATATTTTTACTCTATATAATAAAATATATATGTTACAATAAATTTAAATATATATACTCAATATCCCCATATCAACATCTATAGTCACGACCGTCTTTCCTCATCGCTGTCACGGATGCGCGCGCATCATCATTATGATCATTATCATTATCTAATGATAATAATAATAATGATTATTATTATTATATTATTATTATTTTATTATCAACATATATAGTCACGACCGTCTTTCCTCAATTCCTCATCGCTGTCACGGATGCGCGCGCATCATCATTACGATCATTATCTTCTATAGAAGCTTCTATCTTTATAATTATGTATATTTACAAAAAGTCAATTCGCTCGCGCCTCTAGCGGTGAAAATGAGGGGTAATACCAGCTGACCTAATGTACATGTAAAGTTTGGAGCGGGACACAAGAGTGACATCCACGGCTCCAATTTATAATTGTAACAAATAGTATTTAATTATTATTTAATATAATTCAATCGGGTAAAACACGGGCGTTGCCCGGGTCATTCGTCTAGTGTAATATAACTATAGTGTAACAACCAAAATTGTAGACACAATCCAACACGTCAGTTTGGCCATCATGTAATACAAAACGGTAAATAAAATTAGATTGAGTGACAACCAGCGCCAGACAGGAAAAAGGTCTCCGATTACACCGTCGGTCCGAAAAACAGTCGGATTACAGACAGACTCTCCCTGACACCACAATAGATCAGACCCTCTTCCACGGGCGCCCAGCCACTCTCTCTGAGGTGACATCCAACATGTCTCGTTCTTTTGTGCAATCCCATTCACACCTGTAATTGTGACTATCATGGCTGCATCTAACCAATCATACCACACTACAGTCATCCGACAGGATTAACTTCATCACGACATCAAGATGGAAATTTTGCCGGGAGTAAATTTATCTAAAGAGACAAGGGTCGCCTCTCCCGTCAAAATAGACGTCTAAAACCAGACGCCATCTATTGACCGTCGCCGCAACTAGCGGCCTAGGGTCGGTGACAAAGCCACAAAACCAGCTTTGGAAAATTGAAAAGCGTCCACCTAGAGACCATGGTTTCGGGCTAATGGCCCTCGTCAGTCTAGGGCGGACATTAGCCCTAAACCATGGTCTCTAGGTGGACGCTTTTCAGTTTGCCAAAGCTGGTGGTGTGGCTTTGTCACCGACCCGAGGCCGCTAGTTGCGGCGACGGTCAATAGATAGCGTCTGGTTTTAGACGTCTATTTTGACGGGAGAGGCGACCCTTGTCTCTTTTCATCACGACAGTCAGTCGACCGGGACATTGGCATATCACAACATATACATATTTAAAGGTACAACATACTCAAGTTTTGTCTATGAGCGTATATTCGTTTAACTTGACCGCACACTAAAATGAATATGCAAACTTCCCTGCTATATTTTCTATCATCATATCCGAATCTAGATAGAGTGACTAATGCTCCCAAGTAGATTATCGAATTTAAAACGGTGGATGGTAAAATTCCCGAGGGAACAAACCAGGAGGTTATGCCTAATGGAGAGATACAGACAGACTCATGTAATAGCTAACTCCTTCTGTACTAACCCCATATCTGCCTACAGACAGTTAAACGCAGATCTCTGCCATGTTTATACTATATATAAGTGATATATTGAAAAACACTCTTTGCTGAACATTCTCATTATTTAGTTTTGAACTCTGGGACAAGAAAAAAAGTTTTAAACTGTTTAAGTAATTCTTCCATATTTGCCTCCAAACAGTTGATCTCCCACACACAGAGAGGTTCATCTCTCATTAATATATCCTTTAAATATAAATTTAAAATTGCAATAAATCGAAAAAAAACGAAGGATTGAGAATTACTCAAATATCTTGAAACAAAATAACGTGAATGATCAGCAATGAGTTTCTTTAAATGTATCGTTTGATACAAACGAGATTCCAACCTGAGGGTTCAGCTGAAGGTCAAATTATGGAACAAGAGAATTCAAGAAAGTTGTTTACACATGGAAAATTTAAGTAGCACCTTCTATTGATTTACTATTCTATATATTTGCGAGATAGGATCAATATTAAGGCGTATTTTATATTTAATCGAATAAAGTTTATTTATAATAAAATAAATGCGAAATTTCGCCAAACTAAAGGAATGCCTTTTACAAGCACTTCACAAATTCTACAACGCGGCTCTATATTGCTGTTGAAGTTTTAGTTAGGATTTTTCTAGGGCCAGAGATTTTAGGAATTAAATGGAGTCATGGAGGAATTCGATCTTCTCATATTTACTGTTCTAGCTATCTATGGAGACCCAACTTTCCTGAAATATTCTTTCGTGCAAATAGGAATGACCTGGTATATGATTACATTGCTGTTCCAGATTGGACTATGATTATTTATGATGGAGTGCTCACAGAAAGTCCCACCAAGCGTAACTAGTCGAAAATGAAAGTATTCAGTTCTCTTAAACATCACGTTTATTTTGTGATCAATAATATAACCGGTTGAATCTATAATACAGCTTAGTAGTGATCTAATACAACTTGGGGTTCCTCTATATCCCGCAACCTATTTGGCTTATGTATCCTTAGGGTATCATGTTTCACAGTTAAGCCTGTAGATATGCCTATAAAGACAAGAGTCACCTCTCCCGTTAAAATAGACATCAAAACTCGACGCCATCTATTGATCGTCGCCGTTAACTGGCGGCTTCGGATCAGTGACAAAGCCACAACCCCAGCTTTAGCAAACTGAGAAGCGTCCACCTAGAGACCATGGTTTCGGGCTAATGGCCCTCGTCAGTCTAGGGCGGACTTTATATTTATAAAGCCACAACACCAGCTTTGGAAAACTGAGAAACGTCCACCTAGAGACCATGGTTTCGGGCTAATGGCCCTCGTCAGTCTAGGGTGGATTTTATCTTTATAAAGCCACACCCCCAGCTTTAGAAAACTGAGAAACGTCCACCTAGAGACCATGGTTTCGGGCTAATGGCCCTCGTCAGTCTAGGGCGGACTTTATATTTATAAAGCCACAACACCAGCTTTGGAAAACTGAGAAACGTCCACCTAGAGACCATGGTTTCGGGCTAATGGCCCTCGTCAGTCTAGGGTGGATTTTATCTTTATAAAGCCACACCCCCAGCTTTAGAAAACTGAGAAACGTCCACCTAGAGACCATGGTTTCGGGCTAATGGCCCTCGTCAGTCTAGGGCGGACTTTATATTTATAAAGCCACAACACCAGCTTTAGCAGACTGAGAAGCGTCCATCTAGAGACCATGGTTTCGGGCTAAAGGCCCTTGTCAGTCTAGGGTGGATTTTATCTTTATAAAGCCACAACCCCAGCTTTAGAAAACTGAGAAACGTCCACCTAGAGACCATGGTTTCGGGCAAATGGCCCTCGTCAGTCTAGGGTGGATTTTATATTTATAAAGCCACAACCCCAGCTTTAGCAAACTGAGAAACGTCCACCTAGAGACCATGGTTTCGGGCTAATGGCCCTCGTCAGTCTAGGGTGGATTTTATCTTTATAAAGCCACACCCCCAGCTTTAGAAAACTGAGAAACGTCCACCTAGAGACCATGGTTTCGGGCTAATGGCCCTCGTCAGTCTAGGGTGGATTTTATCTTTATAAAGCCACACCCCCAACTTTAGAAAACTGAGAAACGTCCACCTAGAGACCATGGTTTCGGGCTAATGGCCCTCGTCAGTCTAGGTCGGACTTTATATTTATAAAGCCACAACCCCAGCTTTAGCAGACTGAGAAGCGTCCATCTAGAGACCATGGTTTCGGGCTAATGGCCCTTGTCAGTCTAGGGTGGATTTTATCTTTATAAAGCCACAACCCCAGCTTTAGAAAACTGAGAAAAGTCCACCTAGAGACTATGGTTTAGGGCTAATGGCCCTTGTCAGTCTAGGGCGGACTTTATGATGAGGGCCATTAGCCCGAAACCATGGTCTCTAGGTGGACGTTTCTCAGTTTGCTAAAGCTGGTATTGTGGCTTTGTCACCGACCCGAGGCCGCTAGTTTGCGGCGACGGTCAATATATGGGGTCTAATTTTGACTGGACAGGTGACTTTTGTCTTTATAGATCAATATCCCACCGGCAAAATTTCCATCTGTAGATATACCATTAGCTTTGAATCTTGCCTGTCAAACGTTATAATAAATACATTGGTAATCATTATTTTTATTTTGTTTAAAAAAATAAAGCAAATTTGAAACTCCTTTATGACAACGTCCATATAAGATTATTTAGGTTTTTGAATACAAAATAAAAAATATATATAACTGTGAATAAGATTAAATAATGATAAATATATAAATAAATAAATTTAAATATATAAAAACGATAAAAAATATACATGTTATATTAAAATATTATTTTATTTAAAAAAAAAATTATTTCATATATTCAAATACTCTGTTAAATCGACCGCCAGAGGTCACGCTTCCCCTATAAAAACTCATTGTTATTGTTTCCCGATGGCCGACTCAAACCTTTTGTACATTATGTAAATAAATGTTTCATTTTTTTATTCTTACGCCTTAAGCCAGGCAGTATTTTTTATCAAACTATGTTTTTTATATATTCCTTTAGTTCAAATAAATTACTGTTCAAAAATATTTTTAAAATTATACCTCAATATTTCAACCAGACTGCATTACCATAGCATGATCTTCAAGATAATCAAAATCAACACAAAATCTTATTTTATTATAAAATATACATATATATACAGTCTTCATCGTTGGCGCCCACCGCAGGAAAGAGTCCGCCACCGATAGACTGAAAGAGTCCTTTTCCACAGAGTGGGCAAGTTGAGATGATGACTGGCGTTACTCACCTCAAGACAAGATGGTACTTGTAGATGGTTGGTTTCGCCACACTCAGAGAGAGAAAGATAGAAGACCTCCAGAATCAAGACAAAGAATTGATGCAATAAATTCCCACTATATGCTAGCGATAAGATGGAGGCTCCAGGTCGACAGCCCCAGCTACCGAGGAAATAAAGAAGGAGCTGAAGGAAGAAGCAGACTCTATCGACGGGACATCCAATTATGACATCAGAATCTTTTTATCCTCCCCGACTGCTCCTTTTCTTTAAAGATTAGGACACTACTTGACATCTCTTCTCCGCCCTGTCCCATCTTATAAACCCCGGAGTTTACCAATTCGAACTTTATAATTTACTATTCTTCACGATAAATTGTGTTTATAGCCCTCGTATTATCTTGTTTATATATTCCATCAATATTATTCATAGTTATAAAGGCTTCAATTTCTATTAAATATACTATTTTTATCTAAACAACTTAATTTTATTCCAAACCACATTTGACTACCCTACAATAAACTATTCCTACTAAGAAAGCATATTTGAAATATTGACAATATATATGTATGAATTATATTTTATTTTGAAATATAATTCCAAGATCAAATTACTCTGTAAAGTCCACCGCAAGATGTCGCGGCTTTCCCTATATAAACCCGTTGTTGTTTCCCGTTGGCCGGCTCAAACCTTTTGTACATATGTAAATAAGTGTTTTGTTTCTTTATTCTACTCGCCTTGAAACAGATAGTACTTTAACAAATTATGCATTTATGTTCCATAAGCTTAATTAAAGCTAATTCTAATATAAACAGTTTTTATTATTTCTACCTACGACTGCAGTGTCACAAATATACCCATGTATCTAAAATAATCAGTATCAGCCTAATTCTATAACTTTAATTCCAAATGAACAGTAAAAATTATTATTTTTGTAATATATATATTAAAAATAATGAAAGCATATTATGACCAGGAGCACATGTGTTTTTTAGATGGCAGAGCGCCATCTAGTGGAACAGTAATCAACTAAACGTTGATTTAGCCTGTTCCCTAATATTTGGACAAACCATTTTCTTGGTAAATTAAGAAAAGCCATCCACGAACGCGTTTCGGGCTGTTGGCTCTCGTCATTATTATTTTTTCACATGTTAAGCGTAATTACGCAAGTTTAACCTTAAATACCCATTTCTTGGTTTCTCAGGAAGCCTTTGGGACCAAAATATTTTTGGTCGTAAAGGTGCAGCCTGCTCCATATATGTCAAATTATATAAAGAACTTAACAAACATTTTTTAGGGTAAGTTATTTTATTTTTAATCATAGACGTAATTTTTGGTGAATAAATGGTATCCAGTGAAGAATATATAAAATATAACAAGTTCTGCAGACTCTATCTCAACTATCGTAAACCTAAACTACACTAATGAATCGAAAATTCTAGTTTCATTCTATATATTATATATGATTATATAACTCCGCCTTTGCCAGTCCCAAGCCCGGATGAAAAAGAAGGAGGGGGAGAAGTAACAAGCTTGCTAAAAAACCTGGGCTCAGCTGGCCCGGCAGATAGTACCCTGTAAGGGCTCCTGATCCAGGGATACAGGATGAGCAGCGTTTGTACTCCATGTTAGGAGCGGCTGCACATGGCATCTGTTCCTCATGTCAGAAGCGGCCATTTCTTTTGGAGCTAAGTTGGCCTGCCACTGAGTAGTGCTCCCAGTCTTAATGACAAAGGAAGACGCATTCTACTTCACCCAGTCATGATGGTTGTCAAACAGACACCATCAAGGGTCACAACTTGATACCCAAATATGATTGAGTGGAGATAGGAAAGAAGAAGATATGATAATATTATAATGTATTCAATATATTTGCATTGTATTATTTTACCAAAATTACTATTGACTTAAGTATTTAAAATATCAAAACTTACTTACTCAACTTAACCAGCATATTTTATTCAAATATAACTTATTAACAGAAGATTCTTACTATTTTTACAAAAGGATATATTTTTAAATAACAAAATATCCTTTCCTTTTTTTTCCTTTTTGTTGTCGTTTTTTTTCTTTGTGATGATGATAATTTCTATAAATATTTTTTCACTGATGACTCGTGAAAATTTATTAACTGTTTGTAAATGATCTATATATATTTCTAGCATATTAATTAAGAAGTTAATTACATCAGTATATATAATATTTTGATCATAACTATAAAATATGATCTAACACACATAGGGTATAATTTTGAAAATAGAGCAATCCATAAATAAATCTTAAAATAAAAAGGCATATATTGGATCAAAGTATTATCATTTAGTTTACCAATATTTGTTTTTACCAATAGTTTGTTGTTGAAACACTTTAAAATGTTATAATACCTTGATAAAGGTTGGCGTTCAGCCAACTGAAATATTGGTGAAATAAATGGTATTTTGATCCAATATATATATATTTTTTATAGGGTATAATCGTATTCTTCAACGAATTCATTGCTTTACTATTTTTTTTTCAACCACTGCTTCACCTCAACGTAAAAAAACAACACTGTTCGACAATATTTTCTTTGATTTCGTAATTTCAAAAAACTCTTTGAACACATTTCCACAGATTTGATAATCTCAACTTCTGGCCTGAACACGTTTCAAGAGTTAATTTCAATCATCCGCAGAGCACAATCACCAACGCATGCACAAAGCGTTCACCTTTTTCACCTTTCAACTTTTTCATCTCTAGCGGACCACAATCAACCTTTGATATCAAGTCAAGTCAGATCACCTACTGTCGCTACAACAATTCTACTTATTGCATGGCTCTACATCACTCCTTTAAACCATATTAATAATAAAATTGTCCTTCAACAAATAGAGAATATCAATAAGACTCACTTTTCTTTATATATAACTATTGCTTCAAAATTTTAAATTTAAATACGTTTCAATACCTCTCTCTAATACTAGAATATTCACACTAGGAGTCATTAAGGATGTTTTAAATTGACAAAAGAATTGTCTGATACTAGAAGTGAGTTGTATATATAGTATTTTGAAAATATGTATATAAAATAGTTTAAACATTTACATGCAAATATCTACATAGAACCGACTAAAATAAACTCTTCGAGTTAAAATGGCAAAAAAAACGGAGATTGAAGAGGTGTATCTTGTGCGAATTTTAATAGCAAGCTTTCGGACATCCTTCTACAGGCTTTACCATGACTTTTGATGAGCCATAGTAAAGCCTGTAGAAGGACGTCCGAAAGCTTGCTAATAAAGTTCCCGCAAGACACTCCTCTACAATCTCCGTTTTATTTTGCTATCTACATAGAATATAAGGTGTTTTGTTATGAATAAAATATTATTCCCAAGCTCCTTCAAGAATATTTAAAATATATATTGAACGTAAAAAATAGTAATATATATATATATATAAATGAATGTCTGTGTGTGTGTGTGTCCTCTATGGATTCAAAAACCATACATCCAATCGCCGTGAAATTTTGGGATATTATTAGGTGTATCCCCGGAAAGGTTTACGAAAAATAATATCTTGAATATCTTTAATATCATTAGAGTTATTTGCAGATTTGTAGCTTTAACTCGCAAGCAGCGCCACCATTGAGACAGAGATAGGCTTAGGTTTGCTGCTCCTGATGACCTTGGGTCTGCCCCACCCCGTGAGAGAATGGATTCGCCCGGCCGCCGGCCGCCCACCGACCAATCAGGGCAGAGTTGGTGACACAGCTATGCCAAGTAGACAAGAAAAAAAGCCTCGCGGGAGCTTGCCCAAGATGACCTCCGGGAACTTCGTCCATCTTCCATAAACGACCATGAATTTATTCAACCTTATCGAGTATTTTTCAAGGGACCGGGAAAAATGTTCACTAGATAAAACGATTATTTTGTAATGTAGAAAATTAGGAAAGACAAAATTCAGAATGACACGGCACACAGGGACCGGGAAAAAATGATCACTTTATCAGTTTCAAATTATCAAAATATATCTATTTCTTTTTATAAGTTTATAGAGAATTGTTTTAACAAATGTTCGTTAGACAGACCTTTACTCGGGTACCGATTAATATTGATTTTATTCAACTTATCGAGTATTTTTCAAGGGACCGGGAAAAAATGTTCACTTTATCGAGAGATTCGTTAGACAAACCTTTACTCGGGTAAAACACGGGCGAAGCCGGGTACATCCGCTAGTATACAATAAATATATCTCATTAACTTTTCAAATTTGAAATTACCAAAAGTAAGAAATTGGAGTGAAATATTCGTATATATACTATTCAAAATATTTTATTTATTGGTAGAAAACTAGAAATTGTCCATATCCTTTTACCGTATTTTGTTATTTATTGGGTTTTAGAGTTTTGTGGATTTAAAAAGGCCAATTATAATGTAATCTGTAATACCAGATATATAGTTCCAGAAAGAAATTTCATCTTTGTAATTTTCTTTTAGATTTTCTAAAAATTCGGTTTCATAAATGAAGCATGTAAATATATATGCAAATATAGTTAGGCTATATAGATATGTAAAATAGGGATATCAGTTTATGTAAATATTAATAGTAAAATATATATATAATTATATCTTTCGAAAGTAGATTAAGTATAATTTTTTTTTAATTTATCTCTTTCCAAACAAATTCAAGGCGTGTATAATCTTTTTAAGGCTGTTCATTTCCAATTACAGTTAAAGCAAGATTGCACAAGCATATTGAATAGAGATTCAATTGTAACTTAGAGAATGAGAAAAAAACATGATAATGTGACAATGCTAGTCAGAAACCATTCATTTTTTCGTATTTACCTCAAATAAAAGAAAGGTGCAAGGAAATATATTTTCTGAGTAACTAAACATTGGTATCAATGTTCTGTAGCTGAAATAATAAATATTTTTCTACAATATCCTTAAACTGAGGAAAATACTTCATTACGCTATTTAGAAATATAATTACTTCTAGGTGCTATAACCTCTTTTTAAATTTAATTCATATATTTGGGATTCACATCTATTGCATGTATAAGCTCTAATTGTTTCAACGGTTGTATTCAGGCCGCAACCGTTTGCCGTGGTATAATCCCTGGTTGGATATTGCCCCTTAGAGAGTACCACTAACTGCATCAACACACACAATGCCACTATATACACTCATGGATAGAACTTAAATAATTTTTACCATTTAACGTGTATTTCGGGATTTAGACAATAACTCTGAAAGTTATTACATGACCTTTACACACTATATAAACAAGTGTGTATACACTCATGGACAAAACTTAAGGAAGTTGTACCTTTTAGCATGTATATCGGGATTCAGACAATAACTCTGAAAGATATTACAGTGACCTTTATTGAAGACACACGAGATAACTAAGTGCGTATACACTCATGGACAAAACTTAAGGAAGTTGTACCTTTTAGCATGTATATCGGGATTCAGACAATAACTCTGAAATATATTATAGTGACCTTTATTGAAGACACATGAGATAACTAAGTGCGTATATACTCATGGACAAACCTTAAGGAAGTTATACCTTTTAGCATGTTTGTATATCGGGATTTAGACAATAACTCTGGAAGATATTACAGTGAATTTTAATAAAGACACACGAGATAACCAAGTGTGTATACACTCATGGACAAAACTTAAGGTCGTTGTACCTTTTAACATGTATATCGAGAAAAAGACAATAACTCTAAAAGATATTTGATATACAGTGACCCCTTTATTGATGACACACGAGATAACCAATTGTGTATACACTTATGAACAAAATATAAGTAAGTTTTACCTTTTAACATGTATATCGGAATTCAGACAATAACTCTTAATACACAGTGATCTTTATTGAAGACACATGAGATAACCAAGTGTGCACAACATTACATCTTCTTCTTTAAAAAACAGACAACCGCCGATTTTGTAGACTTTCCACTTCTTTAAGTTTTGTTCATGAGTGTATATACGACAATACTAGAATTTGGCTACGGAATTATAGGAATTCTATCGGCAATTAGATCGGTGTTGTGTAAGGTAGAGGCAAGCGCTTAAACACCAGCCCAGCGCCACCGTGCGTGTTATGGCGTTTAATGCAAACTCCAATCGATGCAATAGAATCAATAATTGAACATGGCGTGTTCAGGGTCTTTCCGCCCTCTTACTTAATCCTCTGAAATTCTACCTGCGCCGTTCATCAGCAATGGAGTCGATGGAGTTGGAAACACAATAACAAACCGGGTATGAATCGAAGTGCCTAGTATCCTTGTTAAGTTCTCTTTTTCATTTGTAAGAACAAAGAAATATCCGAATTAACTCATTTTCTATATTGGAATATAGATAGAGATATTAAAAAACTTCTAGCTCTGATACATGTTCTTCTATAAGGACAGAGGTGTCTCTAAGGTTTTATTTTGCTACAAGTAACTTCAATCTGTATTAAATTTTGAACACGTTGTTAAAGTTAATACCTATTAGTTATATATTGATTAACATAAACAATGCTTCTTTTAATATTTTTCTTGATTTAAAGTATCAAAACACACAACGATCTTATAGCTGTTTATTTTCTGTTTCATTTCAAAGATCATTATTAATATTGTAGCAAAGTTTTTATTATTTTACAAGATTTATTATTTTATTAGCAGAATATTATTTTTTTATGTTTATATTTTGCTATACTCTGTACTCTTCCTTATTTTGCTTATATCTTGTTTATCATTTATAATTTGTTCTTGCCTGGAATAAATTGTTGTCTCAACCTGAAGTTTGTCTTCCCTAATTTTACACGTGGCAATATTTTATATATTTTTATTTAAATGAATAATTAGAGAAATATCAATAAATACTTCAAATAAACATATTTAGTTATTTAATAGCTGTTACTTTCAATTATTTTATATATTTTTCATTCAAATAATTAATTTTAACCTCTCCCTTTCTCTCTCTAAAATAATTTCAGTTATTCTTCAAAACGTAAAAACTAGGCACACATAATACACTGCGTGACATTGAAAATGGAACACCAAGAAATAGTGGCCAGAAAATTATGCAAATTTCAGGGTAGACGCGCCTAACCGAGTTATGCAAATGATGTAAAATGCGCAGCTCTCGTGCGCACATGGAGTAAGATATAAGGGAAGGAACTTGCAGAAAGGACAGTATTCGTGTCGTTATTTCTTCAAGGAGAATCATTGTAGAAATTTTGTTCTTGTGTCAAAAGACACGTGTAATAACAGAGAATGCCAGGTCATCGTAAACGGAGGCAGTTCAAGCAGATAGACGCTTTTACGAGGGGCATGGTGATCGGACTGAAAAGGGCAGGTTGGTCCATACGTCAAATCGCAGCTGATACACACCTTGGTGCGTCCACGGTGCACCGACTGTGGAGAAGATGGTTGGAACAAGGAAATGTGGCAATTTATAGGAATGTCGGTGCAACCAGAGTGATGTCAGCACGTGTGGATCGGCGTATCCTTCGACAAGCAGTGACGGCCCCACAAGCCACTTGTACCGCCATCCTGCAACATGTGCAAGACACCCTAGATCATTCCATCTCGACCAGAATCATTTCCCGTCGATTGGTTGCTAATGACTTGCACTCATGCCGTCCGCTAAGAAGACTGCCATTGACCCCACCGAATAGGCGCCAACGTTTGGAATGGTGCCGGGCTAGATCGACGTGGATGACGGAATGGCACAGGGTCGTGTTCTCAGATGAGTCGCGTTTCTGCTTGTCCAGTGATAGTCGCCGTGTACGCGTGTGGCGTCGACGTGGAGAAAGGTCCAATCCGGCAGCAATTGTGGAACGCCCCACCGTGCGACAACGTGGAATCATGGTTTGGGGCGCAATCGCGTATGATTCCAGGTCACCTTTACTTCGTATTCAGGGCACTATGACGGCCCAACGATACGTTGATGATGTGCTGCGACCGGTGACACTCCCCTACCTTCAGGGGGTACCCAATGCCCTTTATCAGCAGGATAACGCCCGACCGCACACTGCTCGCATTAGCCAACAAGCTCTGCAAGATGTACAGATGCTTCCCTGGCCACCGTACTCTCCTGATCTCTCACCAATCGAGCACGTCTGGGACATCATAGGACGCCGTTTGCATGCCTTGCCACAGCCGCGTTCAGAAGACGAACTGTGGCAAATGGTTGAGAGGGAATGGAGAGCCATTCCTCAGGACGCCATCCGTTTTCTGATTGACTCTCTACCTAGACGTGTTGCTGCGTGCATCGCCGTCCGCGGTGGTCCTACTTGCTACTAAGCCGACGCCGTTCTCGCTCTGTATTATGACTATAATTTTGAAATAAAGATCACTTATTGTTCGTACCTGTCTCTCTCTGTCAGCCGAGTTTCATCACTTTCTGACCACTATTTCTTGGTGTTCCATTTTCAATGTCACGCAGTGTATAAACACAGATATAAATGATAAAGTCAAAAATAATATGTAGAAGAAAAAATTATTTGAAAATATTACAAAACGAACAAAGTATTTTAAATTATTACAATATCATATGCAATAACATATTTACATTTTTTTTTAATTAAAAAGGCATATATTGGATCAAAATATTATTTATTTCATCAATATTTCAGTTACCTGAACGCTAACCTTTTTCAAGGTATTCTCATCAAAATATAATTTATCTTACCAATTAATTCCAAGGCTGGCGTTCAGTCAATTGAAATATTGGTAAAATAAATTATATTCTGATCTAATATATGCCTTTTTAATTAAATATATATTTATGGATTGCCTTATTTTCAAAACGATATTTACAATTTTACATTTATATTTCTAGTGTTCTCTTCAGGTCTTTTGAAGGTTCAGCTTTACATCTATTTGAATTTCAAAGAGAACAGTTTACTTGAAAGGTGTCACCTTGTATCTTGGGACTTTCATACGGCAATTGATTATGAAAAGAATCCACTTCTTTGACATTTACACGTTATCTCGTGAGATCTCGCTTCCTAAATGTAAACATTTTGAATATATTCAGCAAATAATTTGTGAATTTGAAATGAAAATATGAGAATTTGTTCTCATATATTCCTATTTAGATTCGAATATCAATCTGAGATATTATTTAAAAAAAAAACCTGAGTAATATAAAAAAGTCAAATTTCCAATAAGATATGTATCGCTACTTTATAATGCTTATATTAAGTCTAAAATAATTTTATTTGTTGCATTTTCGAGAAAAAGCAATACCCGAAGTATGTTTATATATTATATAAAATTGCTACTAATCTCAAACCTTATATACATCGTTACTTTAAAATGCCTTTTCAAGAGTTTATCTTGAATTTTGGTTAAAAGAAAAACAACCGATAGGATAATAGAGCGGTTTAATAGACTAAACTGGCAAAACCGCTGGGAAGGTTTACCACTGATGAGATTTGTTTTATTATTGTAGTAAGAACAGTAGAAATTGATTATAGGGAATTATTAGCGACGTATCTACTCTAGTTGAAATTTTAAATGGTAGATGGTGCGCTAATGCATCATGTATATAAGGGAGTCAGAACTTGCTGGCGGCTTCGGCCACAACTCATCTAGATGTACTTCCACTGATCCTATCTGATATCATTGTAGCAAGTCTGGCCTTGAAGGCCGTTTCTGCCCTATCATATCCTCCCCTGGGGGGTTCGGTGGAAGGCTGGTAAAAACCGTTGGTTTTCGACCACTACGACCCGGGTTCGATTCCCGCATTGGGCACTTTTTTCTGATCTAAAAAATGCTCCAATATCCCCCTATTCTTGCAAAAGTCCAACCCCACCAGCGAGTGCAAGTAAATAAACGGGGCTCTGGCATATTTATTTGTAAGTGCAAAGTCGAACTGTTTTTCGTGTGTGTAGACATGTGGTGCACTTACAGTAAAAGTAGTCGCCTTCTACCCACCATGATTATCATGGCCTGTACCACGTGTACTAGGGATAAGCAAAAATATATCCTCCCCTGGCATCGCTAGATACACCCACTGTTTCCCAAAAGGTCTACCATACAACCAAGAGACACACTCCTCCTCCTGTCCCACTGCTAGACTCCATGTCTTTAAGTTCTATAACTCCAAACCTAGGCAACCACTTCTCACAAGACCACATCCTTGGCGATCCTCCGGTCTGACGAAATCCGGCCATCAACTTCACCATCACCGAGCTGAATTGGCTCCACTCCACCGACGCCTCAGCGTCTTCTACTGCACCAGTAGATTCAGTTGAGCAGTATGTGAGCCCGGAAAAGTCGCTCCTAGGACTTGTGCGGGCGACGGAAGACTATTTCAGTACTTGGGGAATGTGTTCATTGACCCACAGCGGTAACAGGATGTGTGGATTGTCAGGCACCATTGACTTTATAAAATGATCCTCACAGAAACCCAAATATAATCAAAAGATTCCTACTTGAGAGTGTACTAAGTAATCAGTAATAAACATAAAGATATTCTATATCAACTCGCTTTGAATATATTGTAGCAAAGTATTTATTATAATTCATTATTATATATTTTATTGATTATTACATTATTTTTTATTATATATTTCATATGTTATGATACATTAGCGCGCCATCTGTTATAAAAATTCGAACCTATTATAGACGCGTTTTATTCCTTTAAAAAATCAATTTTACTGCCCTTACTGCAATGGAAAAATTAATGGGAGTGCCTGACTCATCAGTGGTGAACCCTCCCAGCTGTTTCGCCAGTTTAATCTACCATACCGCTGTTATGTTACATTTTTAGAACTTCCTTTTATAGTGATACTGATGCTAGACTCTTGGAATGGGTATTCTAGATGAACTATGGATATAAGCTTCGAGTATAGCATGAGTCTCACTATAAAAGGAAGTTCTAAAAATGCATTATAACAGCGGTATGGTAGATTAAACTGGCGAAACCGTTTGGAGGGTTCACCACTGATGAGCCAGGTTCTCCCATTAATTTTTCCATTGCAGTAAGTGCAGTAGAAATTGTTTTATTTAAAAAAAAAATCATACGCGTCTATAATATTTCGAATATTTTATATGTACAGATTATATTAATTTTATAATATTTATATTATTTATATTTTGCTACTCTGTAAACTTCCCTCATTTCTTATACATATACGAGGTGTGTTCAAAAAGTATCGCGACCTTTGTGTTTTTCCTCTCAAATATTATTTATTTATTCATTAATACCTATTTTGTCCCCTTCAAAGTAATCCCCATGAGATATTATACACTTGTGCCAACGGTTTTTCCAATCTTCGAAGCACTTCAAAAAACCATTTTTTAAAATCTTTTTCAGCACCTCCTTCGATGCCGTCTTTATCTCGTCAAGGGTAGCGTAACGTCGTCCTTTCATGGCCCTCTTCAGTTTAGGGAACAAGAAAAAGTCACAGGGGGCCAGATCTGGGGAATACGGTGGCTGCGGCATCATTAGTGAGTTGTTTTTGGCCAAAAAGTCGCGCACAAGCAAAGATGTGTGAGCAGGGGCGTTATCGTGGTGCAAAAGCCAATTTTTGTTCTTCCACAAATCCGGGCGTTTCTGGCGGATTGCTTCGTGCGCATAACTTGAAGGTAATATTCCTTATTGACCGTTCTACCCTGTGGCAAGAACTCATGATGCACCACGCCCCTGCAACCGAAGAAAACTGTCAGCAAAACTTTCACATTCGACCGAACTTGGCGCGCTTTTTACGGTCTTGGTTCGTGCTGCAGCTTCCATTGAGATGATTGAGCTTTGGTTTCCACGTAATAACCATAAACCCACGCTTCGTCACCAGTTATGACCCTCTGGAGCAAATTTGGGTCGTCGCATACAGAGTCCAACATCTCATTAGCAATGTTAATGCGATGCTGTTTTTGGTCGCTGTGGTGTTTTGCATAACAATAGTTATGTTTTAGATAAATTGTAGAGATATGCAAATAAGGTTTTGCATAGTGTTTGTTTGTTGTTATTATGTTAATTATTTTTATGTATATATATGTATCATTAAATTGTAAATAGTCAGTCAGATTAGTGTTATGAGCAAATAAAGATTTTATCACAGACCTAGTGGATCTCGGTAACCTGGTGTAGAGTAGAGACGCAACAGTGGCGACGAGTATAAAGAACCTATACGCAACAGTGACTATTGAAGAGAGCAAATACGAGTGAATGAAAGTAAGCGAACAATGATGAATATTGAACAGTTCAACCCGAACAATGGAAATGAAATCTCAAGCTATTTAGAACGTTTTGAATCCTATTGCATAGCGAGTGATATAGTGAAGATCGTTAAAAAGAAGGCAACATTTTTCTCGCTGTGCGGAAGAGAAACGTATAATATAATACGGACGTTGACCTCTCCCAAGAATCCATTGGAAACAGAATGGGAGGAGATAGTAGCAGGGATTAAAAAATATTTTGATCCAACGCCAAATATAATAGTGCAGCGTTTTAAATTTGCGAAAAGGCTTCAAATGCCAAATGAAACAATATCTGAATTTATAACAGCTCTAAAGAAAATTGCCGAGAAGTGTGAATTCCCTGATGTGGAAGATTGGTTGCGTGATGCCCTAGTATGCGGCATACTAAGCGAGAGATACAATCAATGCTGTTAATGAACAGTATGCTAACATTTAAAGTGGCTCAAGAGATGGCATTGGCACATGAGGCTGCGGTAAGGAACGTTGCAGAAATTAAAGACGGAAAACCTCAGGAAGAAATTAATGTAATGGGAAGAGCTGTTAAGGTGAGACGGAGGAATGAGAAGATTCTTAAATGTTTCCGCTGTGGATACACAAATCACAGAGAAGAGAAATGTTTCTTTAAAGATAAGAGATGTTTTAAATGCCAGAAGTTAGGGCATATATCTAGGGTCTGTAAGAACGGGAACTGGAGGAGCGATCGTAATAATAACTGCTCGATAGATGAGGAGGCAGAGGCAATTTATTGCCTTTTTAATATAAATCAAGTGAAGGACACCAGTAACATGCGGAATTATATGGTAAAAGTACGGACTAGCGGTCGAGATATGATTATGCTCATTGACTCAGGAACCAGAAAAAATATTATTTCTGAGAAGACGTATATAAGAACTTGGGTGAAGTCAGAAAGGCCTAGAATAGAGAAGGATTATACCAAGTTGGTGCAATGGAACAGGCAGAGGTTATCAATTCTGGGTAAAATAAAAGCCGACGTAAAAGTAAACAAAAGAAGTATCACAATGGAATTTCTTGTGATCGAAGGTCCGGGCCCAAATCTGATTGGAAGGGAGGCTTTTGACCAGATTGGAATTGGTCTTGAATGGATGAATTATGGCGACAGTGTATGTCAAATCAATGAGGTAATGAATGGTAATGGAATGGCCGCGGCTATGAATGGAACCGCCAATGGAATGATGAGCGGAGCTAATGGAATGGGCGCGGGTTACATGAACGGTGGGGAGGACATGTACAGTGAGGGTGACGGGCTGAGCGGGTATGGCAACCCCGGCGTGGACTTCCCACTTTTCGCCTCGGTGCCCCGAGACCAGCTTCCAATGCGGACAACAGGAGCTTCCTGGATACTACGCCGATCAGGAGGGACCCACCAAGGCTGGAGAAAACACCTGGGCCAAGTAGATCAATAAGAAACCGGAGTCTCCCCGAATACTTTAAAGATGGTGTAACAAATTGGGGGTGAGAAGATGTGGTGTTTTGCATAACAATAGTTATGTTTTAGATAAATTGTAGAGATATGCAAATAAGGTTTTGCATAGTGTTTGTTTGTTGTTATTATGTTAATTATTTTTATGTATATATATGTATCATTAAATTGTAAATAGTCAGTCAGATTAGTGTTATGAGCAAATAAAGATTTTATCACAGACCTAGTGGATCTCGGTAACCTGGTGTAGAGTAGAGACGCAACAGTCGCAATTGAGCAATTTTGGTACGAATTTCGCGGCGACCCCTCTCATGCTCAAATCATTGATAAAAATCGAATGGCACGAGCCAATCGATATGTTTAGGTCCTCAGCAACTTCTCTAACGGTGATTCGACGATTGGCCAATATCATTTTCTCCACTTGATTAATTTTTTCGTCTGTTGTTGAAGTGCTCGGGCGTCCGGCACGCTCTTCGTCGTTCACATCTTCTCGGCCTTCTGAGAACATTTTGTACCACCGATAAACGTTGCTTCGGTCCAAGGTAGCTTCTCCGTATGCCACAGTCAACATTCGGAATGCATCCGCGCACTTAATTTCGTTTTTCACACAAAATTTGATACAGGTTCTTTGATCCATTTTTTTAATAGGTAAAAATCGAAGATGATCCAAAACACCTGCAAGCAAAGCAGCTGTCAACAATTAAGTGAACATTCAAAATGGCCGAGCTTGTCTGCATAAGTGAGAGACATGAGTACCAACATAAAGCCACAAAAAGATCGAAATTCGAATATACGTAACCCGTGAAAATTCAAAAGTCGCGATAATTTTTGAACACACCTCGTAAATGCTGATTTTGTTTTTGCCATTAATAAATTTCCGTGTCTCTCATATTCAGAAGTTTGTCTTTCCTAATTTCTACGTTACATTTTAATGCTTCGTTTTTGTGAGATGATTTGAAATATCAACAGTTTCCCATATCATACAAATCCTGGCTATTTTAATTATTTAGAGTGAATATACACTCATGGACAAAACTTAAGGAAGTTGTACCTTTTACCATGTATATCGGGATTGAGACAATAACTTGAAAGATATTACAGTGACCTTTATTGAAGACACATGAGATAACCAAGTGTATATACACCTATGGACAAAACTCAAGGAAGTTGTACCTTTCAGCATGTATATCGGGATTCAGCCAATAACTCTGAAAGATATCACAGTGACCTTTATTGAAGACACACGAGATAATCGAGTATGAACAGTCTCTGTCTCCTTAAAGAAGAACAGACGACAGGAGGTTACAAAGACTTACTACTTCCTTAAGTTTTGTCCAGGACTATATTAAAAAAATAACAAATCAAGTTTATCAAAGAGACGAAGATGATATATTTCAACGTTTCGACACTATTTGAAGCGTTAATTTCTTTTTAAATTTCTGTTATTTAGCTCTCGGGCCAAGTGCCCTTCCTTCTACAGTTGCTGTATAACATCAAATGATTCTATAGACTTTCCACTATTTAAGTTTTTCCCATGAGTATATATCGGGAATCAGATAATAACTCTAAAAGATATTTGATACACAGTGACCTTTATTGAAGATAACCAAGTGTGAACAAAATTGTCTCTGCCTCTATAAAAATAAACAGATGACAGGAGATATCAAAGAATTTCCATTTCCTTAAGTTTTGTCCATGAGTCTAAATCAGGATTCGACAATATTTTTCAGAAAGATAATTGATACACAGTGACCTGTTTTGAAAATACACCAAGATAACCAAGTTTGAACAAAATTGTCTCTACCTCCTTTAAAATGAACAGATGATAGGAAATATCAAAGACTTTCCATTTCTTTAAATTTTGTCTATGAGTGTATATCGGGATTCAGACAATACCTCTAAAAGATATTGAATACGCAGTGACCTTTATAGAAATCCAACCAAGTGTGAACAAAATTGCGCCTGCATCACTAAAAAATGATTATCGGGGCACATCAAAGACTTTCCACTTACGTAAGTTTTGTCCATGAATGTATATAATTGGATGAATACAATTATGTTTGATCAAGGTCTTTGGTTTATATAAATTCTACAAGACCGCAGTCACCGTTCGGAGGAGATTAATAAAATCGCCGAATGTCGTGGTACATTTGGATGAGGAAAGTGAAGACTAAAACGCGGCTGATTCCACACTCGTCTTTTCAGTGATACGCTAACCTATTCACGGTGGATTCTGTGGACACTGGGCATGCGTCGGACCTGGAGGCTGTTGGGTTCTACGCTGCCTGGAGTATAGGAGCTCCATCTATGCTTCTTTCTGTGGTGAATCAGTATTAGACCTGTGGTCTTAATAAAGGTATATATGTATGTGATTGAAATATATACACTCAAGTCATATACGAAAAAGAAAATATAAGTTTTAATTCTAAGGATATGAAGACAAAGATTGAATCAATCTCTCAATCTCTGTAAGCGGATTTAAAGTCAACACCTGGCTCGCAGAATGTTTTTACCAGATCCAAGAGCGAGGACAAATCAGCTTAGCCGTTTGGACTCGAAATTAATTGAAATTAGCCGTGTAAAAAACTTAATTCCGTTTTTTAGGGATTTTAAAATATCTAATTTGTTGTTGAGAAAATAAAAAATATTATTTTTCAATTAAGGAAATTAAAAATATTGACTTTTGATTGCTTTTTTCCCTACAGGCAATTTTTCTATTGAATAAAGTCGGACAGAAATTATTTCTATTTGAACATTCTGATGTGAATTCCTAAATTTAATTGAATATATTCCTCTTGTAGTTCGTATTCCCTTATGGCAACAACAAAATATAAACAACTGTCAAATAAATGAGACCTCAGATATTTTAATATGGTGATTAGTAGAAGTATATAGAGCCGTGAATTGATATAGAAATATTAGATTTTGTATATTTTATATGAATTATAAAATTATATATATTATTATTATGAAAAAAAAAAAATAATAATAACAGGTGTTGATATTAAAATCAAAGTAGGCATATCCTGACCAGAAGCACATCTACTTTTCAGAAGGCAGAGCGCCATCTAGTGGAACAGAAATCAACTAAACATTGATTTAACCTGTTCCCTGATATTTGGCTAACCCAATTTCTTGATAAATCAAGAAAAACCACGAACGCGTTCCACCAGATGGCGCTCTGCCTTCTGAAATGCAATGTGTTCCTGGTCAGGATATGTCTACTTTGTTTTTAATATTATTATATATAAGACTATGTCCATAGATTCACTAAACACCCCCAAAGTTGCCTTCCATAGAAAATGCAGGGTATATCCCAATCCAATACCATAATAGAACGGTCTAGAGATTAATTTGGCAAAACCGCTGAGAGGCTTCACCATTGATAAGCCAAGCTCTCTCATTCAATAACTTACCATTCTATATTAATTAAAAAGGCATATATTGGATCAAAATATCATTTATTTAACCAATATTTCAGTTGGCTGAACGCCAACCTTTATCAAGGTTTTAATTGGTTAATAGCTTATTAAAAGGTTAATACCTTGATAAAGGTTGGCGTTCAGCCAACTGAAATATTGGTAAAATAAATGATATTTTGATCCAATATATGCCTTTTTAATTAAATATTTATTTATAGATTGCTCTATTTTCAAAATTATTAGATATAATCATATGTCCATAGGTTCACCGAACACCCCTAAGCTGCCTTCCATAGAAAATGCAGGGTATATCCCAATCCAATACAATAATAGAGCGGTCTAAAGATTAATTTAGCGAAACCACTGAGAGGGTTCATAACTGATGAGCCAAACCCTCTCATTCAATAACTTAAAGTATATCATTGTATATAATTAGATTTTATTACTTGTATATCATTGCATTAAGGTATGTAGAGATAATATTTGATGATTTTATTGAAAAATAAACACATTGTCAGTAAATATATTTGTTACAAATCTTATCGATAGTTTAGCAATTATATTTATAAATATATAATATATATATTACGATGCATTAGCGTGCCATCTGTTATCAAAATTCGAAACTATTATAGACGCGTATGATTTTTCTTAAAATAAACAATTTCTACTGCCCTTACTGCAATGGAAAAATTAATGGGAGGTCCTGGGTCATCAGTGGTGAACCATCCCAGCGGTTTTGCCAGTTTATATATATATATATATATATATATATATAAGAGAAGGGACACTTTTTCTGTCAAAAATAGACGTTAAAACTAAGCGCCATCTATTGACCGTCTCTGCTAACTAGAGAACTTGTTTCGGGGAAAAACCACAGTATCAACTTTATCTTGAAGATAGAGGCTGCCTGGCCGGCATTCATATTTATTTAAAAAATAGACACTTCGGCCAGTTAAAATTTTTTTTTAACTTCCAACAAAATTATTTTGTCTTCGTCATGATAAATAAAAATAATGCAAGGCGTTAAAAATTGTTCTATTCTTTTTTCTAAATCTATTTTTAACGCCTTTTCAAATTCTTTATTTTTATTCCTCTTGACGAAGATAAAATAATTTTGTTGAAACGTTGAGAAAATAAAACTTTAACTGGCCGAAGTGTCTATTTTTTAGGTGAACAACATGCCGCCCGCTGAATCTGGAAAAGCCATCAAGAAGGCTGGCGCAGAAAGCTGTACGCACCACCGACAAGAAGAAGCGCAGGAAGAAGGGAAATAAGATCTTCTTCATTTACATCTACAAGGAGATGGTCCACTCCGACACTGGAATCTCCAGCAAGGCCATGTCCATCATGAACTCCTTCGTGAACGATATCTTTGAGCACATTGCTGGCGACTCTCCTGGCCCACAACAACAAGCGCCACACCATCACCAGCAGGGAGATCCAGACTGCCGTCCACCTTCTTCTGCCTGGAGAGTTGGCTAAGCACGCCGTTTCTGAGGGAACTAAGCTGTCACCAAGTACACCTCCAGCTCTATTTTTCAAAGAGGTATCAACTTTAGCAAATTCAGAATATCCACCTAGGGACCAGAGTTTCGAGCTAATGGCCCATCTCAGTACAAGGCTGGCTTGATTTCCTTAGATCCACTATGAATCTCCTCCCGATAAAATTTCCACTTATATTTTCATTAAAACTATGAACATGATATTTGAAGACGATAGATATAGATATACACTCATGGACAAAACTTAAGGAAGTGAAAAGGCTTTTTTTCGCCGGCTATCTGTTTTTTTTTTTAAGAAGTCAGAGGTAATTTTGTTTACACGTTTTTATCTCGTGTGTTTTTTTTTTGTTAATAAAAGTCACTGTGTATGAAATATCTTTCAGAGTTATTGTCAGAATTGCGATATACATGCTAGAAGGTACAACTTCCTTAAGTTTTGTCGTTGAGTGTATACACACTTAGTTATCTCTGGGGTCTTCAATAAAGGTCACTGTAATATCTTTCAGAGTTATTGTCTAAATCTCGATATACATGCTAAAAGGTACAACTTCCTTAAGTTTTGTCCATGAGTGTATTCACCCTTAGTTATCTCGTGTGTCTTCGAAAAGGTCACTATGTATCAAATATCTTTCAGAGTTATTGTCTGAATCCCGATATACATGCTAAAAGGGACAAGTTCCTAAGGTTTTGTACATGACTGTAAATATTTGCATCAAACCTCTTCTTCAATAACTAAAAATATATTTTTTTTTTCAGCACAAAAAAATAAATTTTCCAAAAATATAGTTACCCGTATTGGTTTCTGAGAACTAATATACATTCATGGAAAAAACTTAAGGTATGTATACCTTTCAGCATGTATATCGGGATTCAGACAATAGCTCTGAAAGATATTACAGTGACCTTTATTGAAGACACACGAGATAACCAAGTGTGAACTAAAATTACCTCTTCCTCCTTCAAACAAGTTGTATCTTTTAGCATGTATATCAGGATTCGGATAATAACTGAAGATATTTGATACACACTGATCCTCATTGAAGACATACGAGATAACGAAGTGTGAAGAGAATTACCTCTGTCTCCTTCAAAACACCAAACAAAAACATAACAAACCACCGGCGACTTCAAAGACGATCCACAAATATTTTCCATGAATGTATAAGATACTTCTAATATTGCCAAGTGAATTTATATATTTTGTGATATGTAAGCAAATATCACGGGATTGTGGCAACAAACAGAGAAATCTAATTGGTCTAAATTTGATCTATTTATAGATCGCCAATGTATAACATAATAAATTCCCTTCTTACAAGAGTTTCCCATATTAAAAAAATACCCCGGGTATGAATCATTGACCAATCTCTTCCCGTCAAAATAAAGACATTCCACTCATATTATCATGTACAAAACTTAGTAATAATTTCCATTTCCTTAAGTTTTATCTATGATAATATGACGAGGGCCAACAGCCCGAAGCGTTCGTTGTTTGCTTTTCTTGATTTATCAATCAAATGGTTTGACAAAATATCAGGGAACAGGCTAAATCAACGTTTAGTTGATATCTGTTCCACTATATGGCGTTCTGCCATTTAAAATTTCATATGAACGTTGTCAGGATATGCCTATTTTTATGATAATATACGTTTCTTTTATATATAATTCAATAATGGCTCTGTAGCTATTTTAACGCCTAGTAGTTTTGATAGAATGATTCCACCTCGTATAGTCAGGCTAGAATAGCGCATTGGATTCATGGTTGTGAAAGGACAGAGGAAGAAATGTCCAAACAAAGATATTGATCACGAACGGCCGGCCTGGCTTATGTGCTATCAGACGCGTGGGAAGAGACCGGCCGAGCCACCTGCCCACCAAGCATTGACTTAACTCCCCAGATGTCAGGGAGAGAGTTGATTCCTGCCTGGCAGTTGGCAGATGGGAAACACAGCGATCAGATAGTGTGGATAACTGCGAATATATTAATAAAAAGTCATCTATCGGAATAAATATTAACTAATCGTTGATTTTTAATTATTCTAGAATTGGTCAAATACCGTTTCTTGATTAACGTGGTTAGCCTTTCTTGATTAATCAAGAAACGGTATTTGACCAATTCTGGAATAATTAAAAATCAACGATTAGTTAATATTTATTCCTATAGATGACTCAAGCTATCAGTAACTCTTATTTGCACCCTCAGAAAATGCCTTTTTTTTAAATCATCCACCTGATCAAAGTACAAATCACTTTCATACTTATTTTCATTGTGAATATATTGTTACGAATTCTTTAAGCTGTTGTTGTTTGTGAACAAGGTTTCTATAAAACATGATGGGTTCGTTGTGGATACAGCTTAGTGCGATATGCTTTATTAAAAGAGTTTCAAGGGGATCAATAATTATAAACAGTAGATGTCTTCATTGTAAGAGTCGGTGGACGAGTGGGTAACACCCTCTATTCCCGACAGCCATGAACCGGGATCAAATCCCGCGTTGGACTCTTTGTTGTTGGTGGTGTTATCTTGTCGACATGGAAAGGGGAGTGCCATTGCCCCGTTAGTCAGCCACATTTCAGAGTTCCCTGTTCACGGTTACCGTAGCGGCTCGGGGCTCACGACACCGTACTACAGGGCAGTCCCTTACTTGTGCTGCTTATCCCGCCCGGGGGGCAATAATTAATTACTTCTTAAAATAAATATATAGTGTCATAATAGAATGCAATTTATTCAATCTGTAAAAACATAGAATTGCATTATCCCAAAGATCCATGTGTATGCAAACTAAGCGAGGAACAAACAGAAAAGGAACAATTGCTAATAAGTAAATATAAATTCCATTTTCAAAATTTGATATGTATTTAACGTAAATTGATTTGTTGCCTTTGTAAGTTATCTTCTCACGAAAATAAATAACTATTTATAATGCAACTTATGTCACGCTATACTGATTTGTATTTTCAAATAGAGCTTGGATAATGAGAGATTATTTCATTGAAATATGGCTTTCAGAGAACATCTATTAACAAATCTTACAGTCTGATAATAAGTATTTTTCGTAATTAATGAATATTTCGAGAATTTGTGATCGAAATCAAAAATAATCTTTTACAAACGCCTGCAATTCCAGAATCGCCAATAGGAGAATGGGTCAATTTGATTGAACCTAAATAATATAGTGTAATGTTTTTATTTTATTAACATATTATTAATTTTGTTATTTGTATTTGCTAATCTGTGTAAATTTGCCCCATTGACGCTCTAGTATCAAAAAAATAATAATTTGTTCATAATTTAAATAAATTACTGTGTTATCTTGAAGTTTTTTAATTAATTTTCTACAAGTAATTTTGGTGGAGATGCTGGGTAAATTAGGGAAGACAAACTGAAGTTCGTCGTGAAGACCTTGAGGCCATGGGTGCTGTGATCTACGTTTTCAGAGACTGGCTCCAGGATTTCACCGCCGTGTCAAAGCCAAGACTTCCTCCAAGATGACGATGTCCCTATTGTCGATAAGACGACAAAGCTTCTCTTCCGGCCGCAATAAAAATGACGTTGAAATTCCAGGTACAAAGTTTCAAAACTCCTAGGGAATCCTTTGCAGAAACACGTCAGATCCACGTTAGAAGCAACAAAATTGAAAGTTGTGAGTCCCAGCTCCCATAAAGAAGGAGCTATGTAGTGACATATTTATTATTTCAAGAACCTATTATCAATTTTGATATTTAGATTTTCCTACTCTGTAAAACTTGCCTCATTGCCTTTCTAGTATTTTGTAAAATTTTAAATTATCTTTATCAAATCACCCTGTCATCCTGAAGTTTGTCTTACCTAATTATCTAAGTGAAAATATAAATCAGGCCAAATCTCTTATAACATGTTGAGGAAGATTTAGATGGTGCAGTGTCTTGAGTTCCTCAACGCAACTCAAGAGCCATCGAGACTGTTCAAGCACATTATTAACAATGGACATTGAGCGCTGGAGTAATGGCTGCCATGGGTCCTATTAACGAAAAAGACCATCAGCCTTCCATCAGATATATATATATATATGTAATATATCCAAAGTTATTACACTGCAATATTTGATGTATTACATTGTTGTAGAATCCTGTCGACTTAACCGTTCTGTGACAATATCGTTGCGGAATTTCTTGTTGTTCGATTTGAATGGTGAGGATTGGTTGAAACGCAGTCGTTTGAGTGGAAGTTGAAGCATACAGTTAGGAATAATCAGGAAACGTGATGGGGTTTGAAAATAAAAGGCAACTGGGTTGGAGGAAGGAAAGCTTGAGAAGAGCGGAGCGGGTTTTGATTGTTAATTATCTGATCACATGGTGGTGATTGTACTTAGCTACGGGATGAGCAGAGGGAGAGAGGTCCAGAGCCGATGTCACCTCCTTGGGAGCCAAAGCACTACTGACAAATCTTGCTTCTCGATTTAACACCACGAGTTGTCTTCCTTCCCATTGGTCGAAGGATGGAACGTGCCCGTTTTTCTATTGGTTGACCTACTTAGTTATTGCTTCCTAATTGGACCGGCGGCTTTCTTTGGTGGAAGACACGCCCGATCTTGTCAGGAAGTATTGGGTGTTGGTTCGACTCTGATAACTTCCGCGGTTATCAGATACGACCGGTCCTGCTCCGGAAATATTGGGCGTCTCTCGACTTTTATAACTTCTGCGGTCACCAGACACGTCCGGTCCTGTCAGGAAGTATTGACTGTACAAGTTATTTATACTTGTGCCCGCTTTACTGCCTGCTTCCTATGTCTTGTTGCTACTTTCTTTCCTCCAGTTACCTTATTCTTTATTAAATCTTTGAAAATCATACATTGTACATGCATAGTGGGTCGGGGGTGCATACAATTATATACAAATTATGACATATATATATATTGTAGCGAAGTATTTATTATTTTAAGCTAATATTAATATCTAGTATTATATCGCTATAGTATCATTTTTTAATGTTTTTATGTTACCACTATGTAAGATTCCCTCATTGCTTATCTTTTGTTTATCCTTCATAGTTTGTTCTTGCCTGAATTAAATTGCCGTCTCATCCTGAAGTTTGCCTTCCATAATTTTCCACGTGACAATTTCATCCACAAATACAATAACAATAATCTCGTTGGTTATAACAAATATAACTTGCTATTATATTGTTACGTAGAATAAAAAGCACATTCCAGAATAGAATGTTTCCGAACGTTCAAGAATAATGTAGAAAAATCAGAGAACAACTGATTGGCCAATCTAAAGCGATTGCGCAAGGCTTAGTGCTGGTGGCTTTCTGATTGGTTGACCAACCATGACCGTTCTGGAAGATCTACTCTGATATATATAGGGATGAAGAACTCATACCGAGGGTAGAAGAACGAAGCTACGTGGTGGACTCCAAGCTACGCTGCTGTCTCAAGAGGTCGGACTGTTTCTTACTGCTACGTCGGTGTACTTCGTGGAAGATTCTAGAAGGTCCAACCAACTTCTGTCTCCTGTTCTGCTCCTGTTTTCCCTTAATGTGCTGCAGTTGGTGAGTTTGGAACTGTTGTTTTCTTTGTTGTTCTTCTTTTATATTGAATTCTTCTGTAAATATTTTATTTATTAGGCTTAAATAAAGTCCTAAAGATCCTTTGTCAATCAACAACGCAAAATTATATTATAAATGTAGCAAATTGAGACCTCAAGACGCGAATGTTTCTTTTCACTCATTAATCAAACTTCTACTGTCCTTACTGCGATAAAAAAAAATATTGGGAGGGCTTAGCTAATTAGTGGTGAACCCTCCCAGCGGTTTCGACAATTTAAATCTACCAATACCCAATCTACAATATTGCATTGGTCCATTCTGCTTATATACAATCCATTCAGTGTAACATATATAAGAGAATGAACCAATACAGTATTAGAGCTCTAAAAAGCGGTCTGGTAGATTAAATTGGCGAAACCGCTGGGAGGGTTCACTACAGATGAGCCAAGCCCTCCCAATATATTCTTCATCGCAGTAAGAACAGTAGAAGTGTATTTTTATGTTTAAAAGAAACTTGCGTGCTTAAATGTATTAATTTCCTATATATAGATGGCGTGTTATTGCCCTATAATCAAAACCAAAGAACAATTCAATTTCAAATTGTTATATACTCCAACATATATATTTGTGTGAAAAACAGTACAAAAGTGAATTTTTACTTTGATCAGGTGCTTAAATTGAGAAAAAGGGCATTTCCTGATCGTGAAACTGAAAGTTGCTGATGGATTGCGCCATCTATCGGAATAAATATCAACTATTCGTTGATTTTCAATTATTCCAGATTTAGCCAAATACCCATTTTTGAGAAATCAAGAAAAGTCAACCACGTACGCGTTTCTGGCTGTTGGCCCTCATCAGCTTGGTGTAAGCTGTACCTCAACGACCAACATTTATCAAGAAACGGTATTTAGCTAATTCTGGAAAAAATAAAAATCAACGATTAGTTTAAATTTATTCCAATAGATAGCGCAAGCCATCAGCAACCTTTAGTTGCACGACCAGGAAATGAGCTTTTTCACAATATATGTTTGTATTTGAAAATAGAGCAATCCATAATAAAATTTTAATTAAAAAGGCATATATTGGATCAAAATATCATTTATTTTACCAATATTTCAGTTGGCTGAACGCCAACCTTTATCAAGGTGTTATAACATTTTAAAGTGTGTCAACAACAAACTCAAGCGCCACATAACGTCAACAGCATTAAGTTTTTAAAAATATTTTGTTATATTCAATGGGGTATACATAAATGGTATATATAAATATTATATCAAGAATATTTTCTTTCCATTGAATATAACAAAATATTTTTAAAAACTTAATTCTGTTGACGTTATGTGGCGCTGAGTTTGTTGTTGACACACATTGAATATGTTATAACACCTTGATAAAGGTTGGCGTTCAGCCAAATGAAATATTGGTAAAATAAATGATATTTTGATCCAATATATGTCTTTTTAATTAAAGATATATTTGTATTTTAAGTCTAATATGATCCATTGAATATGTCTATAGAAAATATTTGTATATTTGAAAAAAGGGAAGCTTGTATCCTCCTATCTCAATATATATCTTTCATTTACTTTGACTCTTCTTTCATCTGTGTCTCTATTTATTCTAATGTACTTTTATATTTGTTTATTGGCGGAATGGAGTATCGATTGATGTTTGAGCGTGGGCGAATATTTGAAGATTCGTTCAATTTCCAATCACACCTCGCTATGTATTGTAAATGGAAGGTATTTCCCGTGTAAGGAGGTTCTCACATAGAGATAAATAAACATTTATTATATTTATTCAATCAGAGTAAGCATATATGATTTATTTCTATTTCTATTGAAATCTTTCATTCTAGATATATTCTTTAAATTATATTTCTATACTATTAGAGTAAGTAGATAAATAAACAGAAAAAAAAAAACAATTTTTTCCATTGCAGTAAGGACAGTAGAAATTGTTTATTAAAAAAAAAAAAAGAATCATACACGTCTATAATAGTTTCGTATTTTGATAACAGATGGCGCGCTAATGCATCATAATATAATTGCTATAATAAACGACACAAATCGATATTTGCGGAAGAGCGATTGCTCGAAGCATTTTATATATTTATAAATTTATGTAATTCTGCTGTCCTTAAAGCTTATGTTCATAGTTCATCTGAAATACCCATTCCAAGAGTCTAGCATTAGTATCACTATATAGAATGAAAAAACCCTGTACAATTTATAAACGAATACAATAAAGCATCAAGGGCTGCGTATCTTTATTTAAAGATACGCAGCCCTTGATGCTTTATTGTATTCGTTTATATTAGTATCACTATAAAAAGAAGTTCGAAATATGCAATATAACAGCGGTATGGTAGATTGAACTGGCGACACCGCTGGGAGGGTTCACCACTGATGAGCTAGGCTTACTCATTAATTTTTCATTGCAATAAGGATAGTAGAAATTGTTTATTAAAAAAAAAAGAATCATACGCGTCTATAATAGTTTCGAATTTTAAAAAAACATGTATTTCTTATATTTATTAAATCAAAATAAGCATTTAAATATGCTTCTTTTTATATATTTATATTGAAATTTATTATTTTAGACATAATATTTAATATTTTTTATTTCTATACTATTAATAGATCAATAAAAAATAATCCGATGCACTAGCGCGCCATTTGTTATTAAAATTAGAAACTATTTTAGACGCTTAAGATTCTTTTTGAAAAATCTACCATGGTAGATAAAACTGGCGAAACCGCTGGGAGGGTTCACCACTGATGAGCCAGGCCCTACCTTTAATTTTTCCATCGCAGTAAGGGCAGTAGAAATTGTTTAATTTCAAAAAGAATCATACGCGTCTAAAATAGTTTCTAAAAATAATTCCTTTCATCAATATTAAAGTTAAAATTTCAGACTTTTGGTTATATCTTTCTTTTATAACATTTTGAATAAAATATTTAGCTTTGGGACACGAAAGTCTATGTGTACAGGAGAAACATATTAGAGATTTATTATAGCGTCTTTTTTCCTGTAGAAGGACTTTCGTGTGCCTCGAAAGCTAGATATTTGTGAATCAAACTGTTTTAAGGGAAACTTATCTCTGGAGAGAGATAGAGATGTCCGATATTCTCCCTTTACTATTAATAGTAATAGTATACAAGTACAAGTGATAGTTTTAAAATTACAAAATATTTTCTCACAATGAGTTTCTTTTTATTACAAAACGCTAGCTTTCAAGTGATAATCGCTCTTCAACGGGCTTAATAAAACATCGACTATTTCTTACAAGAAATATTTACAAAAACATACAGCGTGGATATTTACAATATAATAAAATAAAAAGGAACTCATTGCGAGAAAATATTTTAGCTGCGCGCTTATTTTTTGTAAATATTTCTTGTAAGATATAGTCGATGTTTTATTAAGCCCGTTGAAGAGCGATTATTGCGTTTGCTAGGGTTTTGTAATAAAAAAAAAACTCATTGTGAGAAAATATTTTGTAATTTTAGAACTTTTTTTTTCACAATTTTATCATGAATACAAGTAATAGTATACATGTATATTTGGTTGAGAGTCAGTATTCCTATTTCCATGAATGAAACAGGTATTTCATCCTTTTTTAATATCGCCGTCAAAGGATAATGCAATTAAAATTATATATAAATGCTTTCATCCACGTACAAAAGCTCAAACCTTTTCAGAATTGATGCATTAAAAATCAGTCGGCTCTCTGAGCGCTAAAGAATTTCCCTTCCAAGATTGTGCAGAACCAATTGAGGCGGAAATGCCCGAAGGCACAGCAGGAGGGTGGTTAAATAAAAAGAAACGTCAAGTTTGAGATATTGAATTATTGAGAATTTTCCCTAATAGAAAATTTAAATTTATATATAAGAAATATATCTAAAAATAAAAATTTCTTTCTCTCAATAAGAATATATTTTACCGTATGCACTGTAGAATAATAAGCTTTTTTATCTTATATATTTAAGACGTAGTATGGGAATAAGACATAGTACCTGGGCTCAGCTGGCCTGGCTGAGAATACCCTGTAAGGGTTCCTAATCCAGGAATACAGGATGAGCAGCGTTTGTACTACATGTTAGGAGTGGCGGAACATGGCGTCTGTTCCTCATGTCAGAGGTGGCCATTTCTTTTGGAGCTAAGTCGGCCTGCCACTGAGTAGTACTCACAGTTTTAATGACAAAGGCAGACGCATTCTACCTTACCCAGTCATGATCTATAGCTTTACAAGCTCAATACCCTAATATGATTGAGTGGAGATAAGAAAGAAGAAGAAGATACATAGTATAAGTACGTCGGGAGTTTAACTCCTGATAGGTCCACTCTAAAGTGAGGGCTATGCTACATACCCGGTTAATGTAGGAAGGTATCAATTGGTAGCGTCTGTTCTCCATAGGAGCGGCTACACTCCATGTCAGGAGACCAAAAGAAGCAAATTCAAACTAAGTTGTACTTCCAGCAACACTCTTTCCTTCTCCATGATGTCTAGATCTGTCTCAGTTTATACTGAATCGTACGTCGCGCAGAATAATCAGGGACGCGTTCAGAGCTTAGGCAGAGGGCTCTGTTCGAAAAATAAACAACAGTCTCCAAATATTAAAATCTCAATCCTTTAATGCAACATAATAGAAAAGCTGAGACAATGGGACCTAATGGAGATCGTTTAAACGACTTGAGGAATAAGTAACAACAAGATATAGTATAAGATATATTTGTGGTAAAAATAAGATATTAAAGACTGCAGAAATTAGAAGTGGCAAGGAAGGCTGTAGCCCAGAAGCAGACGTGTTGTAATTCGGCCAAGAGTTGAGATTCTCTCAAAACGACGTCATCTCCTTTTTCATCCGACTGTCTTTTAACAAGCCTCTATAGCTTCTATATAGAGCTATGAAAGGAAATTCACATAAGAAACAGTTGGTCTTTTTAAAAAATATTGAAGCGGTGCGGCAAAGAAGATGAAGAGAAGATGTGAGCAAAGCCAGTAAAGAAGGTATGCAGGGCCCCCCCTCCACAAGGAAGTGTTGATTGACAGATGCCATGGGAGGGGGCGGCAGACAAGACAGTCCAGCTGGTGCCGTAGTGAAGGAAGGAGCCGAGATAGCTGTCGGCCTGAAGGGGGTTTGTGCGCCGACATGACATCGCAGTGTCGTGAGAAGTAGTATGGTGACAACGAGATCTGCGAAAGGAGAAGACGGCGGCGAGTTACCTCCGGGGCGTGTGGATGATCCTGCAAGGCGGTGCCAGGAGAGACTGAGATTGGAGAGACCTACAAGACGATGTAGTGCAAGCTGCACGTGTATAGTGTGGAGCGGAACGCTTCACAAGAGAACATCCACGGCGCCAAGGATTCTTCTGACGGGGAGGTTCAAGGCAAGTCCCACTGTTGTATTCCTTCTGTTAAGTGAGATACAATAAAGCGCTAACTTTAGCTGCAATCCCTTCGAACTCACTGTGTATCTTTGTGGCATCCTGAGTAGACAAAGTACACGAATAGCGTCTGGGTACGACGTAACAATATATTCAAATTAATATTTATAAATGTCAATATAAACAAAAAAGGCATATCCTGACCAGGCTCACATAAGCTTTTCTAGATGGCAGAGCGCCATCTAGTGGTAAAAATAAATAAACGTCTATTTAACTTGTTCCGTGATATTTGGCCAACCCAATTTCTTGATAAATCAAGAAAAGTCAATCAAGAACGCGTTTCGGGCTGTTGGCCCCCGTCAAGGTAGTGCAGGCTGTACCTCTACGACCAAATTTGGTCCCATAGGCTTCCCGATAAATCAAGAAATGGGTATTCAAGGTCAAGTTTGCGTAAATACGCTTTTCATGTGAAAAAAAAAAAATATATATATATATAAAGGGTCAGGTGTTGATATTATAAACAAAAAAGTATATCCTGATCAGGCTAAAATGAGCTTTTCTAGATGGTAGAGTGCCATCTAGTGGAACAAAAATACACTAAACGTTTATTTAAATGTCATTATGTATGACAATATATTTCAATTAATAGTTTTATATATTTTTTATATTTATCATATATGGAATATACACATAAGGATAGGATTTTGAAGATAAGAACATTCAAAGAAAGTATTTTATATATAGGGACATACAAAGAAAGTGGAATGTTTGTAGGAAACCATTTTTAATATGTAAATATTTCTTAATTGCATATAAATTTCTCTCTCCATTGGGTATTATAATTATTCAATATCACATTATAACATAAAATTTGGAAACTATTATAGACGCGTATGGTTTTTTTTATAAACTATTTCTACTGTCCTTAATGCAATGAAAAAAAAATAATAGGAGGGCCTGGCTCATCAGTGGTGAACCCTCCCAGCGTTTTCGCCAGTTTAATCTACCATACCGCTGTTATATTGCATTTTGGAGAATTGGATGGGATGGGTCACTACTGATGAGCCAGGCCCTCCCATTAATTTTTTCATTGCAGTAAGGACAGTAGAAATATTTTTATTTTTAAAAAGAATCATACGCGTCTATAATAGTTTCTAATTTTGATAACATATGGCGCGCTAATGCATCTAAACATTTTTACATATCACGACAAAATTATAACTAGAATAATTAGAATATTTAATAAGAATTATAATTAGAATAAATTATATTTAGATATAGTAAAAAAATCAATTATATTTAATGTATTCACTAAGTTTAAACTTTACCAAAAGATGTGTTCAAAGCTGTATGGAATGAAGATATATGTAGTTTAGTAAAGTGAAGTATTTAATTGATGATTTTCTTCTATCGTCTGCTTCAAATAATGGACCGTGAAATTCAATGGCAGACGACAGCTTTTCTTTTTGTCTTCTGCCTTAACAGATTTAAAGAAAACTTACCTTTGTTTCTTTTATCTCTTCTATAAACTTTGAATAAGAATTTAAATTATCTTCGAAACATATAAATGGGTAATTTTTAAGAGTAAAACATTTGTTGCTGCAGGAATAGAATAGATTTTATATAGAAAGTGTAACATTGAATAAAATTAACAAAAGAAAAAAGACATCTCCTTATCATTAAATTTAAAGTTGCTGATGCGCCATCTATCGGAATAAATATCAACTATTCGTTGATTATCTCACGCAATTCTGGTCATAACTACACGTTTGATGATTTTTCAGGATGCCTGAATGACCTGTTTTTTTGGTCGTTGAAATACATATTGCACCACGCTGAGCTGGATCAACAGCCCGAAACGGTACGTGGTTAGCTTTTCTTGATTAATCAAAAATGGGTATTTGGCAAAATTTAGAATAGTTAAAAATTAACTAAGAGTTGATAACACTGATAGACAAAACTTAAGGAAGTTGTACCTTATAGCATATATATATCGGGATTCAGAAAATAACTCTGAGAGATATTTAATGCACAGTGATATATATCTCTCAGAGTTATTTTCTGAATCCCGATATATATATGCTATAAGGTACAACTTCCTTAAGTTTTGTAGACCTGTGTAATTATTCCGATAGATGGTGCAAGTCATCAACAACTTTCAGTTACACGATAAGGAGATGACTTTTTTCTTTTCTTTATTTATGAAACTTATCTCAGTGCAATATCAACAACAACAACAACAACAAAAGCCTTTATTGAGGACCTCTCGTCCTATAAAGGATTCTCCAGTTTACAGAGTAATTGAAGAGAAGAGAACTAATAATACAGAGAGAAACCTATGTGTAGTAGGTATAGTATAGTATTTTCTACACTGTGACTATATACAACAAGAGTAACAAGCCTTTTACTGGAATCAAAGTCCCATACAGGATTCGTCATTCTAATCCTGACAAAGATTATTTACATATGATTATTTACATCAATTATATTATGTATATAGCTTTATATTTTCTCTTCCACGTCTCCCAAAATTTGTACAACGCAAACGCTCCAGCTCTGTTTCTCACCACCTCATTCAACAGGAGCTCCAAAGAGAGTCCCTCAAGGCCTATTTCACTGAGGAGCACTTCTCGTTCGTCTTTCAGCCCCATACCTGAGAGTATATGGTGAATCTCAGTGCAATATCATATTTACATTATTATTTAATTCACTTTACACAAAATGTTTGAAAGGTGTACCTACATGAATAACATTTTTGAAACTAGAGAAATCTATATAATCATATGTTTGAATAAAAAGATATATATATAATGTGGATCAAAATTTATTTTATTCACCAATTATTCTAATGACATCATGTCAACCATTATCAAGACATAAAAATATATACTAATATCAAAACAAATACGTTATTAAAACATGCTTAAAGTTAGAGTGTTGCCAATCATGATATTGGAATATAAAATAATATTTATATACTTTTCTGAAAATAGAGCAATCCATACTTAAATCATTAGATAGTAAAAAGGCATATGTTGGATTGAATAAAATATTTATTTGCCAATATTACTTACTGCCAATATTAATATAACACTATGCGGCGCTGAAATTGGGTATACAAGGGTTAAAGGTATACAAAGGTATACAAAAGGTTGGTGTTCAGCAAACCGAAATATTGGCAAATATATCTTTTATTAAATCCAATATATGCCTTTATACTATCTAATATATATACTATATACATTAGATAGTAAAAAGGCATACATTGGATTGAATAAAAAATGTATTTGCCAATATTTCGGCTGGTTGAACGCCAATAATAAGATTAATAATACGCTATATAATACGTAATAATACGATATATAATACACCTATAAACGAGCCTCGATAAAGGTTGGCGTTCAGCCAGCCGAAATATTGGCAAATAAATATTTTATTCAATCCAATATATGCCTTTTTACTATCTAATGATTTAGGTATGGATTGCTCAATTTTAAATTATTATATGTATAATTATAATAAAATTATAAGCACTTTTCTTTTTAAATAATACTAAACCAGAGAGCAATTTGTTTTGAATATATCTCCTGAACATAAATTGAACAATATCACACAGGTTTCTGGAGATGAGGTTCTTTTCATTTTATTAACGTAGTCTCAAGCTTTCGGTATCTCTGATCATCTACAGGAGAACATATATAAAGGAATAAAATAACTTATAATACACTGCGGCTTGTGGTTGTAAAACGACACTTGAAGTTACACCGCATGAGTTTCTTATCAACGAAAAATCAAATTTTTATTTCAAGGTGAAATATCGACTATTTCTAACCTTTTGGATGAGATATGAAAGGATGAATTATGAAAAGTAATGTTGAACGGAAAAATAAAAGTGCCCAGGGAGCATTGTGCAGAACATTGTGGGTTCGATTCCCATCCCTGGACACTTTTATTTTTCCGTTCATCATTACTTTTCATAATTCATCCTTTCATACCTCATCCAAAAAGGTTATAAATAGTCGATATTTCACCTTGAAATAAAAATTTGATTTTTCGTTGATAAGAAACTCATGCGGTGTAACTTCAAGTGTCGAATTGAATACCGCCCGAGATAGTTTGGCATCAGGCGGTGTTTTATTCATTTATATGTTCTCTTGTAGAAGGGCAGAGATGCCTGAAAGCTTGAGAGGGCTTAAAAAAAATTTACAAAAACGCATCTCCAGAAACCTGTTGAATTGTTTAATACTAAAATGTTATATCTCAATCAAAGAAAATTTGAATGAAATCCAAACTATACAAAAACTTTATTCTACATGTATCAATGGATTTGTATTAAAATTATCAAATTAATTTTTAAATATTTATTTATTTACTAGAGGATGTACCCGGCTTCGCCCGGGTTTTACCCGAGTAAAGATTTGTCTAACGAACATTTGTTAAAAACCATTCTCTATAAACTTATAAAAAAAATATTGGATATATTTTGATAATTTGAAATTCGTAAATTTGAATCTCTCGATAAAGTGAATATTTTTTCCCGGTCCCTTGAAAAATACTCGATAAGTTGAATAAAATCAATATTAATTGGTTCTCTCGGTAATTGGAAGTTAAAGGAATAGTATCTTTGCTTTGGAATTTTATCATTATTATTGTCTCAAATAAATTGCCGTGTCATCCTGAATTTTGTCTTTCCTAATTTTCTACATTACAAAATCATCAATTTATCTATTCTCCCAATATATATGTTGTAGATAAATGATAAAACTAACTTTGACTTGTGCGCAATTAATAGGTAGAAAATCTTACTTTTCATAAATAATCTTTAAGATAATAAACTTAGTGATAATAAAACTTATAGATAAAAAAACTTGTTATCATCGTCGCAATGGGGGCGCTGCTTGAGAGTTAAATCTACAAATCTGCAAATAACTCTAAGGATATTCAAGATATTCAAGAAATTATTTTTCAAAAACCTTCTCGGGGATATACCTAATAAGATCCCAAAATTTCACGGCGATTGGATGAATGGTTTTTGAATCTATAGAGTACAGACAGACAGACATTCAATTATATATATATATATATATAGACTAGCGGATGTACCCGGCTTCGCCCGTGTTTTACCCGAGTAAAGGTTTGTCTAACGAATCTCTCGATAAAGTGAACATTTTTTCCCGGTCCCTTGAAAAATACTCGATAAGTTGAATAAATTCAATATTAATCGGTACCCGAGTAAAGGTCTGTCTAACGAACATTTGTTAAAACAATTCTCTATAAACTTATAAAAAGAAATAGATATATTTTGATAATTTGAAACTGATAAAGTGATCATTTTTTCCCGGTCCCTGTGTGCCGTGTCATTCTGAATTTTGTCTTTCCTAATTTTCTACATTACAAAATCATCGTTTTATCTAGTGAACATTTTTTCCCGGTCCCTTGAAAAATACTCGATAAGGTTGAATAAATTCATGGTCGTTTATGGAAGATGGACGAAGTTCCCGGAGGTCATCTTGGGCAAGCTCCCGCGAGGCTTTTTTTCTTGTCTACTTGGCATAGCTGTGTCACCAACTCTCCCCTGATTGGTCGGTGGGTACTTGGACTGTCGGCCAGCGGCCGGGCGAATCCATTCTCTCACGGGGTGGGGCAGACCCAAGGTCATCAGGAGCAGCAAACTTAAGCCTATCTCCGTCTCAATGGTGGCGCTGCTTGCGAGTTAAAGCTACAAATCTGCAAATAACTCTAAGGATATTAAAGATATTCAAGATATTATTTTTCCTAAACCTTTCCGGGGATACACCTAATAATATCCCAAAATTTCACGGCGATTGGATGTATGGTTTTTGAATCCATAGAGGACACACACACACACAGACAGACAGACATTCATTTTTATATATATAGATTATCAAATCAGACGCGATATCCCCACAAGGGATGCTTGCGTCAAGAAACAACACTAAATATAGATACTATATTACATAAACAATTGAATAATTACATGGTATGAGTGGAGTTTGAAGAAGAAAATAAAGAAAAGGACAATCACGCTTTAATTTACAACAAACAAAATTAATATGAGAATTGTTATTAAAATTATCGATATACCTATATATAGATATGGCTTTGAAAATTAAAATTAAAAATATATAGATATATCAATAAGTATATAAAATATGTATTTAATAATGTGTATATGAAAATATTATTATTAATCATTTGTTAACGTGATAATCCTGTTGAAGGAATGACAAGTACGAAAGCTTGAAAATAAAAAGTTGAACAAGAAACATAGCCCTGGAAGCTTCATTTATTTTATAATATAGATACAGTTAAACCTGTCTATAGCGCCCCCTCTAAATAGCGCCTCCCTCTCTATAGTGCTCGATTTTAAATACGTAGTACGATGCGATTTACGTTAAAAATGACTTGTCTATTGTACCCCTTCTCTATAGCACCCTATTTTGGTGAGTCCCAAGAGGAGGCGCTATAGACAGGTTCAACTGTATATGTGTTCAATGATTTTTAAATGGAATATAGATAATGTTATAGATTTCTTTACACTCATGTGTGTTGATATATACACCAATTACACTGGTCTACAAAATTTTAAAAAGTTTTTGATGTTTGGGTATTAAAATTCTCTAAGGGTAATCGAATGGCGCTGATTCCGAATCTACTCTTAGTTTTACTGTATGTCATCAAAATCTATAGATAATGGCCATAAAATGTATTCAACCAAATTAATATCTTCATAAAGAAAACTGCTAAGTCATCATGATTGCTTCATAATTTTTACAATCATCACATCTCGAGGTTCTTCTAAAGCATACGTCATTAATTTTTTATAAATAAATATTATATTAGAACTAATAATTATTAGTTAAAACAATAGTTAACGTTATTGCTGTAGATATACACTACATACTAAACTATCTACATTTGACAGTACCTTTTACTTGTAGAGCCTGTTTAGAGGATATCCTTCCAAGCACTACCTGGAAAACACATAAGTTGGAATATTATATAAATATTCGCTGGAAAACTACTTAAAAGGAGGGGCACAAATAGCTATATATATGTAGTATATTTTGAGTTAGATAGTTCACAACCTTCTTCTAATATTTATTATAACCCCATATCTATATAAATATGTATCGACCTTGTATAACAATGGAAATGACAAATAAAACAAAGAGGTAAAGGTAGACCAGACGACGCCATAACCCAGACGAACAGGTGTTTATGATAATGAGTTCAATAACCCCGTCAACAGGTGGCCAGACGTGATAAACAACCCGGCGCCTGACAGGTGGCGTGATTTTACAGGAAACAATCAGGACTCTCCGCCATATGCGGGCGTCCAATATAAAAGAGCCCAGAAATGGGACACAGTTAGTTGTTTTCAGAGCGACGCCGTTATACGGTCGGACGGATCTTTCACCCCCCCCTTCTATCCGCGTAGGCTAGGGCATCCGTGACGCCCGTGGTTCGACTGCCTTCGTCCGTGGTCTACCTCTACTTCTTGGAGCTACCATCTAGACCTGCCTCTGTCTCTTGCTGTCCCCGTGCGGGAATCCCATCACGCACCCACTACCACGACTGCCCAGCACATTCCACATCGGGATTACTACAGAATCCGTTAAAGTCGACAGGATAACTGAGGACAGCAGCATGCAGAGGATGACGGAGGTCAGAGACGAATACGTCGCGGATGTCCTCACCAACATGCAGCCCCACTGCGAAGACCGAGTAAGCCACCTAACAGACGCCATTCGGGGACTAACCGTACCTCGCACCGAGAAGGTCATCATCGCCCCCATCGACATCTCCTGCGCCACGGACATCTTACTCCATCGGCTCGAACAGGCAGACAAGATTCATCGAGAAGTCCTGGCATTGTCCCGCCAACCAGCATCGACGATGTCCCATGGCAACCACCGCAAAAAAGATCACCAAGCCTCATCGCAGCCCACTCCACAAGACCCATTCAAGACATCCATCTGGTAGGAGAAATTTCTCTACAGAACTATTTAATGTAACACTATCTCCGTTTGCTCTGAATTAATTATTCGATACCATTTTAATAGCAATAACATTATTATTATAAATCCATCAAGTTCATTATTTTACCGTTTTTATAGCATTTCAATTCAAATATTAAATCTTGTACACCCACATTTATCAATTTTTACTTTATTTTATGCAACTTTTAAATTTCAATTCATTAATTTCAATTTTACATAAAAAATCATATTATATTTTAATTACTCGAATCATATTTTCTAAACTTATTTGTGTATTTTTTTAATACCTTATTTATAGCCATAATATTAATAATTAAATTTATTACGCTCTTTATTTTACTTGACCTATTACTATTCAAATTGATATTTCTCAATTTTAGAAGTTTTAAAAACTAGTCCTAGATTTGTATTTTTATAAATATCAATTTTAAATTATCTCATCTCAAAATGTGCCTCCCATTTTTCCCACAATTACAAATAAAACTTTAAATGTAATATGCGAAAACTAAATATCATACCATAAAATTTCCATACCCCATTGCATTTCATTCCTGCCTGTGTTAAATTGTTAATTACGAAACTCTACCGAATTTTGTACCCATGCCATAACCTTTTCTCAGAAAAATTTCGTAAATTCATTATTTTATAATTTTTTTAAACCTAATCACCGCTAATAATCTCCAATCTAACGATTTGTCCGAACATCTTAACGCAAAACTTACTGGGAAACTAAGGTTATTTCACCTAGAGAATCCCAGAATCTCGTGGACGAAGTTAATCAAGATAGTTACTAATAAATATAAAGACACGCCCCATACTATAACATCCCAAAATTGAAAATTCCACGAGTTATGTGATGATATAAATCCCAGTATAGTAGAAAGTAGAGAAATATCAGTACAACGTACAAATGACAGGCACGACAAAGAGAAAATTAAATATGATAACAAACATAAAAATCCACACTTTGATACAGGAGATTTAGTATTAGTAAAGGCGTATCATCATCCAAATAGCGGTAAGTTAGTACCCTACTTTACAGGTCCATATAAAATTACTGAAATAATTTCTGATAATGTTGTACATATAACTAGACCCAATAGGATTACAGGTAATGATAGCGATACTGTGCATCTAAATAAATTACAATATTGTAACTTGTTTAGTCCAATAGAAAAAAGTATAGCTCACCGATTTTCCGAACCATTTAATCATTTGTCCCTCCATCTATTCTCATAAAATTAGTGAAATCTAGGTCCTGAACGTCTGGCGAACTCCTCGACATAAAGTAATCAATTAAATAATCATAGCATTCAACACCATTTCATGATTACCTTTTCCGCCACCAATAATTTCTCTCCTTCAAATGTTATGACTATTTTTCTCTTTCTATTAGGCACACAACTGATTACTTAAGACTAACCCTCAGAATTGTTTGGACTGGAATAGCGCAATTCCGAGAATATAATTCATACACACACTGTATATAAAAACAAGAAACATTATGTAATTATTTTTTATTATTCCAGTTAGCTTCTTTTTCTTAAATTATGATAATATATCCCATATTCCATTAACACATTTCGCATGATCATAACAAATTTATTTATACACTAGTTAATTAATTAATCCCTTTTATAGCAAATCTTACTTTAATAAGGTTATCGATCCTATACAATGAGACCAAAGGAGACGCCATATTGGCCTCCTAAAAGGACAATTAAATCCCCAAAATGGCGCCGATCGCCACGACAATATTCCAATCTTCAACACTCTTGCCTGTCAATCATTCAATTATAGGGCCTTTGGGTACAATTTAATACGAACATATACTACATTACCGGCTCCCTTGTTAGGAATCAAAAAGGTTTTAACTTTTCTTTTTCTTTTTGTTTGTCTAATTTGTTGTCTCTCATTTCCCCATATGTAACGTAATGTTACATGGAGAAAAGATCTGTTAAGTTAATATTTTAAATGATGTTTCCCAAATGTAACAAGCCGGCGCTTGGGTAGGCTCACCTAAAATTTTGCAGACCAACTTCTCAGACCGGACCAAAGCGACATAGGGCCACATTGCCTCCCCGTAGGCCAAACTAGAAAGACAAAAATAATCTTGCACCTACACCTAGACATTGTGTGTAAATATGTTCCCTTTTTTCAGGAACGAATATTGTTGTTTTCTTTCAACTTTTCACTCATTTATTGTAAATAGACTTACAGTTTACCTAGTTTTGTGGTGTTGGACTTTATTTTTTAACTTACAGATGTAGATAAAGCATTTCAATATTAATCGATATTATCATTTTGTTTATTAACCATCAACATTAATGCCTTCAACTACCAATCAACCCTTTATATATTATTACCTTTAATATTTTTATTTCATTTTAATTTCTTTTTTCTCATCATGTTTAGACTTAGCATTTTACAACTTCAACTATTTTAGGCACCATTTAAAAAAACCTACACCTAACAATATTTATAATATTTCTTAAACAGATAAAACATTTATCATTTTATTTTTCTTAATAGATTTTCAAAATGTTATTTTTGACGCTTCCCTTACAACCTCTAACTCTATCCCATGAACCTTTCCTCCCAACTTTTTACATCCATCAAGAGATTATTGTTCGTCAGCCATTTTCTTTTTTTTTATTGATTAAACTAACTAGAAGACCCTTCCTCGCTATATAATTCCCAATAGTGAGCTCAGGAGACCCAGTTAAAATTTTTTTTTCTCTCATATGTCCGGCTCATCATTTTTTCATTTTTCAACTTTTTCTTTTCACCACACAAGCCGGACACAATCAAAATTGACAGCAATAAATCTCTCACATCCACCTCCCCCTTTCCGCATCCTTCAAACCTCCAACTACCTTCCAAGGGATTCCAGTTCGCCGAACATTTTTGTTTTTTTTATTGATTAATCCGACTGGAACAATCCTTCCTCGCTATACCATTCCCAATAATGAGTTCAGGATATCCAGCGCGATCTTTTTATTTTTTTTCTCATCGCCCGACTCATCATATCAATTCACCATTTATTCAACTTTTCACTTTTTTTATTCATAATTCAACCGGGCACAATCATTATGGACAACAGGGATCCCTCTTACCCCTCTTACCTCTACCTCTCCCTTTTACCTCCATCAATCTTCTCACCTCTTTTCACTGTCTGAGCTAATGATGCAGACGGAGTATCTTAGGCCTTCTGTTAATGAAAACAATGCCTCACTTAAACAAGTTCGCATTGCATTGCAGAATGCTTGGGATACTACTTTGCAGAAACATGCTCAGATACCCCCTTTCCCTTTTTCAACCTTAGCGTCACATTATAAGTTCAGTCAATAAACTAACTTCATTTTTTTTCCTCTCATCTTTAATGCAATAAGATATTATTTTCCTTGTACGGTTCATTTTACCATATTTACCATTTTGTATTATATACTTTCTCTTAATCTTGTATCATTCATTTTGTGCGTTTTTATTTTTATAACCTTAAATTTTATTTCATTGATACACCACCATTACAGCATCTTTCTCTGTTTAACATGTAACTTTATAATAATTTTAACTAATTTGTATACAAATTATTTCTTTTATTTTTTTTTATAATAGGTTTGTTAGGTTACCATTCATTACATGTCATTCCCCCCAACCAAACCTTCGTCACCGGGGACACATTCTGTAGTATATTTTGAGTTAGATAGTTCACAACCTTCTTCCAATATTTATTATAACCCCATATCTATATAAAATATGTATCGACCTTGTATAACAATGGAAATGACAAATAAAATAAAGAGGTAAAGGTAGACCAGACGACGCCATAACCCAGACGAACAGGTGTTTATGATAATGAGTTCAATCACCCCGTCAACAGGTGGCCAGACGTGATAAACCTGACAGGTGGCGTGATTTTACAGGAATCAATCAGGACTCTCCGCCATATGCGGGCGTCCAATATAAAAGAGCCTAGAAATGGGACACAGTTAGTTGTTTTCAGAGCGACGCCGTTATACGGTCGGACGGATCTTTCACCCCCCCCCCCTTTTATCCGCGTAGGCTAGGGCATCCGTGACGCCCGTGGTTCGACTGCCTTCGTCCGTGGTCTACCTCTACTTCTTGGAGCTACCATCTAGACCTGCCTCTGTCTCTTGCTGTCCCCGTGCGGGAATCTCATCACGCACCCACTACCACGACTGCCCAGCACATTCCACATCGGGATTACTACATATATATATATATATATATATATATATGTGTTATGAATATTTGTGTTGTTGTTAGATAAGGCTTGAAAAGACAAAGGATCGATAAGATAAAGGGTTGAGGTGCAGTCGTGATTAAAAAAAGTTAATTATTTACCGTTAAGTAGCTTTTATTTTCAATTACTGAGGAAAGATTACACATTAGTTATTTTCACATCATATAGAATTTATTAAGTTAATCCTATATTAGTGATTTAAAAGGATTGATATGTTAACTACGCATATTTACAACAAAACTATATAACAAAACTGAAAGTCTTTCTAAAAACGATGATAACAAAAGTAAAATTATCAATGAATAAAATAAATTATATATTTTTTAATATATAGAAATATTTGAGTTTTTAGATTATATAATATTTTTACATTATATAATATATATATATATTTAAAAAGATGCATATATTGGATTTCTAATTATTTTTATTGTTCCAATATTTCGAGGGGCAACTCGCCTCTCTTTATCGAGGATGTTTGTGTTTTTCACTAGAACACGCGCGCACGCGTACACCACTCTCGTTCTACAAGGCCAATGAAAGAACTGTATCTTTGACTCAACTATTGCCTATAGTTTATATACAGTAAATAATTATATTTATATTTAATATTATATATTATTATTTTATCAATGGAAGATATAGAGATTTATATACAACACAGTGTAATTGTAAAAAATTGTGTTTACATATTAATTCTAAATTAAAAAATCTTTTGAAGCAAAATAAATTATTAAATAAAAGGTATATACATAGTTATTTATAAATAATTAAGATATGAATTCTTTATAAATTTCTGGAAAATCAATTTTTCTGTTTATGCTCTGTTTATCTTCGGCAGAAGCCCAACTTTCTAAAAACAGTCTACTATGCTTTTCTGTTATGTTTTTGTATATAATTGTGGTCTGTTTGAAATCTGGTATATGGCTATTGTTTAGGGAGTGGTCTACTAGTAGGGATAATGGTTTGTAGTTTTTTAAAGCTGCTTTATGTTGATTGATACGATCTTTAAGTGATTTACCTGTTTCTCCAATGATTTCAAACAGACCACAATTATATACAAAAACATAACAGAAAAGCATAGTAGACTGTTTTTAGAAAGTTGGGCTTCTGCCGAAGATAAACAGAGTATAAACAGAAAAATTGATTTTCCAGAAATTTATAAAGAATTCATATCTTAATTATTTATAAATAACTATGTATATACCTTTTATTTAATAATTTATTTTGCTTTAAAAGATTTTTTAATTTAGAATTAATATGTAAACACAATTTTTTACAATTACACTGTGTTGTATATAAATCTCTATATCTTCCATTGATAAAATAATAATATATAATATTAAATATAAATATAATTATTTACTGTATATAAACTATAGGCAATAGTTGAGTCAAAGATACAGTTCTTTCATTGGCCTTGTAGAACGAGAGTGGTGTACGCGTGCGCGCGTGTTCTAGTGAAAAACACAAACATCCTCGATAAAGAGAGGCGAGTTGCCCCTCGAAATATTGGAACAATAAAAATAATTAGAAATCCAATATATGCATCTTTTTAAATATAATTTTGATTATGGATTGCCAAATCTTCAAAATATATATATATATATATTAAAAATAAAGAAGACATTTCCTGACCACGAACACATGTGCTTTTTAGATGGCAGAGCGCAATGGTCGCAGTGGTTACAGCCTACTTCACGCTGACGCGTTCGTGGATGGCTTTTCTTGATATATCAAAAAATTGGGTTGGCCAAATATCTCGGAGCAAGCTAAATAAACGTTCAGTTTATTTTTGCTCCACTAGATGGCGCTCTGCCATCTAAAAAGCACATGTGCTCATGGTCAGGAGAAGCCTTCTTTATTTTTAATATATATATTTATATATATGGTAATTCAAACCAACAACCTCATTTTGTATATAATATAACAAGATTTTCATGTTGTATAATAAACACTTCTGTAAATAATTATACGTATGATTGACCTGTGTCATTACATCACCATATGTAATGTACTTTGTTTAAATTGAGGATAAAAAATAAAACTCTATAATAGATAAAGAGTTGAGCTAGAGATTGAGATAGAAGTCCAACAACGAGGCCTAAAGATAGGAAAGTGTCAGGGCGTTGCCAGAGTGTACAATATCGCTTCCTATCCACGCCCTTATAACATCCGCTGAAATCCAATACTTCCTCTCGGAAAGATATATAAGCCTCCCACAGGGCCAGAAATAAATAGTCATTTCATAGTCACTCTACCATCAGCGGGAGTCCTCGTCGGTTGTGTCCAAAGTCCACCTCATCGACCATGTAGAACAGTAAGAACTCTTCTATCTCCATCTTTCGCTCTTAGCTCGACTCCTATCTGTTAACGGAACTTTCCTAGTACAACTGTGTCTCTTCGTATTTTGTGTATGGACATTCCCAAGTCTTCCACTCTGCCTCGACCACGACTACCTGTAATCTGTGAGAACTGTTAAAGGTCTTCCAAGGTGCAGAGAGGTACTGGAAAACTCTCCACATCCTGACTGTTCCTCTCGGTTAACACAGTATAGCGAGAGTCGACATGGACTCACACCATAGATTAAGTCGACTGGATACCAAATCACACATATATATAAAGGTTTTATAATATTTAAAGAAAGTTATAGAAAATTTTGATGTCGAATTGAGAGTATAATGTCAGTATAGCAAGCTATTACTGATCAATAAAGTAGAATTAAATATAATTTATATGAAAGATAGTTGTATTAGAGAAGAAGTAATTATAATTAAAAACAAATTATAAAATAATTACTTTTTCTTTATTTCTTTTGATACCTCAGAAGTAATATTTTTATAATTTGTTTTTAATTATCATTACTACTTCTCTATTACAACTATCTTTCATATAAATTATATTTGATTCTAATAATCTAAAATGCAAATATATATATATATATATATATTTTTTAAAACATGCATTTTATTTTCATCATTGACTATTATTTTATTTTTGACCATAGATTCAGAACAGAACACTTTGAATATATTGTTGCAAATATGTATAGTTGACCTACCTTTTTTATTCACAAAAAAGAAAATAGTTTTATGTGTAATTTGTTTCAAGTAATTCAAAATAAAAACTACTTGATGGGTAAATATTTATCTTTTTGATTCTTTATGATTTTTGAATTAGATATATAGAATTATTACTTGTTGAGATAAGGTTGTACATTAGTATTTAAATTGCTTGATACAGATTTTTCTTTGGTTATTCAAGGATACATAAGTATGTTTGTAATATTGCAGTCGTGGTAATAAAAATAAAAATAGTTTAGATCAGAATTAGCTTTAATTGAGCTTATGGAATATGAAATAACTGATTTGAGGCGTAAAGAAGAAAATATAAGATTACATATTTACATATTTTATTACATTTGTACTATTTTTTCACATATTTACATATGTACAAAAAGGTTTGAGCCGGTCAACTGGAAACGGAAATATCTTTATTTACGAGGTTGCTAACCAAAATGAATGAGCCCCGACAGAATTATAAAACAAAATTATAAAGAATTATCTTTAATTATGCCGATAGACATAATTAAAGAAGAAATTCCTCGTTTGAGAGGTAAAGAAGAAAATATAAAAAATTACGTATTTACATATCTACAAAAAGAGCCGGCCAACGGGAAACAACAATAGATTTTATATAGGGAAAACCGCGACATCTGGTGATATGATCTGGGAATTTTAATTTTAAAATTAAATACAATTTTATATAACAAAGCGTTACTATAAAAAAAGAACAAAAAATTGCGACAAGAAAAGTGGAGCTATAGAAATAGTCGGACCATTCTCTAAGACAGCTGCCCCCTCTAATGGTTTTCTGGCATCAATTTAAATTAAGGGTCCATCCAGTTTGGGTTACGCCTTCCCATGTCTCTCTGTTAGAGCTTCCTTGGTCTATTGCTGTTTCTTCCGGCAACAAAAGTCTTTTATTAAGTCATTTCGTTTTACATCGTCACGGATTCCAAGAAAGAAACAAAAGTAAAACAATGATAGAAAGTATAAGCACTTTGAATCAGTTAAGAAAAAGGTATCTTCTGATCGTGCAACTAAAAGATGCTTATGGCTTGCTGCATTAGGCGGAACAAGTATCAACTATTATGAAAAAGGCATCTTCCTATCGTGCAACTGAAAGTTGCTGATGGCTCGCGCCATCTATCGGAATAAATATCAACTATTCTCGTTGGTTTTTAATTATTCCAGAATTGGCCAAATACCCATTCTTGAATAATCAAGAAAAGCTAACCACGGACGCGTTTTGAGCTGTTGGCCCTCATCAGCGTGGTGCAAGCTGTACCTCAACGACTAAAAAACTGGTCATTCTGGCATCCTGAAAAATCATGAAACGGGTAGTTAAGGCCAGAATTGTGTGAGACTGCGACACAATGTGAAAAAAATATTACAAATTGTATCAACTAATTGTTTATTTCTAATAATTCCAGAATTGGCCAAATACCATTTTTTTAATCAAGAAAAGCTAACCACGTACGTGTTTCTGGCTGTTGTCCCTCATCATAAACGTGTTGAAAGCTGGACCTCGACGACCATAAAAGCTGTTCATTCATGCATCCTGAAAATTAGTCCGGAATAGCGTAAGAACGCCATTCAAAGTGAAATATAGCACAAAAGTGAATTTGTACAGGGAATCGGTGGATAAATTAAGAGAAAAAAGGAAAATATTGTTCGTGCGACTATAAGTTGGTGTTGGGTTCATTATTTTTTCAGGATGCATGAAAGACAAACCTTTTTGGGGTACAGCTTGCACCACACTGATTAGGGCCAACAGCACGAAACGCGTACGTGGTTAGCTCTACTTGATTCACCAACAAATGGTACTGCAATAATTATATATCAACGATTAGTTGATATTTATTCCGACAAATGGCGCAATCCATCAGCACTTTTAATTGCACGATCACAGGAAATGGCTCTTTTTTTTTTCTTTATTTATCCACCTAATCTCAGTATATTTTCACTTTTGTACTATATTTCACTTTAAATCTTGTCTTATTATCTTGTAGTTCTAATCTATAATCCAAATTGTACCTTATCTTATATTAGTAACAACGCTTTTTCCAAAACGACAGGCTAAATCAATGTTTAGTTGATTTCAGTTCCACCAGATGGCGCTCTGCCTTCTGTAAAGCACATGTGCTCCTGGTCATAATATGGCTTTTTTATTTTTAAAATCAACACCTGATCTTTTTTCATGCGTTAAGCGTATTTACGCAAGTTTGGTCTTAAAAACCCATTTCTTGGTTTCTCAAGAAGCCTCTGGAACCAAAAATCATTTTGGTCGCAGTGGTACAGCCTACTCTTCGCTGACGAGCGCCAACAGTGCGAAACGCGTTCGTGGATGGCTTTTCTAGATTTATCAAGAAATTGGGTTGGCCAAATATATCAGGTTATTGGTGATGCAGTCGTGGCTAAAATCTTGAAAAGTAAAATAATGAAAA
>CP092878.1:72025599-72041663 GCA_030710605.1 Cordylochernes scorpioides
GAATTAAAACTTGCATTTTCTCGTTCGGATGACTTAAGTGTATATATTGTCACGCTGTCTCCTCCGGTTCTTCGCGACGACGCCGCTTCTTCCTTCGTGGATCACCTACCCAGGCTCCGTTGCTTTCCTCTGCAGCTCTACCCTGCACACTGAGAACCACCACTCAAATGGAAATCGCTTCCTCTGGCAGTATATCTCGGCCTTACCACTGGTGGGGGGACACGAGAGACTTACCAGAAGAGTAGCTACTGTGGTGTGTTGGCGAGAGAGTTATAACAGCAACCGGCACCAAGACTTCTAACACTCCTCCTTTTTTTATTGTTATATTTAATCCACATTACATAATAACTCGAATATTAATCAACAGGTATTTACACTATTTTACATCCCAGGGCCAATATGAACGGATATTTACAATTATTTGCCCCAGGAAACAGAACCACAGCAGTCGGCGATTCCCACACAAGTGTCAGATTGGAAACAGGTGAAAGCGCCATCTATTGGCGGAGGTTGTAGGTGTTTTGAAGGCTCATATACGCGACAATATTTTAATCTAAAAGCAATAACGCGCCACCTATATATATAATATGAAAGGATTTAAGCACGAATGTTTCTTTTATACACAATACAAACTATTATAATAGTTTCGAATTTTGATAACAGATGGCGCACTAATGCATCATAATATAATTGTTCTATTAAAGACACAAATTGAAATTTGCGGAAGAACGATTGCTCAAAGCATATTATATATTTATAATTGTATGTAATTCTGCTGTCCCCAAAGCTTATGTCCATAGTTCATCTAAAATACCCATTCCAAGATTCTAGCATCAGTATCACTATAAAAGGAAGATCGAAAAATGCAATATTTATCAGATAGCATGTAGAAGGCGGAATAATTGTTACGAAAAATGCAATATATATTTGAGCCTTAAAATGCTTATCAGATAGCATGTAGAAAGCGGAATAATTGTTACGAAAAATGCAATATAACAGCGGTATGGTAGATTAAACTGGTGAAACCGCTGGGAGGGTTCACCACTCATGAGCCAGGCCTTCCCATTAATTTTTCCATTGCAGCAAGGGCAGTAGAAATTGTTTAATTTTAAAAAGAATCATACGGGTCTATAATAGTTTCGAATTTTGATAACAGATGGCGCGATAATGCATAATAAAAAAATTATAAATATCCTTTTGAAAATAGAGCAATCCATAAATAGATATTCAATTAGAAAGGCATATGTATTGTATTAAAATATAATTAATTTTAACAATATTTCAGTTGGCTGAACAACAACCTTTGGACTAATTAGTAAAATAAATTATATTTTGATGATAATACCTTGAAAAAGGTTGGCGTTCAGCCAACTGGAATATTGGTAAAATCAATTATATTTTGTTTCAATATATATATGCCTTTTTAATTAAAAAATAATTGAAAATATGTAATCGCATATGATATTGTAATAAATTAAAATACTTTGTTCGTTTTGTTATGTTTTTCAAAGAATTTTATTTTCTACATAATATATTTTCGACTTTATCATTTATATCTGTGTTTATATTATGTGTGCCTAGTTTTTACGTTTTGAAGAATAAACAAAAATAGTTTATAGAGAAAGGGATGGAATATAATTATTTTTTTAATGAAAAATGTTCAAATAAATAAAGTAACAGCTTTTAAATAACTAAATATGTTTATTTGAAGTATTGATTAATATTTCTCTAATTATTAATTTAAATAAAAATATCTAAAATATTGCCACGTGTAAAATTAGGGAAGACAAACTTCAGGTTGAGACAACAATTTATTCCAGGCAAGAACAAACTATAAATGATAAACAAAAGATAAGCAAAAGAGGGAAGTGTACAGAGTATAGCAAAATATAAACATAAAAAATAATACTATACTAATGAAATAATAAATCTTGTAAAATAATAAAAACTTTGCTAGAATATTAATCATTTATTTATTTATTTATTATCATTTACAAAGCACGCGATATCCGTCTTGGATATTTGCATGCATACACAAGTTTGGGAGCTTATTTACAGTAATTATTAATAGGAAATTAGTTATTATAATAGAAATTATTAACATATTTGTCAGTTAGTTAACGATTTAATTACCCTATAATGAATATTAGTGAACATCACATAAGAACAGAAATTTAGAGCTATTTACAGCATATAACTATATTACAGCCCAGGCTATCTATTACTAAAAAACATTCTACAAAATCTATTAAAATTTATATACATATATCTATTATTAACTATTTGATTTAGACAGTTTATATTTATTTGATTTTTGACTCTCAAGTCCTCTACAAGTCGACAGTCCGTTAAAATATGTACAGGATTTTCTTCTTCTGCACCACATGAGCATTTAGGTGAATCCGTCTTTCTGACTTTGTACAAATATGATCTAAAGTTACCGTGTCCAGTAAAAAATTGGACATTGTAAAAGTTTGGCTTGACATATTTGGGTATTTGGGAATCAGTGAAGAAGGACTTGAAAATGGTATTAGTCTTCTCATAGTATTTCTGCAATTTTTCCCTTATGTAATTAGAAATTATATTCCTACTTGAAGAGTCAAATCGGTTGTAATTTATTTCGGTTTTCAACATGTTAGTTTCAATATATTCAGTAAGTTTGGGGACTTGTGCAAGTATATGTGTACAATCCGATGATGTTGTACTGTAGGCCTGTATACAATGTTTTAATATACTATATTGAAGAGAATTAAGTTTGTCTTTAGACTTTTTGTTTATGAATGGATACCATATTGGATAACCATAAGTAATTGTACTTCGATATAATGTCTTATACAATATCAGTCTTCGTCTAAAGTCCAGACCCCATGCTTTCTTTGTCAGGCCAAATAGGTATCCACTAGCTCTAGTTACCTTTATGATCATTTCATTAACGTGAGGCGTAAAGTCCAGTTTGCTTCTGACTCGGTGATTTTTAATAGTTACTCCTAGAATCTTAAGTTCTTCAACCGGTTTAATTAACTTGCTACCTGAGACTATTATATCGCTATTGCATTTATATAAATATAATATTTTTGTTTTTTCATCTGACAATTTTAATTTACGACTTTCACACCACTTATTGATTTGTCTTAATACATTATCTATTGTCTTTCTTAGTTGTTCAGGAGTTTTATTCCAACATATTAACGTAATATCATCTGCATATCCTATTGTTTCACAATTATCATCCAGATTATTATTCAGTATCTGATTAATAAGAATATTCCATAATGTGGGAGACAGTGGTCCTCCCTGTGGACATCCTTTGCTTAGTTTCTTATTAATTTCAGTTGAGGAATATCTAAATCTTATTCTTCTATTATCAAAGTATGATTGTAGAAGTTTTATCATTGAAGCCTGCACACCATCTTCATCTAGTCTTTTCATCAGGGCCGGCCACCATGCATTATCAAACGCTGCACTAATATCCACTGCAATTATTGCTGCATATTCTCTTGCTTTATGTTCTAACGCAATTTTTATTATTTCAGTTAGTGCAGTAATAGTAGATTTCGATCTTCTAAAGCCATGTTGTCGATCACTTAGTAAATTAAAATCTTCATAATATTTTATTATTCTGTTATTAATTATTTTTTCAAATATTTTTGAAATGTTGGAATTAAGACATAAAGGTCTATAATTTTTATAGTTATTAAAATCTGTTTTTCCAGGTTTCGGAATAATTATTGCCTCTGCTCTTTTCCATTCAGCAGGATAGTATTGTATGTCTAAACATTTTTGAAATAGTTTCACCAATATAGGAGCTATAAATTGTTTAGTGTGCCTTATCATGTTGTTAGAGATGTTGTCTATTCCGGGAGATTTCTTTGGATTTAATTTGTCAATCAAGTCGTTGACTTCAGTAATCATAACCATCGGTTTTTCTTTATTGAGTAGTTTTAAATTATAATTTCTTATACTTTTATGGATTTTTGTATCTTCTTCACATTTATCATCTGGAAATAAGTTATTCAATAATTCCTCACCCTTCTGCAAACATTCCATATCAGTATTACCCTCCAAAATTTGCATATTTCTCTTCCGCTTAGATCCACTTTTTATGTTTTTATACACCTTATATAAGTTTCCATAAGGGTTGTTCGATTTGTTTTCCTCCAGAAAATTTCTCCATGATGCTTTCCTAGCTTTTTCTATTTCCCGTAAATACTTATTTCGTATGCTTTTATAGTATTGTTTAATATGATCAGGGCAATTTTTGTTTCTATAGTAACAGTTTCTAAGGTAATGACAGTGATCCTTTAGAAGCTGTAAATTCGTATTCCACCACTTATTACTAATATTATTTTTTGTTGTCATATTATTATTTACTTTAAGTGAATTATGTGCTGCCTCAATCAGTATGTTCGTAAGTTCTTTTACCGTTTGATCAATCATTTCAGGTGTATCCACTATGTCTAGCAAGTTTTCAATTTTTTCTTGTTCAGTACTGTTAATTCTCTGACTAAAACTTAACCAGTTCGCATTTTTCTCATTAAATTTCCAAGTGGAATAATATTTTTCTGAACTAAATTGTTCGTTTGTATATATTTCAAAAGATATAGCTACATGATCTGAAATTTGCGATATCTGCTGTGTCTTCCAATTTCTGATCGCCGCAATTGCCTGTTTATTTGTTAGTGTGAGATCAATCACACTTGCATCACGACACGTGAAAGTTTTATTATTATGGATAATTAAGTTTATTTCATCTATGATAGGGATCAGTCTATGTCCATTATAATTTTTCCTGATATCATACCATAACGGAGCTCTGGCGTTGAAATCGCCGCAAATTATCACCGGTATATGTAAATTTGTATTAATTAACTTCTTCATAAATTCCTCGTGCTCACTTTTCATTGAATTCGGATGTATATAAATGTTGGAAAGATATATTTTCTTACTTTTTGTTTGTATGGTTATAGTTGTAGCGAATGAGTTAGTGAATTCTGTACTTAATTGAATTTTTAAGCTGCTATTTCTTACAATTATTGCCGTATTTATATTGGGACTGTTCATCAATTGATATTTTGTACAAGGTCCTGGAAATATTACCTCCTCTTTGATTATATAAGGTTCTTGAATCATTACTATATCTGCATTTCTAATTTCATCAGATGCACAAAGCTCGTTTATGCAATGTTTGCTTTTTCTGGTATTTTGTTGAATAATTTTTATTTTGTCACTATATAGTTTTCGCCCCATCATTCTGGAAGTTTATTATTGGCCCGCATCTTCTATAAGTGTAGAATAGTCTGTTCTTTGTATTATGATTTGCATCTCTTTTTTATAGATTGGGCAGTCTTGACTATTCGGTTTATGCTCCAAATCTCGATTTCTAAAATGTGGATGTTTGACGCAGTTGCAGCATTTAAATGTAGTCGAGCATTCGTGTTCTCCCTCTTTTTCACATTTAATACATTTTTTGGGATTGGGACAGTTATTCCTCTTATGATTAGGATTAAATAGAAAACAGTTCTGACATTGGTTCACTAATATTTTATCTTTAATATCGCATCGTTGAATATCCGTGTAAATTTTTCCCTTTCTCTTCATAATTTGGTAGACTCTAGGTGAAACCCTCAGTACTACATCTTGCTCTGGTCTATTGGTTTTCATTGGAAATAGCACTTTGATCTCTTCACTGAGTTGAGAAAGTTCAGGGTTCATCTCACATAACGTTGTCGATAAATTAGCTAAGTTTGTCATCTTGTTGACTGATTTTATGACTATGTTTGGATCTCTTAGTTTTGGCTTGTATATTTTACTGCACTAGTTTAGATCATCTTGCTTAGTAAAACTTTCTATCATTCGATCTATATCTTGATCTTTAGGCAATTTTATTACTGTACCTTTCCTAGTATTAAATACCTTGTTGATCCTAATTTTATTTCCCTCCTGTCGTAAAAATTTTATACTATCATTCACCTTTTGTTGTACCTGTGAGATGTTTTGATTTTCATTGGCAGGTATTATGATAGTTTGTTCCTCAGGAATTTGCTTTTCTTTTTGAATAAATTTATCTTCCCCATATTTTACCACCTCTGCATACGAGTCCTTGTTTCTGCTTTGTTTTACTATTTGGGATAAATCGTTTCTAATGTCGGTATAATTTTTCTGCATACATTCCCCAATTCCATTTAAACTCTGTTCTAGTTTCACTAATTCTATTACACTATCCTTTAGCTGTTTTGTTGTACTTTTTACATATCCAATATCTTGTTTATTCAACGTTTTTTGATTGTTATCAAATTTGTCTACAAAATATTTACATAATTCATCCAACCTGTCTAATATTAATGCATTCATTGTTTTGCATATCTATTGACAGCGTAAAATTTTAATGAATTATTAGAGTTATTTAAAGTATTTAATTCAATCCAAAAGATTTAGCAATATTAATATATAATTTCAAAATTCAATATGTTTAAATATATAATATAACAAAAGAGTTAAATCAAATTTAAAGTATATTTACCGGAAAATTAGGAGCGATGCAATACACGTCCACTCAGTCTATTAGAATATTAATCATAATGTGTTGAAATGAAATAGAAAATAAACAGCTATAATATCGCTGTGTATTTTGAAACTTTAAATCAAGAAAATAAATTTAATAGATAATAACTTTAACAACAAGTTACTTGTAGCAAAATATGATACTACACACTTCTGTGATGAACATGTTTCAGAGCTAGAAGATTATTAATATTTATTATTATATTATTCTTTATTCTTACAAATGGAAAAGAGAACTTAACAAGGATACTAGGCACTTTGATTCATACCCGGTTTGTTATTGTGTTTCCAACGTTCGATTCCATTGCTGATGCACGGCGCAGGTAGAATTTCAGAGGATTAAGTAAGAGGGCGGAAAGACCCTGAACACGCCATGTTCAATTATTGATTCTATTGCATCGATTGGAGTTTGCATTAAACGCCATAACACGCACGGTGGCGCTGGGCTGGTGTTTAAGCGCTTGCCTCTACCTTAAACAACATCGATCTAATTGCCGATATAATTCCTATAATTCCGTAACCAAACTTCTAGTATTGACGTTTATACACTAATGGACAAAACTTAAGGAAAGGGAACGTTTACAAAATCGCCGGTTGTCTGTTTTTTGAAGGAGACAGAGGTAATTTTGAGCACACTTGGTTATCTCATGTCTTCAATAAAAGTCACTGTAATATCTTTCAGAATTATTGCCTAAATCCCTATATACATTCTAAAATATAAAACTTCCTTAAGTTCTGTCCATGAGTGTATACATACTTGGTTATCTCGTATGTCTTCAATAAAAGTCACTTTAATATCTTTCAGAGTTATTGTCTGAATCCCGAGGTACATGCTAAAATATACAACTTCCTTAAGTTCTGTCCATGAGTGTATGCACACTTGGTTATCTCGTGTGTCTTCAATAAAGGTCACTGTAATAACTCTCATAGTTATTTTCTGAATCCCGATATACATTCTAAATGGTAAAACTACCTTAAGTTTTTCCATGAGTGTATATACACTTGGTATCTCGTGTGTCTTCAATAAAGGTCACTGTAATATCTATCAGAGTTATTGTCTCAATCCCAATATACATACTAAATGGTAAAACTACCTTAAGTTTTTCCATGAGTGTATATATGTGATGATTTAAGACCATGGAATTGTTGTAAATAGTCCAGATATCTACTACCACATGTTCCACCACGTGACTGTATATAACTTCTTATTTACTGCAAATAGAAAGGCTCAACTAACATCAATCTCTACCGCGTAAGAATCTAATAAAATATAGCAACTATACAGATAGAAGGAATGGAGACTAACAGGAGAAAATTAAGGTTAAAACTAATCAGGCTCAGGTTTTAATAGGAAAGCAGGCCTAGCAAACCCAGTCCAACTTTTACGAGGTCGTGGCCCTCCTGGATAATAAAATTTCCCCCCTGTTTACGTCAGAAAAGAGCAGTGACCTGCATGGACCCATCTCAGCTATAAAATGAGGCCCCGATCCTCAGTTAGCCAGTCCTTAGTTAGTCGTCGTTCCAGTTCCCGTCCACCGGACGCTCCGATAAAAGGTAAACCCTTTCCTGCCAGAAATCTCCTCATCCCATTCCTTCTTGACGTCAGACGATTCTTAGTGGAATCTCTGTTTGTTTATTTCACCTTTGGCCCAGCTGTGTCGCCTTCCACCACGACTGCACGGTAGAGTTGACATCGAGGTTCGTCTAGCATCAGGTAACACTGGTCCCAGAGGCCCCAAGATATCACAGACTCCCCCGTCCGAAGAGCCGACAGGATAGTGAACGCCAAGGTACAAGTAAGCAAGTAGACCACTGTCTGTACAGAAATATGGAACAGGGAAGCGAGGAGGATTCGAAGGAGCACATGGAGTCCGATTACGACTACGAAAGTGGCGAGAACACCACTTTTCCCAAGATAAAAGAAAATACCCTCGGTAGGACGCAGGAAATCGCCCCCAGCCAGCAGGACGCCACGCCTCCGCCGGTGGTATCAGATGTCCTGGGGAGTTTGACGATGACGCTATATCAGCTTTCTGCCAATGCCGGACTATCGCGAGATGTGGAGCTACCGCGTTACGATGATGCGTACGAGGCGCAGAGCTTCTTCAACAACTACGATGCCCAAGCAGATCGGGTCCAACTACAATACTTTACAAGACTGAGAAAGCCACCAAACCTCCTGCAAGCACCCCTCCGAGTTACCAACACGAGAGCGTATGTTTCCTGCTCCCCGACCATCTCTAAACCACGAGCCCAGCGCAAACAATGAACTCTAACTGTCCGAAGGATCCTCCAAACACGGCACAAGACCAGGACTGTTCCGACATACAAGACAGCACAACAGTAGGTTCCTCCATACATAATATTTGTTGAACAATTGCTAGTTCGAGCTGAACTGTCCAATAATGTAAACCTATCTCTACTACTTGATACAGGAGCATCTATTGATATAATTAGGCAGAATACTTCTAAAATATAAGAAACCAGTTTATAAAAGAAAATACCTGTCCACCCATTTAACTTAACTATTAACGCCACAGCTAACAATATTTTCATCATAGGTTATATATTTTCAAACTTAAAAATGGGTAACATAACGCAGAACCTAAAATTCTATATCCTAGATACACCCTTGCCTTTTGGCATCTTATCCATTAAATCTATGAAAATATTTCTACTAATTATAAACTGTCCTCAGCTACTCCTGTATCAAGATAATGTACCCTACCAACTACATTGTACAAATTCACCTCGTGCAAGCAACACGTGTCCCATGGACAGGTTAATACAACTGTCCCATTTACTAAATTTTCCCCTCCTGGAACGGGTTTCTCACACGTGGTGAACTCCAACACTCTTATTTGGCCTCATTGTAATGTTCCTAATCCCATTTTCAACGCCCCAATGTCCTTTTCTTTCCTATCTTTGGACAGAAGTAACCTAGGTCACAGTCCCTATAATTTATGCAAGGTGCTGCATCAATTTGCAGCCGATTTCGCCGACAACAAAAACAACTATCTTTCCCAAAACAAGTTAAAATTATAAATCCCATCAACTACCACGCCAGTAGCAAAATTAAGTCACAGCCTTCCAAAACTATTCCAATCGTCAAAGTCCAACTTAGCTACACTCCCTCGTACCTTACTTTTACATGCATAGTTAACAATCGACAAATCTCTCTCAACAAAATAAACAACACCCTCTCACATCACTTTCTCCAATTGACAACAATTTTTAGTGCGCGACTTAACACCCAAATCCAAGTTCGAGCCACACAAGCTCTATAACGTCGCCCCACTAAACACTAAAAAAAATTCACATTAAAGGTGCCATATCCACTAACAATATAAAAATTCTCGATATGTTCGTACAACCAGCACCCATGACTTTAGTAAATTTGTTATTCATAGTGAAACAGGTTAGATTTTGTACAAAACAAAGACTTCACGTGACACCTTTTCATTTACAATTTTTTCGCTTCATGTCACAGAGCCACACCACAAAACTCTTTCACTTTTCAGACCAAAGACGCCTTTACCACGCCTGTGACACTTCTCACCTCAAAGCGTGTCCACGTCGAAAGTCGCACTTTCACTCACTTCTAACCTGATATCATTGAATAACATTTTTACTAAGTCCGCAACAACCTCGAAACACAACAACCATTCGATTTAATATCAATAGATACAATATCCGGATTTTCGAAATGCAAACACAAATCGAACAAATCCTTGAACACAGGATAATTACAACCTCTGTATCTCCCTATGTAAGTCCCATAACGCTTGTCACCAAACGTGACAAATCAAAACGCTTTTGTGTTTATAATTATAGAAATAAAATCTCCGAACGTAGTCCGAATTAACATACCCAATGTCACTAATTCATGGCCATCAGAAAACCAGGCGTTTCCAAAGGTGGGAGACAACCACCAAGCAAGCTGCCCCCATAAGGGGCCTCTGATCCAAAATAGGTTCGCTCCCCCCTCTTCCGCTGGACACGAGCAAACAAATAGCCGACATGTTATTGTTACGACCCATCTTTATTGACCGGTGTCACTCTAATGAATGTTCACCAGCTATGAAATCAAATATTAGTGCGTGCCTTTTACTATATAGCGTTTTAATCTCCCTAACCCATTATTCTACTCCGATATCCCGTTTAGCTACTAATAACTTGCTTAACACGTTATTTTACATTTACTAACAAATCAGTCCACTAACAGAATAACTAATTAATTCAATAACTAATCCCGCCTACTGAACCCCAATGAATTAAAATATCTATTTTTTTTAGTAATGACCCAAAACCAAGTCACCAGGTCTAGATTCTCTCGCCCTCGATTAACTTGTCCACTTAACATCGACACTTAGATCCAAGGACAACACTTTACCTACAAAATTCACACACACCCACACATGTTAAAAAAAAACGACAACATTAGGACTCAGTAAGTTTCACAGTTGGAAACAATGTGATCCACGAGTCGCGTCAAACATAAAACAAATTCGATAAGTTAGATCAACTCATGCCAACAAGACAAAAGATATCGCGATCGAGGACAATTTAAAGCTCTCTCCACCCATCCTAAAAAACAGGAACATACATTTGGCCTACAACTTTACCTTCTTTCCCGATATATAATTTCTATATATAATCTTACTTGCTCTTCTTTCTCGATGAACATTTTTTTTTATTTTCATTTTAATATCTTGTATATAATCATTATATAGCTCTTATAATTGTTTTTTATTTACGTCAACCAATCAATTCAGATTAGTGTCATTTTATTTTTCTTTACCAAAGCTTATTTACTTTTTCTTTATGACTCTATTTTATAATCAACTTTATATTTAATCTTCCATATCTAATAATCTCAAGTTTATATTTCATATTTATATCACTATTTTGCATTTGTCATTTTATATTTTCTCTCACTTTATAAATTAGATGTTATTTACATTGTTTCATCATCCGCTACCATGTCAATGCTATCGAGTATATTATTGCTCATTATTAATTTTCATTTAATATTTTCACTTTCTATTACCCCTTATATACTGCTATAGTGTGTTAAACTTTGTATTATGTAATCACTATTTTTTTTAAAGACTACTTTGCATTTAACTTCGCAATTCTATTTTCGACTTTTCAAATCCTTTAACGCTATATGCAAAGCCTTAATTTCGCAATTTCATATTCAATGATATATTCTTTTATAATCAAACTAAAAATCATGATCTAAAAACAGGGCAATTTTCAATAACCTCTTAATCAACCACTTTAAAGGTTACTTCTTAATAAATACTAACATTCCTTTTACGCAGGAACTTTTAACTCCTTCGCAGGCTAGACTTGACCTACTTTGATTTCGTAATTAACAATATTGACACACCGTTTCCCAGATTTACCTCTCCCAACTTCTGGCTTGGACACGTGTAAATTGTATTTTTTTATATATATTCCAGGGGACTCTCATGCCACACGCTGGCACATCTTTTTTATTTTACTCTTTTTCTCGCTAAGCCCCTGACGACTCCAATTAAAACTTTGATTTCTGGTCACTGATCTTCGCCCTCATTTATCCTGCATGCGTACGTCTTATCGACTAATTCATCAAACCCATAACAATCAGCCTTATCTTACTATTCGATTGTGGTACTGTAACTTTATTAGGTCCTTAAATTTACATGTGAAACATGGCCTAGGTTTTCCGCGCCGTGCACATTAAATGGTTTGGGACTTGAGTCAAGGTGACATTGCCTCAACCTAATCACACCTAACCCCTCAACCCTTTCTAAAGCCCATCACAAAGAGATCATGACTTACCCATCCAATCATTTATATTTTTACCTATCATCATTATATGTTCTCTATTAAATCTTTTATTCCTATTTTTGTTTTTACTTATATGTTTAATATTAGTTGTTTATACTTTATTATCTCTTATTGATATACAGAAATCAACCCCATGTTATATACCAACGCATTTCAATTAATTTTTAAAAATTACTTCCTTAATAACAGTCTTCCTATTCCGCTCTCTTAAATCCCTCCATATGAACCCTCTCACATCCGGGGCCATCTGCGATGATTTAAGACCATGGAATTGTTGTAAATAGTCCAGAAATCTACTACCACATGTTCCACCACGTGACTGTATATAACTTCTTATTTACTGCAAATAGAAAGCCTCAACTAACATCAATCTGTACCGCGTAAGAATCTAATAAAGTATAGCAACTGTACAGATAGAAGGAATGGAGACTAACAGGAAAAATTTAAGGTTAAAACTAATCAGGCTTAGGTTTGAATAGGAAAGCAGGCCTAGCAAACCCATTCCAACCTTTACGAGGTCGTGGCCCTACTGGATAATAAAACTCCCCCCCCCCCCTGTTTACGTCAGAAAAGAGCAGTGACCTGCATGGACCCATCTCAGCTATACTGGTAAAAGGAGGCCCCGATCCTCAGTTAGCCAGTCCTTAGTTAGTCGTCGTTCCAGTTCCCGTCCACCGGACGCTCCGATAAAATGTAAACCCTTTCCTGCCAGAAATCTCCTCATCCCATTTCTTTTTGACGTCAGACGCTTCTTATTGGAATCTCTGTTTGTTAATTCACCTTTGGCCCAGCTGTGTCGCCTTCCACCACGACTGCACGGTAGAGTTGACATCGAGGTTCGTCTAGTATCAGGTAACACTGGTCCCAGAGGTCCCAAGATATCACATATACACTTGGTATCTCGTGTGTCTTCAATAAAGGTCACTGTAATATCTATCAGAGTTATTGTTCAATCCCGATATACATGCTAAATGGTGAAACTTTTTCAGGTTTTGTCTATAAGTGCGTATAGTAGCAATGTGTGTTTTGAGACAAGGTGGTACTCTCTTGAAGGCAACAATAATCTAGAGATTGTTTCACGGCAAAACAGCTTTTTCGGCCTAAATCCAAATGTCGAAACAATAAGAGCTTATACACCTGGCAGTAATTGTATTTCGAAATAGAACAGTGTAATATATATCTCAATTTACAGATATTGTAGGTAAATATTGTAACAAAGTATTTATTCATTTTATTATTTGTATTAACAGAGTGGTTATATTTATGTTTATACACAGTCTAGCCATAAATTCTGTTACAAACAATTTTATAAATTAAATGATTAAGAACAAAAACTAATGGAATATAAATACATATTTTATTAGCCATAGATTTTAAATATATACAAGCATTCAAAATGTTCTCCCTTATTTTTGACACAGGATCTCAAACGTTCGGGCCACTGATCTATGGTGGCACGCACCTTTTCTAAGGGTATTTCTTTTATTGCTCTCACCAATGCTGATTTCAATTTATCCAAATTATGATATCTTTTATAGCACACCTTCTCCTCTAAATATGCCCACAAACTGTAATCAAGGGGGTTTAAATCAGGGCTTCCAGAGGGCCATTCATTGGCCTTTATGAACTCCGGAACATTCGTCTCCAACCATTGTTGAGTTGACTTAGCTTTGTGAGCAGGAGCTGAATCTTGTTGAAATATCCAATGTTCTCCATTAAACATATTTGTATTCAGAGGCTTTACTATTTGTTACAAAATGTCTTATTTATAGTTTTTAGCTGTATTCTTTACCCCTTTGGCACAGAAGTGGAGATCTGTTACACCTTGGTAGCTAACTCCCCACCAAACCATGACAGAAGAAGGATGGTGACTTTTTCAAGTCTTCTGACTTTCAAAGAAGCTTCTAGAGAGCTACGAGCATATATCCTATCATTCTGACGATTAATATTTTCCTCGACAGTGAACAATTTCTCGTCGGTGAAAAGGATTCTCTCATGCCACCGAACATCATGCTGCGCCAACAACATTTTTGATCTAACCCTTCTAATATCTCTAAGAGCAGGGGTTATCAAATGACCTGTGCGTCGTTTGAAAGCTCTCAGTCCAAGGTCTTCGTTGATTATTATTGAAACTATCTTGGAGCTAAATTTATCTTCTTTGCTGAATTCTTTTGTTTGCAGTGTGGATTTCGACGAATTCTTTCGCGAATGGTTTTTATAGCTGCTTGCGTTCGTTGCATGCGAGGTCGACCAGATCTTTCAAGGTCATCAATAGTGCAAGTCTTGTTGAACCTTTCAAAGATTCGATAACGTTATAATATATTGATGTAATTAACCACTTAATTAATATCTTATAAATATATATGTCGTAAACCAGGGTAAGCCAACAAGGGATTTGGAAGCAGTCGGGGTTGAGTGGCAAGGCGTGCAGAGTGGGAAGTCCGCACGGGACAGTAAGGACAATGTTTGGGATCAAAATACGCTCTCCTAGTACGTTTCACGTGGCACCAGGACCAGGGGGAAGTTGAGGATTAACTGAGGAAAGCTCGGCGTCCTACATGGAACCGCGGAGGCAGGGAGGAGCCAAAACGGCGGCCACGAGGGCCGCCGTGAGATGGCAACGAACCTAGTACTGAGCGGGCCCTGTCCGAAATATCCACTGTAACCTAACTAACTGTCAACATCCGGACCAACGCCCCTTTTTTGTCCCTCTCTGGATCCCCCGGGTGTTTATGCTCATTGGTCAGTCTTATGTGGGTCATCCTCCTCTCCCCTGGGGTCCGGTGGCAAGCTGGTGTCACTTTGAGACAACTAGAAAATACGTCATACTTTATTACTTACATATCACATTGTTTAAATTAAGATATATATATAGGTCATTTACAAATAGTTAATATGTTGTCACGAGTCATCAGTGAAAAAATATATATATAACGTATCATCATCACAAAGAAAAATTTTAAAAAAACGACAAAAAGAAACAAAAGTATCGGAGGGTTTTTTGTTATTTAAAAATATATATTTTTGTAAAAATAGTAAGAATTATGTGTTAATAAGTTATATTCAAATAAAAATATGCTGATTAAGTTGAGTAAGTTTTGATATTTTAAATATATAAGACAATAGTAATTTTGGTAAAATAATACTATGCAAATATATTAAATACATGATAATATTATCATATCTTCTTCTTTCTTATCACCACTCAATCATATTAGGGTATCAAGTTGTGACCCTTGATGGTGACTGTTTGACAACCATCATGACTGAGTGAAGTAGAATGCGTCTTCCTTTGTCATTAAGACTGGGGGCACTACTCAGTGGCAGGCCGACTTAGCTCCAAAAGAAATGGCCGCTTCTGACATGAGGAACAGATGCCATGTGCAGCCGCTCCTAACATGGAGTACAAACGCTGTTTATTCTGTATCCCTGGATTAGGAGCCCTTACAGGGTACTATCAGCCTTGCCAGCTGAGCCCAGGTTTTTTAGCGAGCTTGTTACTGCTCCCCCTCCTTCTTTTTCATCCGGGCTTGGGACCGGCAAAGGCGGAGTTATATAATCATATATAATATATAAAATGAAACTAGAATTTTCGATTCATTAGTGTAGTTTAGGTGTACGATAGTTGAGATAGAGTCTGCAGAACTTGTTATATTTTATATATT